>JARFJB010002052.1:277500-765000 GCA_036346205.1 Vesta saturnalis
AGTTTGTCGGGATGCATACTAACAAAATTCCACTTATTAGGAACTATAACGCTTTTACGTTCGATTCACGGTAAATTGTTAAAGGAACTATTTAATATGGGTGAGGCGGTAAATACGGAGCTACGGTTACGATAAAATCTGACTCCGGCGCCAATCTAGGTGGTAGTACCCTGAAGACCTAGATTCCTCATCGCAGTAAAATGGACAAGTAAAAGCGGACCAAGTAGCTTCAGTGAAGACGTTAGTTTACCAGGGGTCTTCGAGGATTTATAGCGGTGTGTCGGTAAGTAGGACTTCTGTCCTTGTTGAGTCGAAAATTTGTGGTCTAGGTCTAATTAATTTAATAAAAAGTTATTAGTTGGGCAAAAAAGTAAATCTTGATGTAGGAGTCGGATAAAAAGGTTTTCTAAGCCCGATAATAATAAAACAATAAGTTTTATAATTTGTAAATTAGACAAAAAAAATATGAAAATGTAAACTTTCACCATTATCACTCATAATAAAATACTTTTTTGGGTTTTTTTAATGGTGTATTCTAAATTATACAATCTAAACGTTTCAATAACACCTACCGTTATCTTCGTCGGTAGATCTATTAAAATTGTTAAAGATGTAAACTATTTTGTCAAAGTTGAAAAATTAATAAATAAACATCAGCCTGCTATTAAGATTGCAGTTTGAGAAACATATAAAGTCAACTATAGAATTAAATTTTAGTAAAGAATAACCTGGGAATTAAAAATTAAATATTGTTAAACTGTCTTAAAGATGACAAATCAGAACACTCTCTATTTGTGAATGCTTCTATCATTTTGAAATTGAAGTTTTTCACAACATTACACTTACGTCATAACTTGATTAAATTTTGTTAAATGTATTTTTTGGCTGACATTTTTCATTGTTAGCTTTCGCCGTAAGAGAGTGTTCTGATTTGTTATCTTTAAGACAGTTTAACAATATTTAATTTTTAATGACCTAGTTATTGTTTACTAAGGTTATATGTTTCTCAAACTGCAATCTTAATAGCTGGCTGATGTTCATGTTTTAATTTTTTAACTTTGACAAAATTGTTTACAACACCTTTAACAATTTTAATAGATATTACTACTGACGAAGATAAATGTAAGTGTTTTCGAAACGTTCAGATTGTATAATTTAAAATACACCATTAAAAACCAAAAAAGATAAGTATTTTATTAGACAACAAAAAGATTAGTCAAACAGAAGAAAAATAAATAAAAATCTTGGCACGTAGCGAAGGATAACAAAATAAATAGACCGTCAATAAAATGATCGCAGTTAAAACATCGAAAAAAAGTAGAGTATCACGGTTGAAAAGTGCGGTAGTCTAAACAAAAATAATAATTCCAGTAATTAAAATAGTAAAACCAGAAATATAAAAAAAATTGCAAATGGCGGCAGAAAACTTAAATCAATAAAATAATTACTAAAGATCTTATCGTCTAAAAGCGCGGTAACAGAAATTAATCCAAACGTCGTTGAAAAGATGGAACAATACTTTTCAATCAAATAAAAGTAAAATCCTAATCATAAAATTCAATCAAACAGAATGTAAAAAAAAAAGTATTCCTGGAAATGTTCGCAGTCTAACTTACAAATAATTTGTAACCAGATTATCCCGTGTAAAAAATCCTAATTATAAAATTTAACTCAAAACAATAATTGTTGTCCGTTGACTTTACATACTATCATACATACAAGAGCTATGGTAAAAAACAATTAAGTTCGCGTAATGGTAGGATTTAAGTAATGTAACCATTATGAATTCATAATAAACACAATTTTGAATTCTAAACTTTAGAATTTCAGAGGATAGAAAGATTACGTTAAAAGATTAAATATCTCATTCAAGAGACAAAAAAAAATCGACGCTGTAGCTACTACTTAAGGACTTCGATAACATTAAGGAGAACGGAGATAACACACAGGGATAAAACCCGAGGTCAGTTATACACGTAAGAAAATTTGAAAATAAAAATTGTTTATGAAATCGACAAAGTACCGTTTTATTTGCTAATCCTTTGGTAGTAATCAACAATAAACTTTTACTTTTTTTTTATTATGGTGATAAAAAAAATTATGATAAGCGGTATCCATAGTTTTATTTACAATCACAAAATGAAATAATTAGAACGTACAGCTATCCTTTTGTGGTTAATCATAAAAATTTGTAACTCAACTAAGATTATTATTGTTTATAACCAGGTGAATAAAAATTCCAATAAAGTGATTGAAAAAAACTTACATATAACGGAAATAACACCAATTTGGTCATAGTTTGAACTTAGAAAATATAGTTTTTATATTCTACGGGAGGTACTGTTCGAAAAGAATGTACGTTAAAGTGCCATGGACCGTGAGAATTTATCGTGTACAACTAGAGCCATTCGGACCCGTGGATGCACTTGGTGCGGGGCACACGGGCGGCAAGCCAAGGGGACGACGGTGGACACTCGGTGACATAAAAACTTGAAAAGCCACAAATTGTAAATAACTGTGAAACAAATATAACATGAATACACTACGTATATTTCAAAACCTAAGCATGCAAAAATAAAAGACTAGCTTGATTATTTAAAATGAGATATTTTGGTTCGCTTAAGGCAATGTTAGTCAACGGATTGCTTCATCTATGTCCTATTTAAATAATATGCACTTATGCTGTACTCTACAATAGATCTAGACCTCCCCCCTCTAATGCCTCAAGTAAATTTAGTTAAATTAATCTGAAAATCATTTTTGTTAAAGTGTAGGAATACTATTTTTTCCGGGACCATGACCACTGCCCACTGCTTCTTCAATTTATCTAAACATCATTTATTGCCTGCTCTAATTCTATTTTACTATTTTTTGGAGTAGTTACTGTTGCGTGTAAACCTATATCGTCAGCGAATTATGAAGTTTTTATATTCGATTTAATATTTTTAACCATATCCCTTACATAAATGATATATAACAGAATTCAGAACCCCTTCTGCTTGAGAAACTCCTTTAGATTCACTTTACTTCTTAATTAAAAATCTCGCGATACTTTGAGTTTACTTAAGAAATATCTACTGTGTTGGATATTCGCGGGAAATCATATGCCGAATTTCCATGTTTAATATCTTCCCAGTCTTCCATTGTCTATCACCCTGTGTGTAACTTTTAAGGATCATACGGTAGATAGCTTGTTTTGTTCCATTTTTGTTGAATTTCGCAGTTAAAAATTTAAAATATTTTGTTTCGTATTGGGGATTGAAATTGGTTACCTATAAGTTTTTTTTTTTTGTTAAGATATTTAGAATAGGTTATTTAAAATTCAAAGAATAAGTTTCATGTCGATTACATTAAACCTAATTTGGGGAAATCGTAAGTTGCTATTTGAAGATGTTAGAGTTTTTATTACAAGTTAAAAATTGGAAGTTCAATTCTGTAAAGAAGTATAGGATTTTTTTTGTTTGTGTCAATATTAATATTAATGCCAGATTTAATTACGTTCTATTTCGCACATGTGATACTTGCGTTACAATTAGAGTATTGCTAGATTAGTTTTTGGAAAAATAAAGGTCCTTGTCATTTTAAATTAGGTGAATTTTGCTAAAGGTATTTGAAATGACATCACGTGAAATACGTTTTATAAAATTATATTAAGTATAAAATTATTACGTTACATAGTATATCTTTTGCAAGTTTAAATTGTAAATCGTCAGACTGTCGTCTTCCTGTTGATAATAATTCTTGGTTTTAAATAAAGAGTTGGATTCTAGGTACATTAGCTTAGGGATCATTATAGTTGAGATTATAGTTGAGGTTCGTTATCTTAGGCATATTGTGTTACTTGAGGTCCCATTTAGGCATGTAGTTTACAGCGTGATGTAATTTCTCTTTCGATTATTTCCGTTTTGATTATCGGTTTTGCCCCTCTTAAAATATAAGCGATTCTTTTTATGATAGGCTAATTTAGTTTTATGTAATTTGGAAAAGGATATTAAGGAATATGGCGAATTCTGAATAAGGTAGTAATTAGTCTAGACCAAGATGCTGGGATAGCTTCACGTTTGTTTGTCTGCGGTCAACACAATACACGCAGAAGGAGTCGATGAGTTAGTTATGCTTACTGAGGGTGTATCGAACTATCGTTGGAGTAGTAGATCTCCGGTTCCACTAGGGATTATATTTAGATTCACCACACCCTCGGTATTATTTTATCGTTTCTTTTTGTCATAGTGACATATTTGGACATAGAAATACGTAGGTTTCGTGTTTCTTTGAAGTGCTTAGATTATCAATTTCTTTTTTTTTTGCGGATTAAAGTAACAAGTTCCTGGATTAAACGATAGCTTTTGTGTACATTGCCGACTTCGAACAAATAATGCAAGCTGCTGTAAATATAACGTTTAAGAAGTTTCATGTAAATATGATGCGTACATAGTAAAATAATCAAAGTTTTATGGAAGTTTAAGTAAACAACTTATTGTAAGATCAATCAAAACATATTGAAAAGAGAAGTATTCACGAGTTCACTTATATTTGCAGTTCGAGTTCTTACATCGATTATATTTCCACCGTCGAGGCCATCTTCTAGATATTCTCTGTGTCTGTATAACAATGGGTCCGTTTCGAATACAAGGTAAACTTTTTGTATATTTTGCTTGCAGTGGTTGACAAATTTTAATAAATACTTGTGTATTAAATTTTTTATGTTGTATATGCCGACGTTTGAATACGCTGAATTTTGACATTCACGTTTGATTTTTGTATCGATTAACATTTAGTACATGCATATTCATTCGTTTGTAAAATCTTAATTTTACTCATAACTTTCTTGTATATGTACCGATCTTAAAACTAGAGCATTTTTGGATCCTACACAATTTGTTCTTTCATTAGGTACCACTTTTGCTATACTTCCTTGTCTTTTTTACAAATTAAGTATTTTACAAAATTTTTATGTACAAAATTCTGTGGATCAAACTACATAAGAATGTCACTGTCTCGATCACTTTTATGGTTTAATATAGAAAATTCCATCTCACATTTTTCATTGGAATATCCTAACCTGGTTTTTGTCAATTTTAATTTTAAATTACATATAAAAATGTTAATTTAAGTGGGAACATATTTCAAACACTTCACTAAGTAAGTTAATAACATAATATTTCTTTATAATAACTTTTAAGTCTGTAAGCCCTGTGAATTCTCTTAAATTCGTCTCAGTTTCTTACACTTTAACACTTATTTTAACTTCTTACGTTAATTCAGACAATTTTACTTCTATTTTTGTTTTAGGATAGAAGCGTAATATACTGCTATCTGGAATCCATACATATAAATGAATTTACATGTGTTGCGAATAAGAAAACTACATATTATACAGCTCCAATGAAGCTCGGAAAGTAATTTACTGACAATATTCAATGTTTCGCCATGGTCATACTTTTATATTTATGAAATTGGATTTAAATAGCTAACAACATGCCATATAATCACATTTGTACATGGTTTTATATATATTTTAAGGAAAAAAAATTAGTTACACATATACACAATAATAAAAAAACATGTAGTCACACCCACAATTGTGCCATAAATAATCAGAATAAAAATCGTAATACCAAACATAAGCACATGAAACAATAAGACAAATTAGGGTACATATAAAATACAACAGTAAAATTGCACAGGTGATAATAAGGTAAAGGCAAGGACAAAAGAAAATAGACAAGGAATTTGCACGTACACATTTGTTTAGTGACTACTAAAGCACAAAATACATACGTACAATTACAATAAATTACATATAAAGAGAAATCCGTTCGCAGACAAACAATTCTACTTAAACAAACTGACACAAGAAAACTCATTAAAACAAAGCCTTCCAAGGGTAAGTTGTAAAGAGATCATAACATCGTGACCGATATATAAGCAATAAAAGGAACAAAAATAAAATTCGAGGTGATTAATGATCATCAGGACCCAGGAGTATGTAAACATTTGACAATTGCCCATTACAATTAGTAACCAAGGATTATCCTGTACCGTTCGACTGACCCACTTCTACACAAATATAAATATAAACAGCAATGCTAATTTACCCAAATACAAGTGAGAGAGAGCCCTATACTGTCTTTTAATTTAGCAGATTTCAGCTTAATGAGCCCACGTGCGAATGAGATACCTTTGCAAGGCAATGTTTGATTTTTAATACGTTACATAGGCTTGTAAAATAATTTGCTGCGAGCTTTCATTTATACAGAAATACCTACTTACACTTGAATATATTCCCTTTAGTTAAACACTTTACCAACAACACAACGAGTTAAGATACGCGGTTTAAAACTCGGCGCCGCGGCGAATAGTTATAGATTAATTTTTGGAAAAATTTACATTAAAACATACACTAAAAGAAAAGAACGAATTAACGTTTTAGTTTTCCTAAAAGGTACACGACAAAATATTTATAGACCGAACGGTTTACAAAGGGAGATTCTAATTAAAACAAATCAAAGCGTCTAACTCAATCAAAATTTCAACGGCAACTCCCTTCCCCTCTGGTTTCCAACTAACCATGTCTACTCCCGAAAATCAACCCCCGTCTATCAAAAGTAATAAACATTAATTTACGTTGGAACAGTTTCATATTGATTATTGTACATCTTAATTTTAAAAATATGCATTCGTCCGTAACAAGCGCTACCTTTAGGTCTCAAGTTTCAACATACCAAACAAAGATCATGCCAGTTTTGGCAACACCTGTTTTTCTACCCTAATAAATGTTTCCTTTTTCTGTTCAACCTTTACTCAAATATCAATTACTAGAGAGCGGATTTTATGCAAATTGCATATTGCTTATATTTTATAGTACCACCCACGCGTTTCGGTTTTTATACGAATCGCATTAATTATAATTATTTGGCACTAATTAGTTTTTGCATATTTTGCATATTTGGTCAAATACTGCATATTTGGCCAAATACTGCATATTTGGCTAAATACTGCATATTTTGATGTTTTACGCATATTTTGCACTTTTTTTGCATGATTTAACTTTTTTTTTTTCAATTTTTGCGTTGAAACTCAGGTTATGAAATATTTTCGGGACTCCTGTTCAAGTTAGAAATTTTTATATCCTTTTAAAATAAATATCTTTAAAAGGTGGTGTCTAACATCGGCAGGTAGTTGTTTACTTTTAATTATTGTCTGAGTTGACATCTATCCTAAATCCTAACACTTCCGGATTGCAAAGAGGTAATACGGTTTTTTGTTGAGTGCTTCTTAAATTTTTGTATGGAAAGGGTTGATGAGTAAAATATACATAGTTAATCCCTAACATCCAAATGACCTTGCTTAGTAGAAAACCCCTATTTTAAAATAAGGAATAATATTGCCCATTCCTTTATAAAACGTGCAAGCGAACAGTAGTGCAGACTGCAGAATTTAGTTTTCGAATTATATTTTGACATGCCAAAAGTAAAGAATAATTTAGTTCCAGTATGGATAAAAAATGACCCTGCACTCCGAATGGACGGTGAAAAGGTGTTTTATACAGCATGTGGAAAAGCGGTAAGTGACAATTCAGAATACTGTTTTAAAATATTTTTAAACGCTGACAACAATGAACGAGGCCTTTAGTGAATACAGAGCAAGTATTAGTTTTCTATTCAAACGTTGTATTTAAATGCATCGTTTTATAAGATAACGCGGGAAATATTTAAAATACAACGATGAAACCTAATAGATTATGTTTTGATTTATTTTTAAATTGGGAATATTGGTTTAGATCGCATGCGAACGAAAATCCCAAATTACGCAACACATTGAGACCGCTCTGCATAAAGGAAAATTAGAAACACAGAAGAAAACCAAGCTCTCTCAAACATTTCTGCGAGAATCTTTACGTGGTGAAACATCCAAAAGAAACAACCAAGAAGAATTCAATTTTGAATTATGCAGTACTCTAGTTAAGGCTAAAATTCCCTTTAAAAAGCTTCAAAACCATACTTTTAGATCTTTTTTAGAAAAAATTAGTAACAAGCAAGTGCCAGATGAAAGCACACTTAGAAAAAATTATGTTAATGGGGTATATCTTGAAACCATGCTACATATAAAAGAAATTGTTAAAAATAAATATATTTATTTCATAGTACTACAGATTGTCGTGGACGTTATGTTACAAATTTAATGTTAGGTTATTTAAGCGAAGAACAACCTGTCAAATCATATTTGATTTGTTGTAAAGTACTTGATAAAACCAATAATGCAAGAATAGTTAGATTTGTAAATGAGACTTTCATGCAGTTTTTTGTTCCCGATAATGTTCCAACAGATAAAATTGTTTTGATGCTTTCTGATGCCGCGCCATATATGGTAAAGGCTGGCCAACAATTGAAGGTATTATACGAAAATTTAATTCACGTAACATGTTTGGCTCATGGTATAAATAGAGTAGCCGAAGCAATTCGAAATGAATTTCCTTTAGTAAATAGTTTAATAAGTAGCGTAAAGAAAGTGTTTGTAAAGGGGCCGACACGAGTACAGTTATACAGAGAAAAACTACCTAACATTTCTTTACCACCAGAACCTGTAATTACGCGTTGGGGAACGTGGCTAAATGCTGCTCTTTTTTATGCAGAAAATTTGGAAAAAATTAAGGAATTAATTTTAGATTTGTCTGATAATTCAAGTGCTTGTATCAATAAAGCGCAATCGGTTTTAAAGAAATCATAACTGCGCAATCAATTAGCATTTATAAAAGCACATTATTATTTTGTAAGCGGGACTATTTGTAAATTGGAAACGGAAGCATGCCACTTAACACATCGATAGAACTAGTAAATAATATTCAAAAATTAATTTATACTGCCCCAGGAAATACTGGCAAAATTATTTCAAATAAATTTAAAGAAATTTTACAAAAATTAGATTTGCCCATATTAACCGCATTAAAAAATGCACCTATAACGTCTGTAGACATGGAAAGAAGTTTTTCCACCTATAAATATATACTTTCTGATAGACGTCAAAATTTTCTACCAGAAAATATAGAAAAGCATATAATTATAAATTGTTTTGCAAATCAACGCAATGAAGCATAGGAGTATTAAATACCTATAATTTAAAATTTATAATACCATATGAACACAAATTATTTAGATAAGGGGTGGCCACGCTAAACAAAATCACTGTCTTTGATAGGTTCAGCTTGTTGTTGGTTCTACATGTCAATTAAATGTCCGTTTTGAATTGAATCAATCATGCAACGTACGTTCAGAATTCCAAAGCCACCCTTTATTTAAATAATTTTTGTTCATATGGTAAGTATATTATATTATTATTAATACGTATTACGTTAATTATGTATTATTTTTTAAGCAATAGTTTCAATTTTTTATGTAAATACTTTCTTGTAAAAGTTTTTTGCATATTATGTATTAAATTTTTTTTTATTAAAGATGCAAAAATCACATTTTGTATTGGTAGTTTATTTTGCATATTTCGAAAAAATAATGCATATTTTCTGCATATTTTACAATTTTTAAGTGCATATATATGCACATATTTTGGCATTTTATAATGCATAAAATCCGCAATTTCGCGGATTTAATTTTGTATTTTAATTTCATATAGATTTTTGTATTCACTTGCACCTTTATTTTCGATTCCGTTATGAAGTGAAGATTTATTTTATGATCTCAATCATTGTCAACAAAATAAACATCGAATCCAAAATAATTAAAGAATTTATTAACATACAGAAAAATTTGCATCTAAACAAAATTGTAAACTTAACTAAAACATAAATTATGCTATATCTTCTTTAATACAATTCGGGTCTGATTTTTAATTATAGATTTGAAATCAGGGCAAACTTACGCATAAAAAGACACCTCACAAGCCCTATTTTGCTTCGATAATTTTCGTTCTGACAACTTATAATCGAGATTTACTAATATCAAAAAAATCTTACATCCTACAAGTAAACTAATTACATATTCAAATTCCACATAAAAAACTGTATCAGAATAATTTATTTCAACCCATTTTATTTAAATTTTACAAAATTTCCACCTTCACATTGAAGATTTAGGTAGTTAACCTAACTTTTCTAATTTTATGTTTATATTACATATTTATAGTTAAATTCGTTGTTGAAATGAGGGAAACCTACTATTAAATGTTTTTATAATTTATTTTAAACTTATCTTACCCTATAAAAACTATAATTTTGCGGAATTCTTACAAATAACCTAACTTAATATAATTTTACTTTTAATTTGTGTAATAACTGTCTATAACACTTGAAATGTTAATAAAATGTGTTCTTATATCTGTCTCTAACACCAATACTGTTCACTTGTACTCCATAGTTCTTAATTTTGTCATTTCACATATTCACATTGTTTAACTATTTTGTCAATTTTTGTACATAATTTGCAATTTTATATTAAATATCACACTGCACAATTGTTGTTCATGTTCTTAATTATGTTTTTAAGTCACTAGCACTTCTTATGCACGTTTTATATACTTTGTCTTTAAATTACAATACTATGTTCGTACCATACCCTTTCTTTCATATTTTAAATAGTTTATGCATTGTACTTAATACTATACATTCTATATATTATAATTATCATACTCCATGTGATCAATATCTGATATGTGTTCAAAATATTAAAATTCATTGAACAAAATGCGAAATTACATAAATATGTTACACGAAACTAATCGTACCCATTAATATTAATCATGTTGACCTTTCTCACACGCTACTGGTATAGCTCAATGCTTTTATGAAAATAACAACCATGTGCAAACCCCACAAAGCCTGTTTTGTCACATCAAAACCATAATTTTGCACTCGTAACTATTTTCTCATTGAAAACGAACTGTATACTTCCACAAATTTATCTAACTTGCCTACTATTGAGAATCTCAAACTCAATAAACTATAGCCCCTTTATTATTCCTACTTCTAATCATCTCAATATATATATATATATATATATATATATATATATATATATATATATATATATATATATATATATATATATATATATATATATATAATATATATATATATATATATATATATATATATATATGCGCATTAGTGTGACAAAGTCCCATATCTCCTTTATTTAAAGAGATACAAAAAAAATTAAATACAAAAGTTGTAAGATATATTCTGGTGCATATTCCAAAAATATTTTTAATTATACAGGGTAGATCATAAAAGCTTAGAAGTAATTTTAAATTTTTTTTTAAATAGAAAACCCTATATATTATTACATATTTAGATTCTACATACAATTTTAGACACATTTTATGTATAATGTCCTATACCTAAGTCTAACCGTTTTGACAAATTTCAAATTTTTATCAAAAATGACGTTTGCAGGCCAAAACATAGGTGGAAATCTTTTCTAAACGAAGCCTTTATCAATTAGTTGTGGTTGGTTTCCTTGGAAATGGGCACCTACTCTAATGGGGTGTATTGATATTTTTGTAATACATTCATACAGGGTGATCAAAAATGGACAATAAAAAGTAGATTCAAAAAAACCTGTAAAGCCATTTTTTTTAAATGGAAACTCTATTTTTTTAATTCTATCTTATTTAGCATTAAAAATAAGGGTGACTTTGTATAAGAGTGTATATTCCAAAAAATTGTAGTTTTTGAAGTAATGACAATTTAACATTTTTTTATTGTAAAAAGGCTATACGGCTTTCAAGTTTTGTTATTACTTGGCCGTGACGGCGAGGCGTGGCATACAAAAATAATAGAGATCATCAGAAACGTCATTATTTATTGTCAGTTGATAATTTGTGTGATGTATTAGTGTATTTTATAGCAAATTGATTTAAAACTTGAATTAAAATTGTAAATAATGAATTTTTCGCAAGCCAAGATGGTTGATATGATTTTTGTTTTGGGAGCTAGTGATAAGAAAACGCTCTTAGCAAGAAAACTGTATCAACAACGGTTTCCAGAGAGACGGCAACCTGAAAGAAAGGCATTTGAAAAGCTTTTGGAGCGTTTTGAAAGAACTGGCAATGTGTTATATGAAAAAAATACTAGGGAAAAACGTGCACACACTGAGGAAAATCAATTAAATGTACTATTAACAGTTACCGAAAATCCATATATTGGACAACGACCCATTTCTCAGCAGGTTGGTGTTGAACGACGTACGGTACATCGGATATTGAAGTCTCAAAAAATGCACCCCTATCACATTCAACTACTTCAAGAGTTGGTTCCTGAAGATTATCAAAGACGACTGGAATTTTGTCAATGGGCTCAAAACAAAATAAACCAACAAAGAAATTTTGTTCATTTGATTTTATTTACAGATGAGGCCACATTTCACAGAAACGGAAGTGTAAACAGACACAATTTTCATTACTATTCTACCGAAAATCCACATTTTGTAAGATATACTTTTCAAACTAGATGGTCTTTAAATGTTTCAGGAGGTGTTGTCGGTAATCATGTAATTGGACCATATTTTTTTGATAAACGAGTAACTGGGGAAGTATACTTAGACTTTCTGCAAAACCATCTACCTAATTTGTTGCGTCAAGTGCCACAGGATACGCACAAGAAATGTGGTTTCTTCATGATGGGGCCCCAGTACATCATACAGGTCCGATAATAACTTTTTTAAATGCTAGATATCCAGAATGTTGGATTGGGAGGGGTGGGCCTGTTGCTTGGCCTGCTAGATTCCCAGATCTTACTAAAATGGACTTTAGCATATGGGGGTACGTCAAAGAGCAGGTTTATAAAATACCGCCTACAACAAAGGAACACATGAAGATTAGATAGTGTATTCAAGAAAGAGGCGGACATTTCGAACAACTTATTAGGTAGTACATATTTGACGTGTTTCTAGTACTTTTATCTGTATAATTAGTTACAGGTTTAGTTACATTAGAGATGTTAAGTTTATGATTAGGATTAGGACATAATTTGTTGAATCAAAAAAATATTGTCTTTACTTTAAGTTCGTTTAATAAAATAATTATTTATATGAGGTTCAATAAATTGTAACATTTCGATCTGAAGTGCTCGGTTTTTTTGGTTTCGCCGCGCCCCGCCGTCACGGCCAACTAACAACAAAACTTGAAGCCGTATAGCCTTTTTACAATAAAAAAATGTTAAATTGTCATTATTTCAAAAATTACATTTTTTTGGAATATACACTCTTATACAAAGTCACCCTTATTTTTAATGCTAAATAAGATAGAATTAGAAAAATAGGGGGTTTCCGTAAAAAAAAATGACTATAGTTTTTTTTAATCTACTTTTTATTGTCCATTTTTGATCACCCTGTATGAATGTATTACAAAAATATCAATACACTCCATTAGAGTAGGTCCCCATTTCCAAGGAAACCAACCACAACTAATTGATAAAGGCTTCGTTTAGAAAAGATTTCCACCTATGTTTTGGCCTGCAAACGTCATTTTTGACAAAAAATTTGAAATTTGTCAAAAACGGTTGGACTTAGGTATAGGACATTATACATAAAATGTGTCTAAAATTGTTTGTAGAATCTAAATATGTAATAATATATAAAGTTTTCTATTTAAAAAAAAAATTAAAATTACTTCTAGCTTTTATGATCTACCCTGTATAATTAAAAATATTTTTGGAATATGCACCAGAACATATCTTACAACTTTTATATTTAATTTTTTTTTTTTTTGTATCTCTTTAAATAAAGGAGATATGGGACTTTGTCACACTAATGCGCCACCCTGTATCCAGTGTGTATTTTAAAATCACCGACAAACGAAAACTGGAGATTCGATGATTCAAAATAAGACGAAAGTGATCATAAACGCTTTTCTGAAAATCCTTCCTAACCGAGATACAGGTTGATTAAAAAATACTTTTTTTAAGGTTTTTTAAGATTCCTCAAAAACTACAAAAGATATTACACTGAGATTTGGTACACCTAAATGTCTAATTAAATACAATTAATCAGGTGAGTTTTAGTCAACTGACTCCATCCAGTGGCGTAGAATATATTAAGTTAATCAGTTTAAGTAAAAAAAAACGCACGCCCCTGGTTTTTTTGAAGAAGAATCATTTTTTTGATAGATTCAACATTTAATTCTGCAAATAAAATCATACTTAGTATTTTTTATATTCGGCACCCCGTTTTTGAAATATTTTGCATTAACATAAACGACCACATTATTCAATAAAAATCAAAATTTGTTTTATTTTACAAAAAAAAATAACGCAGTTAACTATTAGGTACATTACTAAAGAGATATTGAAGGAATCAAAAACAAAATAGTAATTATCGTTATACATATTGTCCAAAATGTCCTCCTTCCTTTTGAATGCAAGCTTGTATCCTTCTTAGCAAATGAAACCTAACACGCTGAAAAATTTGTGGCATAGCCCTAATCTCATCGCATGCTATCTGTATGCGATTCCAAAGTTGCTCTCGATTATCAATTTGAACAGAATAGACACGAGCTTTCAGATACCCCCACACAAAAAAATTCAATGGGATTAAATCTGGCGATCGTGCCGGCCACGGTACTTTACTTCCTCGTCCAATCCAGCTTCCAGGGAACCATGCATTTAAAATTCTCTGACGTTTCGTGTAGAATGTGGTGGTGCACCATCATGCATGAAATACATGTTCATTCTAACATCTAAGGGTACGTCGTCAAACAATTCTGGCAAATCTTCTCTCAAAAAAAAGTCTTTGAGGAAAACGGATAGGTCCGATTAGGTGATCGTCTAGTATGCCTATTCAAATATTTTCGCTAAATCTATGTTATTACTGAATAATGTAGTCGTTTATGTTAATGCAAAATATTTCAAAAACGGGTGCCGAATCGAAAAAATACTAAGTATGATTTTATTTGCAGAATTAAATGTTGAAATTAACAAAAAATATTTCTTCAAAAAAAGCAGGGACGTGCGTTTTTTTACTTAAAGTGATTAACTTAACATATTCTACGCCACTGGATGGAGCTAGTTGACTCAAACTCACCTGATTAATTGTACTTAATTAGACATTTAGGTGTACCAAATCTCAGTGTAACATTTTTTGTAGTTTTTGAGGAATCTTAAAAAAATCTTAAAAAAATTATTTTTTAATCAACCTGTATCTCGGTGAGGAAGCTTTTTCGGAAAAGCGTTTATGATCATTTTTGTCTTATTTTGAATCATAGAATCTCCAGTTTACGTTTGTCGATGATTTTAAAATACACCCTGTATATATATATATATATATATATATATATATATATATATATATATATATATAGTATAAAATGTAATTTATTCAAAACAAATTGATAGTTGACATCATTTAGTGCATTTTGTTTTGAAAGTATCTGAATAATACATTCCAACAACAAGAATTTGACAACTTTTACTCAGTAATATTAGATAGCAAATAAACATAAAAAATAAATGCAAATGTCATTAAAACAAATATTTAATAAATATATAATATACAATAATGTTTAATATCAAAATTACAAAATAATATGAAGGTAGTTATTACAATTTGCCACCTTTTTCTCTCTTACGTCTTTCAGCGTGATTTGGTCTACTATAAAATCCGTCTAATACTCTTCTTCGTTCTTTACCCGCTTTAGACATAGATAACCAATTGAATGGTTTACTATATTTGTTTGTATTTACAATTGCCAAACTTTCCTTTTCTAGTTCAAGATATTTTTGGTAGACTTCTATTTTAACATTTTCTGAAATTGTATCTACATGCATAACAGAATCTGGCTCAGTTGTTTTAACAGTTTCCGGAAAAAAAGTTTCTACTGTAGAATTAAATATTTCTTCAGCGTTACATTGGCGATTATGCATTTTAACCCTTTTGTCTTTTTTTTCGTGAGCAATTGCAATAAGGGGTTGTCTTTGTTTTTCTAAAAGATCCATATCCAGAGCCTTTTTTTCTAAAAGTACGTTTTGCATCCGTTTTTCTTCGTTTATCCGCCATTGATCTTTAGTAACTGTTGGTTCGGTCGAAACTACAACAGGCTGCTGTTTCAATTGATCTTGCTTTCTTCGGTTTTCTTCTTTCTGCTGTTTTATTAAAGATTCTTGTTCTTTTTGCAGTTTAATCTTTTCCGCATTTTTGATTGTCCATTCTTCTTGCCACTTTTTTATTTTCAGTTTTCGATCTATTTCCCGTTCAACAAATTTATAGATGTATGCTTTCTCTTCGTCAAATGTACCATACCTTTCAATTTTTCTTAGAAATAGCCTCAATGATCCATTAGAATCACCAATCGTAATTACGCCTTGAGGCAAAGAAAATGGATGCGCATAAACACCGCAAAGGTTACCTCCTGATAAAGCAAGTGTCTGGTAAGGTCGATCACTACGCATTTTTAAATACCATACCTCATATGAACCATCAGACCTGCACAACCTAAATGCTGAAGGAAAATATACACTCCAAGAACAAAATGTGTATCTATGCTGCGATCTTCTCCAAAAAATTGGTTCTTTTAAAAACTTTAAAACCCATAATGCAAACACTTTACCCCCCACTGTGAGTAATAACTCAGGATATAAGACCGACCTTGATATTGATGTTACAGGACCATCGTGAAATTTAGAAAAGTGTTCTATTTTAGCTGTTTCTTTATTTACTGCCTCCCCAGTGTTAAATAAAAATCCTTCCCACGATACAGTTAAAAATCACCTTCTACGCTCCCCAATTGAAATTGATTTACTAAAGGTTCGCTTGGTATGGAAAACACTGGTTCAAAATATAAACGTTCTGTAATATCAAACTTACGATCAGGAACGGGAAACCTTTCGGTATAAATCCAAGGACTATCTTTAAAATCCAAGGTAGTTATTGGTAATGATCTAGGTGTGTCAGGAGGAGTCATGTTAATTTTGTAAAGCGGTTTAAATATTCTGTTCATGACATTAAAGGGAGACACGTCTGTTACTAATCCTTCTGGTCGACACTTTAATCGTGTGCGCTTTTTTTTAGGTGGCGGCATGGATGATTTATTTGCCGGATTTAAACTCAAATCCCAAATCAACACGCTACCATCTTGGGATGATGAAATAAATTGTAAGCTTCTTCTATCATCTTCTCCAGGAATAGGTTTTAATTGACCTGACTTATTTATTTCGAAATACGGAGATATCCACTGAATGGATGTTACAGGAGCAGTATGTGAATACGCTAAATTTGATGTAATTGCAGGTTGAATTTTTTTTAAATCACGTGTATTTTTCATCCATGAAATTAATGAGTGCATTAAATTTCTATATTCTTGTTGTTCTGAAGTAAGAATTTCTTGAGTTTCTACCTTTTCTATTTTCTTCGTTAGATCCCAAACTAGAATTAGACCATTGATACAACCTCCCACCAAAATATTTTCATCAAACGGACAAAATGAAAGAGCGCTTACTTCTCTTGAAGTTTGTAAAAATAACTTTGGTCTGAGAATATCATTAAAACACCACACTAAAACAGGGGGTACATTAAATATTGCTTCTGCCACTTCATCAGTCGTAGATTTTCCATTGCTGTAAGAATTGAGAGCGTTGCTAGAATAGGCAGCTGCTATTGTTCCGGTCCACATAGGGTGCCAAGAAAATGCGGTAATAGCTCTACCTTTACAGACGTGATAGTCTGAAAATGAACAAAACTCTTTAAGTGATTGTTGTAATGGTGGCATTTCATAAAATAAAGGTTTCCTAAGGTCATGGTAATCGCTGGTGTAAAAATTTACATAACTATTTAAATACACCATATCTTCAATAACATCTAGCTTATTTTCAACAAATGTTGAAATATTTTCTGTGAATGTTTTGCTAAAGCGTGTTATTTTGTTATAATGCCATTCATATTGAGTCCACATATTTTTAGGGTAAGTGAATGCAGTTTGAGCTTCGTTAAATCGAACTGAAGGTATTGCTTGAACGCATGCGTCTATTCGCCTTCTAACTATGTTTTCGAAAACGGTACGTTCTGGTAATATACTTATGTATCCATCTCGGGCTTCTTCAACTAATCGCAATTTAAATTGGCATTTAGTGGACATAATAGGGTAAGCAGTTTCAACTTCTACTTCTAACAATGGCCTGTTTGTTTTTAACTTTTCCAAATCGACTTCTTCATGGCTACCAAGAAGTTTCCACTTTTGTGCAGTTTTACTTACAGCATCATTTAGTTTTTCTTCCTGTTCCTTGCGAATTGTTTGAACAACTTCTGAAATTTCTTTTTCAGCATCGGGCGTAATACAGACACAAAACTCGTCATCATCTTCATCACTCGGTATAAAAACCATTAATATATTTGGTTCGGGAAATTCTTTAATTTGCTTTTTCCATGCCTGAAATGTTCTAGCATTAACACCAGGTTGGGGTTCTAGGTTATCATGCAATAAATTTTTAGAAACGTGTATCCACGGATTTTCTGATGTAATATCAATCCCAACCTCACATTTTATTAAACGTTGCGCATATACTGACATGAAAACTTTTATAAGGCCTTTAATTTTTAAATTTTCTATTCGAATCGGTGCTTTAACTTCTTTCTTTTCCTTTTTAACTCTTCGATGTTTATGTATTTTAGGTTTTGGTGGGGGTTCCGGATAATATTCATGTAATGCAAACAAACTCTGCTCAAACATTGTCAATAAGCATTGAACCCGATGTATTAATTAGCACACAGTTAAAGCACAAAATAAATGATTTGAAAAACACCACTATTGTGTGCAAATCAAAAATAAAATATTGACATAAATTATAACGTCATTAACGTATATAAGAAACCACAATAAGGAATATCTATAGAAACGAAGATACAACGAACTATTCAAACACTTTACATACTACATTACAAGTAAAGGTTAAACGCCTAGTATTGATTAAACAAACGTCATCTGCATTATAATTTTAGTTACCATTTAAAAAATGGTATAATTATTTTTAAAATCTTAGCAATTATAAATCATATAAAAATCTGCAATTACATTCGTTTATGCATGTACCTAATTGTAAGAAAATTGTTCGTAGCTAATATATTATGTACAGAGGTTATAAATTACATTATATACTTTACTATACAACTTTTCCAATTATTCGTGAGAATCCGGTAATAAAACTTATCACTGCCTACAATATTGTTATGCATGTGCACAGAGCCGTCCTTAGTAAAAGCGGGGCCTAGCGCACAAAGTTTTTCGAGGCCTTTTTGAAAGTAAACGACTCCCATCCCCTCTACGCCCAACCAACATTCAGAAGCTATCATCCCTTGTTCCTACCACTACCTGCACAAATGTCACTACAAAATAGATTTGTATACAGTCTGTCTCAGCAGTAGTTTAAAAATTAGAAGAAAACTATAATTATTGTATTTTTGTTAGAACTTAAATAATACCAACCTTAAATAAACATTACGATCGTTTTAAAGAAACAACCCATTTTTCATGTTTTCAAGGAAAGAAACAAAATCGTAAATATATAAGTCACAAAATACTAAGACATACCTAAACCTAACCTAATGAGAATATTTTTAATGGTATTCTAGACTTTTGTATCACATAATGTAACAATTGTGTTAAACAGTTTAAAATACTTTGTTCATTTCAAGTTGATCTGGAATGTAGAGTTTTTGTATCACTGTTTGGAGCTTATTACGTAAACACTGTAATTTGAGTTGAATATCTCATACATTGTCTTGCACTTTCACTTTCCCTATACAAACTGTATTTTTCTTACTTTCATTCCAGCGACGTCATCAACAACTTCATCAAAACTCACTTTGGCTGTAGTATCAGCTTCTATACATAGTGTTGCCAAAGACGTTAACCTTTCTTGGCTCATGGATGATCTTAAGTATGTCTTTATCAACTTTAGGCGAGAAAAACCCCTTCCTACACTAGAACTGTCACAGGGATTGTAAGTAAAATCCTATACGCAATGAAGGTGTTAGGAAATGGATTTTGAATTCTGTTCATAAGTCTTAAAACCCCAGCAGCTGTTTCAACTTTAGCAGGAAGAAGTTCACGAAGATCCTTCAGTTCTGTAAACAGTTCATTTCCGTTGATATCCCTCTGATCTTCAAAACTTAAAGTGACCTCTAAGGTTTTGCACTTCTCCAGTAGTTTACCTTGTTCTATTGATTTTAGCTCTTTCACACGGTACAAGCATCCAAACATAGCATCATAACTGACCATTTGTTCAAACCTTTTCGTAAGAGACTGTACTGTGCAATCTACAATGTATTAAAAATACTCAACTTAAAAGCTTTGTTCAGTAGATTTTGAAACACGCTCATCTTCTCCTTTGTACTCAAACATTCTCCTTTTCTTTCTTTGTCTAATTTCTTGAAACTTTGGCTCTGTTCCCAATTTTACGCTCATTTCATTTGCAACTATTGTTGTTGCAACAAAACCTTCAGCTCTAAATCGCTCGAAAAACTGTACCAATTCTTGAAGTAACTGTGATGATACACCAAGGTGCATTTTTTTGCCTACAGGTTTTTGCTTACACTATTTACAGTAAAAAGTACATCATACCAAATAGCCAATGCTACTAAAAACTCATAGCTGCTTATTTCATTTGTAAGTGATCTCGCTTCACTTTGCTTTGGAATCAGCAGTGGTCTCTACTACTTCAACTAAAGCATCATGTACTTCCTTAATCTGGTAACGAAGTGCTTTTACACTTTCAAGTTTGCTCTCCCACCTCGTATCACATGAGTGTTTAACAGTCAGATTTGGTACATGTTTTTTCAGAACATCCCATCGCTTTGTTGACGCTGAAAAAACTATATACTCTTTGAACAACCCCAAAAAATGTCATCGCCTTAGGTGAACATTTTGCAGCATCACAAATTAAGAGATTCAAACTATGACTTGCACAGGGCATTCAAATTGGATACCCTTCATATTCGACCCATTGTCGTATATCCTTGCCCCCTACAATCT
The DNA here is from genome assembly GCA_036346205.1 of Vesta saturnalis. NCBI lineage: Eukaryota > Metazoa > Arthropoda > Insecta > Coleoptera > Lampyridae > Vesta > Vesta saturnalis. The sequence continues at coordinate 298,471 of JARFJB010002052.1, forward strand.
TTAATCTCCAAGCCAAGTTTATCTAATTCCTCTACTAAGACCTCTGTTAGGTTCTTGCCTGTTGTTGACTTGACGTCTAGGAATTCGATAAAATGCTCTTCAACACTCACAACCCCCGTTCTCATTCTTTGTTGCTGCTGCAACTGCAACTGCTCTTGGTGGCTCAAGTCGGGAGTGCAGTCTAGTAGTACAGAAAAATACTTAGCTATTTTTATATCTATAATATTTTTTACTTTCACATTTTCAGATAACAGTTTAATCTCATTTTGAATATTGGCTCCTAGATAGTGGTTGTGAATCTCAGACGATCTAATTCGCCTCAAATGTTCTTGCATGACTGGATCAAATGTAGCTATCATTTTAATAAGGCCTAAAAAGTTACCATTGTTTGGCTCGTATAGTTTACAGTTCGGCCCCCTGAAAGAAATATTGTTTTGTGCTAAATATTTAATGCTAGAAACGATTCTTTTGAGTACTTCACGCCAGTGTTCTTTTTCTTTTTGTATCAAGTTCCTATGTTTTACAGCAATAGTTAACGCTTCAGCCAATCGTATCTCACAATCCACCCACTTTGCAACGTTCTGATCGTATAGTGAGGATGTCTCGTGATTGTCAAGCGCCCTACCAAAGTGTGCCCAATCATTATACCCGTCACCAACTAACTGAGAAGCAGTGTTGTTACCGTACAATTTATAGCAAAATCAAAAGGCTTTGTCACTACTTTTGTTGTAAACTAGCCAACGTCTATGCACCTGTTCTCCGTTGTCCATGAAACGTTTGTAAAACTTAGCAGAAAAATGTTTTTTTCTCCATTTTTTGGAAAACAAGAATTTGACACTTGCAAAGGACCCTTTTGTATAATTTCATCAAATTGAGAATTTGCAGTGTTTCTGGCCACAGACCAGGGTCATGGATATCTGAAAATAGCCTCTCAATTAAATTTTTCAAAGGATTACATGATGCTGTTGTTCCAGTTTCAACCGCATCAGAATCGGAAACAGTGTTTACACCAACAATATTCAAATCTATATCTTTATCTAAGGGTTTGTTGTTACTAGAACTTAAAGTAGTTGGAATTATGTGTTTACTCACGTGACTCTCGTCACCTTCACCTTCGGGTTTATCTTCTTGTTTTAAAAACTTGTTAAACGCCCCCTGTTGCGACTTTAAACACATTTCTCGTTTGTTCTTTTTCTTTTGCTTTTCAGATCCACTCAAGATATTTTCGGAATTTATCGCGTTCTCTCAACATGACGTGTCTTTATTTATGGATTTAATTGGCTTTAGTACGCTATTAGTATTACATCAAATCATCAAACAACACTCTATATGCACCAACGCACCTACCAACCTGAGCCACATAGACAATACAATGAATGTCTGATGTAATGTCGTCATGTGCGCTTGCCTTAGTAGCATGGGGGCGAGAGAGGGAAGGAAGAAAGCCTGCTGTGACAGTTTCGGTCGAAGTGGCGCGTCACAGTCACGTCTCACACATTTCGACAACACACAATTGACACAATCGGCAGTTCTTGGAGCTATTTGCTACTGATTATGCTGTTTTTCTTTACGTAGCGCGGGGCCTCGTGTCCTGTTCCTATTGTAACGTAGGGTGCTTCAAGCATAAGAACTATTTATGTATTGCATGGTCAGTTGATCACAATAAGTACTTTAATATCTAAAAACTTTTCAGAGCAAAATCTCAACCTAAAAATTTTACAGCGCGAGTAAGGCCCCGCACCGAGGAGCCTGGAGCTGGGCCGCTCCACTCGCTCCACCCTAAGGATGGCGCTGCATGTGCAATACGTACCTAAAGTTAGCACAGCCATCGCAGGACAATTGTTTGAAACCTATACCACAACTTGGTGCTAATTTGTTACCACAAAAAAATTTTGATGCGCCTGTCATTAACAGAAAATTAGGGGCTGTGTCTCCTTAACATAAGGTTAGCACAACCAACGTGCAAGTACTTAGCTAACAATTGTACCGAATCATTTATGTGCCAATTTGGTGCTACTTTGCTACCCTAAACTGAAATTTGTTGCCGGTAGCATACTAACAGGGTGTTTGATATATTATAATTTGGTGCCCTTTTGTTACCCTAAAATAAAATTTGTTGCTTGTATAATTAAAAATTATTATTAATTTTATTAAATACATAAATAAAAAGTTTACCTCGAGTAGGATTTGATTTTATTTATGTATTTAATAAAAAAAATTAATAATAATTTTTAATTACATATTTACCTTTGAACTTATTCGTTCATAACAAAAACTTATAATAATTTGTTGCTTGTATGTTTCATAAAATTTCAAAACATGAAAATCACGAAAATTATTTTGTTTGTTTTGCATATTTTTCATAAATGAAAATGTTTCCATGGACTGTGAATTTGGTTTGAAATCAGATCATCTCCAAAAGCGATGAGCACAACATAAATGTTACAAGTATATTTTAATGGTGAAAATTTCCGTTTTACAGGTTTATTGTACATCTTTAAATTCATAGTAAAGGTTCCGCTTAGGATTTGCAACAGTAAACATAAATGTAAGGTAATGTTTACATAAATCATCTGCACTGACTACGTATCTATACTAAGACAATACTTTATTTAAAACGAAGGGATTAGTAGCATTTAGTTAACACCTTTAAAAATACCCTTATTTTCAATTCCTTTTTGACCGTAAACATTGACAAACCCGTTGGTCCGTTTTTTTAATAATTGTAGACCTGAACAAGATAAACTTGGCCTATCGTGCTAAAGCACTCAGGAACACTTAGGAGGATGGATAGAGGGACATTGACTTGCCAAGAGATGCCTATGAACAGCTACCTTTTTCATATCATAAGTGAGAGAAAAACAGGAACTAAGGAAATCATTCGAGAGTTTAGAACCCATGTAGAGGAATGTGGATTTCGCCCGTTTGGTACAAGTGGAGATTTGTACTGCATACAGATGATGTGAATAAGCGAATCAAGTATTCCTTGCAAAGGTAGCCCCAGATGGTATCAAAAAACGTATTTCAGCAGCGCAATAGCCATTGTAATACAAAGAAAGAACTGAAACGATTCTTCTTTGCTCAAGAGACTGTATGTCAGAAGTTAAGGACGGATCATTTATAAGCCTAATCGCTCTCTTTTGAATACGATCAACGATATCGAGAGCGTATTAGGGAGCACCAACCCAGAGGTGAGAATTATATTCTGGATGAGGCCGAATTTGGGCCTTATACATCAGAAAGAGTTGTCGGGAGGTAAAGTACTGCTTAGATCTGTACAAAAAGCCTATTTTACGAGCAGCTGTTTTGGTAACTGACAGAAGTGATCAATCCATGATAGATTTGAAAATACAGTAATTCCCAACAGTGTAAGAGTCTGAAAACATAAGATTTGAGCCATTCATACTTACAACAGGAAATGATCAATGTTTTTTGGCGGACACAATGCAAGACTGAGTTTTGTTAGCATTAAACTTAACTAGATTATTGCTTCCCCATTCGAGAATACATTGAATGTCTTTGTTGATTGCGTTTGCCATTTCAGCTTTAATGTCTTGAGACATAGAAGGTACGTTACCATTATGAGTAGACTGAGATAAACTACAGTGAAGAGTGCTGTCGTCAGCAAAGCAATGGATCGGATTAGTTGAAAAAATAAGGTCATTTATGTATAGCAGGAAAAGTGTAGGCGCTATAACTGATCCCTGTGGCATACCCGCGTTAATTCTAACTTATTTTGAAGCCACCAACTTCTTTTATCAAGGGAACTAGAAACCCAGTTGATGAGCGTATCATTTAACCCAAACGAGGTGAGTTTGGCAAGTAAACACTTATGCCAAACTTTGAGATATCTAAAGCAACTACAACTGTTTCACCGGATTGTTCTAATATATTATTCCAAACTTGGGTCACATATAATAGAAGATCAACTGCTGCACAACTTTGCCTAAACCCATATTGGTGGTCACTAAGGAGTTTGTTAGTTTCAAGGAACGAGATCAGTTGCTCATTGATGGATTTTTCCAAGATTTTAGACAAAATGGAAGTGATGGCAATTGGTCGGTAGTTCGAGGGATCAGTCTTATCGCCTTTTCTGGAAATGCTAACTTACATGACGAAGGAAATTCCCCAGAAGACATAGAGATCGAATAGAACCTAGGTAGGACTGGTACCAGTTCGAGGCAACATTTCTTTAAGATACTAGCTGGAATACCGTCTTGACCAGTCGCCTTATTGAGATCAATCATACTGATAATCGATTCTAGGAGCTTGTACAGAAAATGAATCGGTTTCATAGTGTATGAAGAAGAGTTGGCTAGGGGCACTTCTTTTCCATAATCATTGAGACACGAGTTTGATGCAAATAAATCCAAAAAGACATTGGCTTTATGTACATAATCAGCATCCGACAAAAGGTGTCAGGGGGGAAATAAAGTTGTACCAAAGTTTTTACTAATGGCTTTAGCTAAAGACCAAAATTTACGACTGCTCAAAGGAGATGTAGCTAGTTCCTTGCATTTTCGTTGTTCAAACACTTTTTTAGCTTTAGTGATGATACTTTTGCAGATATTTCTAGCACCAACGTACTCTGCATGACTCCCGACCATTTTATTAGGTTACCATTTATATAAGATTTATTTTTTAGATATTGCATCAGCACAAACCTTATTGAACCAAGGTTGGGAATGTGACTCACCTATACGATTCTGTTTTTTGAGAATGCCATGAGGATGGCTTCAGATACTTAAAGAGCAATGTCCGAAGAAGAGGACGACTTAAAACGATATTCACGTCATGGAAAGGTTGCAAAGAAGTCTCGTAAATCACTCCATCTAGCTGACTTAAAACACCACCAGATTCTATTAGTGTTGTGAACAACAGCAGAATTAGGGACAGCAGAAATTATTTCTATTAGACAACGGTTAGATAGACCTAGAGGGGAAAAAACGGAAGTTTTATAAACAAGTGGGTTTGATGCAAGAAAGAGATCTAGAAGATGTGGGGTATGGTTAGGGTTATCAGGGATTCTTGTGGGTTCGTAAATTATTTGTGTGAGATCACAAGCAATAGTAAATGTTTCTGCAGTATGAGCAGCTGGATTAGTGATAGGGGAAGAGTGGGCAAGTTGGCCCATTTTACTTTGGATTACCATAATTACTTGAAAAATTGAATTTAGCTTATCGCATTTGTACTAAAGGAAACACTGCTTATTAGTTTATGAGTTGCTATAATAAAAATAATGAAAACAAATTAAAAAAATTCTCTAATATAATTTCAAGAAAAAGTGAATCTATGCCGTCTTGCCCTACCGGGTAGGGTAAGATGTCATATATCATTAAAAACCATATTCCATTTACTTTAGCTTGTGAACACAGTTCACATACATACTATTTGGCTTTTTTTGACAGCCCGGCACAATCTGCATGAGCCCACTTGGAACATTGCTGGCACTTCAGCCAACCATCTCCAGCCCTCGACAAACTAAACAGTTCATTAAAATACAAACAGGGATAATCTGCGTCTTCTTAGTCCGAAAATTCACGATTCTGAAGTTGGACAGGCACAGTTCGACGTTTGACTACTTGCCTCTTGCAAATCCGCCTTGCTTTAATATCTTGTTGCTCATTTCTCTCTCGCAGTTCTTGAAAAAGGGGGCTTTCTGTCAACACATCCCGATAAGTCTTCTTAGATTGACTTCGCTTTGTTTGTTCTCTTTGACGTGGCGTTGGTGATATCTCTAATAATATTTCTTTGTTTGAAAGTTAACAGTTCAAGTCTGTTTGTTGAAGTTGAAGCTTCATCAACTGCAGTATTTATTGCGCTTTCTACGGCAGGCAGTTCTTACTTAGACGCGTGTACTGTTATGTCATCCTCATTTACTGGTTTGTCGGTAATCGTACTTGGCAGAAACAGATCATCAGAGAAAATATCTGGGTTCAATGGAGATATGACTGTATTTTCCAATCCAGATTTCGTTATGGCTTATGTGGCTGTTTTTTTGGTATGCTGCAACAAAAATTTTATCTACTTGATATATTGTGATGGAACGACCTGGATTTTGCTTCATCTACTTTACACACTCTTACATTGTTTCTATTCCTCTTTGAATCATCTCTATTTATTTAATATATATTGATGTCACCAACAGGTACAGGCCCATTAATACGAGACATTACAGAAAAGTTAATAAAACACAAGAAAAAATAAAAATAATTACTAATAAAGATATATAAAACATGAATAATATAAATAATAAACAAACAAGATCAATATTTTAACTTAAAATTATTGTAATTCTACTTCTAATAAGGACTCATAATGGCTATTGCAGTGCTTTAAATGGGTTTGATATGCATTATATTTGATTATTAGAAAAGTGAAAATTAATTAATCTAATGACAGGTGTATTAGCCAAATAGATGATGAGAATGAGGTGTAGAAGGTTATATTACCCGGCATAGATTTAGAACTATAATAAAAATTGATTAGGGATAAGAAAAACCAATTGTCGGTTAACGCATTTGTTACTTAAAAACGTATATGTCAGATAGGAATATACATCGTTCTTTGAAAAGTGAGTATTGAATTCATACTCCTGTATGGTGTATATAATGGATATATTGTACTTATCTTATAGCAAATGCTTTTAATTGCTCAACCATATTTATTTGATATAAATTCCATACTACAGAGACATACTCTAATACAGTTCAAACAAATCCATGATATAAGTTTAAGAAATGTCTTCCAAACATATTGCCTTGTAACTACATATAATTGATCAAGGTTCTTCTACGGGAGTATGATGCTAAATCATTTGATAATATTTTAAATCTAAATCATTACACCTCCCCCACTCAACAACATTAATTAAGTCATTTTGTAAGATGTCGCAGTCCTGTGAGCTATTGGAGAGAAAATGTTTAAATCGTCCGCAAACACCAAACATTTGGAAGGGATCAAACAGTCGGGTAAATCGTTTACCAATATTAAAAACAAGAAAGCGCCAAATTTAACTCTTGCGCAACTCCCGACGTGACAATATTTATCGGAGGCCACAATTAAATATGACATACTGGTGACGATTATGTAAGTAAGATAGCAAGAGTTGGTAAAAACTTGAGAGGTGTAGTAGAGCGTTGCAGGTAGATAGCATGTTGATCTATGATACAACTGTAAACTGGGGTTACCTCATGATTAGGGTATTATTTTGGGACACCTGGTGTTTTTTCGAGATTTTGCTTTAGAAAAAGTCTTAATCTTAAAAGACGCTGAGCTTTCTACTCAATATTAAAAGTAAGGCAATTAATAATCTGCAAAATTGTGAATGTTGACAACATAGCCTTTGTTCCATCAAGAGTAGTATCGACGCCATTACCTTGCGGGGTAGGCAAAACAAACCCTGAGTCATTTATTTTAAAACCTTTCTCCACGCTTTCCTATCCCTACATACCTCCCTAGCTTCCGCAAGGTTCAAACATTGTCTCTGAAATGCCCTTTTATTTCTAAAACTCCTTATCTTTCTTTCTGTTATCATACATTACTGTGCATTCAGCGAAGTTTTACGCAACCTACCAGGCCCGGGCTTACCTTTAACTACACCCACATAAATTTGCATTGTTAATCTTTCGTTACTCATTCTTTCGATGTGATCAAACCAACGTAGTGTACTACTTTTATACCTATCTATCATCCTATTTTCTTCGCCAAACTCCTTATACACTAATTCTTCCCTTATCCCTTCTCCTTTTAGCGCATGCGTTTCTTAGGAATCTCATGTCCACGGGATTTGTTTTTCTTTAGTGCTTTTTTGGCATATCCATGTCTCACTTCCGTACAGTACTAACGGGACAAACACGCCATTATAGATTGCTCGTTGCGCAGCTACACTCATGTTTTCGTTTTTCAGTATCGTCCATATACTTCTAATCACTTTCCTTCCAGCATTGACCCGTCGTGCAATCTCGCTATCCATTGTACCGTCTGCAGTGAGAATTCTACCTGGGTCAACTTAACAAACCCCTCGGGACTAACGTCCCTCGGGATTGCAATCCGTCGCCCTCGGTAATTAACATACCCACAACTCCCTTGATATATAAATAACTATTATTTCATACTAATACGTTACAAGCAAATAAACCCTTAGTTACTGTAACCATAAACATGTTCATAACTCCCTTGGGAAGTTATGAACTGGTATCTAGGCAGTTATAGATCTATAACTGCCTTCTAATCTATTTTGACAAATATTTGCAAACTTGTCAATTTTTACATCCATAGTAACAATGCCTACCTACTTAATTTTGAAAACAACGTTCATTTAATTTTAATAACCAAAAAATTTCATTTGTAAATTTCATTTTTAATAGTCTAAAAAGGTATATGCATTCAGACAATTTAGAGATTAGGTAGTCAACATGTCTGTCCCAAGTTAAGGTGGAATTATATACACACCTAAAAACTTTACAGAGATTACAGTATTATTTTGACATTTCAATGTGAAGATAATATCTTGAGATTTATTGTTGTTTAGTTTTAAATAGTTAGCCTGAAGCCACTGTTCCGTTCTTGACTGTGATACTACCATGTTATTATGTGTTTCTGTGGCATTATTGGCGGTAGTTATAATAGTAGTATCGTCAGAAAATGTACAAATTTAGAAGAGGCGTCAGACGATGAAATATCATTGATATAAATTAGGAACAAAAGAGGTCCTAGAGCAGACCCTTGTGGTACTCCAATATCAACTGTATTGATGTTGGAATATACGTTGTAAAATACAACCTGACAGCGACACATTAAGTAAGATTTTATAAGCAATGTGGTTTCATCAGACATTCCATAGCATTGTAATTTATTTAATAGAATTTGATGAGATATGCAGTCAAAGGCTTTACTGAGATTACAAAATATGCAACCAGTAAAATAGCCAAGTTCAAAGTTATCAGATACATGAGCAACTTGATCGTTTATAGAAGCAGCAGTACATTTATTACTACAAAATCCAAATTGAGAACTGCGAATGAGACTGTTTTGTTCAATGTATGTATAAACTTATTTTTTATAGCAGTTTAATATCCTTTGAAAACTAGCTCAGAAAACTAATACGCTTACTACTGTGCTTTGGAACAGTGAATTCAAATATTTGATATATTATTTCGTACAAATAAGACACAGTAGCGTCTACAGGCACCCTATCTTGAAAAGTGTAATTTGAACTGATTCGCAATAATGCAAATCTAAGAACAAATCAATCGCCAAGTGATCTATCTTGACTTTACTGACAATAATGTTACTATTACTCAAATTAATTGCCTGCCTTACATGGACTTTCCTTGACAATAATTAAAAGATTAGAATTTATTTACAAGTCTGATATTTAATTACTCACAAACCTCAAAGCTCATCAAACGAAGTGGCCGTCTAGTGGTAGGTACGTTGTGCTATTTGAATTAGATAGGCTGGATGAGGTAAGTCTTGCATCATGTGGGGCAGGTAAACAATGAAACTACTCAAATTAAAATTAACGAGCTTTGCGCAATGATGGTTCATCCCGTTAATGTACTATTGTGGGAAAGAACCACCAATAAAACCCACTTTATTCATAAATAAGTAATGACACAAGTACATTAATAAATCAAATAACACAAAAAACAATGAATGGGTTAAATATATAACAAAACGCCATTAAATCAGGTTAAAGTGCGTACAAAATTATAACATTAAGAGAACAATAAATGACAAGCCGTTTAGTTACACCATAAAAAACCCCTGTAGTCACACTCACAATTGTGTCATAAATAATCAGAATAAAAATCGTAATACCAAACATGTGGCCCTTTAAAACCAACCATGCCGGTCTTTAAGTAAATAAGCGCACAGAACAATAAGGCAAATTACGGTACATATAAAATACATGACTAAAACTGCACAGGTGATAATGAAGTAAATGCAAGGACAAAAAAAATAGACAAGGAATTTAAATGTACACAATCGTTTAAAGGACAAAATACATACGAAAAATTACGTATAAAAAGAAATTAGTTCGCAGGCAAACAATTCTACTTAACAAACTGACAAACAAACGCATTAAAACAAAGCCTTACAAGGGTAAGTTGTAAATAGATCATAACATCGTGACCGATATATAAGGTTGAGAGTGCGTTAGAAAAATACAACGCCCCTTTCTCAGGTTACACATTCATCTATACAACAATAAAAATAAAATTCGACGTGTTTAATGGTCATCTGGACCCGGAAGTATGTACACATTCGGCAATTGCACATTACAATTAATAACCGAGCAGTATCCTGTACCCGTTGTCCAGGCCCACCTCTACACAAATATAAATATAAACAACAAACAAAAATGCTAATTTACACAAATACAAGAGAGGGAGCCCTGTACTGTCTTTTATTTTAGCAGATTTCAGCTTAATCAGCCCGCGTGCGAATGAGATACCTTTGCAAGGCAATGCTCGAATTTTAATACGTTGTAGAATTATTTGCTGCCAGCCTTAATTTGTATAAAATTACATACTTAACTTGAATATATTTTCCTTTAAGTGATCACAGACACAAATCGTTAACATACGCGGTTTAACTTCAAAAAGGGTGACTGTTATTTGTAGATTAATATTTGATACATTAAAACTAACACCGAAAGAGAAGACAAATTAGCGTTGACTAATTCAAAAGATAATGTACACGCAAGAAATATTTTAAGGACAACCTGTTTACAATGAAGGTATTTAATTAACCCCATCAACACTGTACCTCTAACTAACTTTTCCCACGATTTCAAACTAGCTACATTTACTCCCGCCAAAGTAAAAACAAAAAAAAAAATTATTTATTATGTTAGAACAGTTTCATATAATTATTGAACGACATCTTAATTTTAAAAATATGCATTCGTCCATAGCAAGCCAAGTTCCAACGTACCAAACAACGACGTCTTTGATTTCAGTGTGTACCGACGTAATTAATTACTAAGTAGTGACATTTTTACATCAAGAGTGTGCGCATAAGAATTTCCAATGATTCATTACGTCCCTTCATTAAAGCAGCTTTTAACCGTACACCAGCTAGTCAAAACTCAAACACATGTTTTTCAGCCCTTAGCCAAATAAGAGTTACAAAAATAAAATATCCCGAAAACCATGCTCAAATAACTACTTAATATTTAATAAAATATGTTAAACCCCATTAATTAACTCTCCTATTGTGGAAACAATTTCGATTTAAAAAAGTTTATTGCAATAATAAAATTTTCGACGTCCGCTACCTATACAGCACAGCCTCTTTAACATCTGTGAACATATCAAGAATACCCTAATCGTTTAGCTTTGGTCAGATGTACTAATATGTTTGCAAGTTCGTAAATAATGTTAACTACCAAAGACAAAGCCTTTTTAGTTGAGCACTATTTTCCCTTATACAGTTTAGGTATACAAAATGTTCCAAGCATTAAATTCATCTGTGAACAATTTTCGGAGCATTTCAATAAAAAGGCACCAAGTAGTGCTATTGTACTAAACACTATAACCAAATTTAGAAGAACTGGACTAGGTGTACTACACCTAGGAAAAGGTAAAGTTGGATGAAAAAAGCTGTGAATATCAACGAAAATCACGAATGTGAATTCAATCAAATTATGGGCTCACCGCCTCATAGTTAACTAGGATCTGCTGAAAAATTGAATATGAACAAGACCCTTCAGAAGATATTGAAACAACTTAATTCCGTTTATACGTTATTCAGACGACCCAACAATCGAGAATTGGTGTGACTTGAATACTGTTCTAGAATCCTTGCTTTGCAATATTACTCATGGACAAAATTATCGAATATTTTTAAATTTTCATAATTTCTTTTTGCAAAAATAAAGTATGATGAATCAAGTCATTTAAATACTATGAATTACAAAAAACAGTTTATTTTAAAATATTTCAGTGCACAATCTTAAGTTTTGTCAGAAGAAAATCGTAAAAAAATAATGCTAAATTTTATGAAAATTAGGAATATTTACTTTATACTTAAATGCTACTTGGATAACAAATACAAGTCTTTTGATTAAAATTAGAGCATAGATAGTAACGAGTATTACCCCGAGCTCTAATTACTTGTATTCTTCTCGGCATGCTACTAAGTAGAATTTGGATATATTCTTGAGGAATTGCGTTTCACTCATCTTGTGTGTTCTATTGTACTTGGAATGGATTTCTTCGTCGTATGCAGCGTTTAAGATAATCCCATATATATTCTATTGGATTTAAGTCGGGGCTATATGGTGGCCAATCTAATCTTTAACCTAGACCGTATCAAGGTACTTAGTCACTATGACAGCTGCATGCGGTCAAGCATTATCGTGCACTAATATGAATGTTTCATATCCAATATGGCCAACATAAGGCAAAACATAATCTTGTAGGATGTTTTCGATATAAGAGCCACTAGTCATTCGTCCAATCACTTCCACGAGTTCGGTGCCTCCCTCCCAACTAATACCACCCCAGAACATTACACCGCCACCTCCAAAACTAACGGTCTCTATGAGATTGCAGCTGGCGTACCTTTCCCCAACTCTTCTGTAGACGTAATATCGTCCATCTGGCTTCCATAACTGAATTCTAGTCTCATCCGTCAAGAGAACATTTTTCCAATTCTCAATATCCCACTGAACACATATACTGGCAAATTCTAATCCACGAGTTTTGTAACTTTGGAGAAGACGTGGAACTTTGGCAGGCCGATTTGGCCTTAAACCTAGTTCTTTTAATCTTCGCCTGACTGTTTTTGTACTCACATTAATTTGTCTTACACTTAGTAGGTCATTTTTGAGATGCCTCGAAGACAATGTGCAATTTCGTGTAGAATTAAGTCTAAAAATTGATCATCAATTGCTGTTATACACCTCTTGTGCCCTTAACCGGGTCTACGTAAGAAATTTCCAGTCTCTTGATACCTTTTTAAAACATTCGATACTGTAGATTGACCCCTCCTGAGACGTTGTGAGATATCTTTTTGTTTATATCCTTCCTTATACACAGTTACAATCTGCACCGCTTCAGCTTCATTGCAGTGTCTAACTGGTGGCATACTGATGCTTTCACTACAGAAAAACACAAATACTATTCATTACTACTTAGATAATTACACAGCAATAACTTAATTTCGAGCTTAATTCACTACAATGGACAAAATTCTTAAAATACGTAATCAATTGTTTTTGATTAAATGCGTGAGACAATAATATGCGCCATTAATGTCAATTAAACGTCAAAATATATTAAAACAAGTTAATAACCAGCCTACTAGATGACTAACATCAGCACATATAAGTTTACGGCGAATTTTTAAAATTATTTTGAAATAGTAGTGATTACCAAAAATATTTGATAATTTTGTCCATGAGTGTATAATCCGTTTCATCAGTAACATCTGGTACAGTGACGAATGTCATTTTCATTTGTCGGGTCATGTAAACAGGCGTAGTAATAGATTTTTAGGTTTCTAATAGCCAGAAGAGGTGTAAGAAATACTGTTGCATAGTGAAAAAGTGACGGTCTGGCGTGCAGTTTCTGGACATTGCTCCTTTCAACTGTTATTGAAAAGTGTTTATGTAAGAACCATGAGAACATATCCTGTAATAAAATAACAGATTAAGTAAAACAAAAACGCAAGTACTCAGTAGGTTTTTCCATTAACTAATTAAAAGTTGCCCTTAAGCAGAATTAAAAGTTAATAGACAAACAATGCATGTACTCTTTATACGGAAGAACAACGTATATAATTTCTGTACATAATGATTTTGCTCTGTATATACAAAATAATACATACACATTCTTTGGTGAAAATATATACAACATAACAAAAGAGTATTTACTAATATTATTTGTAACATAATCCACAATCACAAAACATCAAGCATAACAAACCATATTGCTGAGATTTTAAGTTACTATCACGCATAAGGTACAAACATTACAAAACGACATACAAAAGTGTGTACTTTGTTAATACAGGGTAATCAAATCCTTCTTATAGGTGACTTAGATCATAATAGATATTATAGGTACTACAAATGTGAAGGTGTAAGTACATTATTACTGTTTAGAATTGACATTTGAACACTTTTGACAAAATCACATGGATATAATTGCAGAGAGGCAACATCTTCTAAAGTACTTAGTACGATAGCTTGGAATATTACAAAAACATTTAATAAATTGCCAAAATTAAATAATCTCAATGAATTAATGCATTTAATGAATACATACATACTTTTAAATTGTTTTACCTAATCAGACTTTTATTTAAATTACACTTGATGGGAGTTTTTCAAATTGTGGCATTTGTTGACTTCCTCGTCTCCGAGGCAAAGTTCCACTACCAGGCACAGAAGATACCTCAGGGCATCCATTTGATAACAGTAACTCTACTAGCGCCCTACTTGTAGCTGCAGAAATCTCTGCAGTAACTGCAGCACTTGATTGTGATTTTGCAGCTGCAACACTAGCTGCTGCACGAGCATATGCTAAACACGTTCGCCCATCTTGGTCCACTGCTGATACATTGGCATTGTGCTGCAACACAGATTTATATTTAGTTAGGTTGTTAGTTGTATTATCGTAATTATAGCGTAAAACGTTGAAGTATGAGTTAGGTATGATCACGAGTTACTCAGAATTAATTCTGATGGATATTGTATAATGTACAGTATCAATGACGCAGGAATAATATAGATAGGCATTAACATGGCACAATTGCACCCACACATCGCCAATTCAATTCAACCTTGTACCCAGTGGCGTATACAAATATTTTTTCTCAACTATTGATCTACAAACATATTTACTCGGAGATCATTTTTAACATGTCGTACTTTCTAGAATTGAATTGATTGGTTCACATTAAATGATACTTTATTTGTAATAAAGAATTGCCAATTTGGAAAAATGATATGTTAATACACGTCAATGGCGGGTGGTAAAAACGCAATGGATGGTTGCCAAGGAAGTCATTAATATTTTTTTCAAGAATTCAACAATATTGAACAGAATTTCACATTTTTTACAATACTGTAATATGAATCTTTTACTTCTAATATTAAGAGGAATACATTATGATTTTAAAATAGACCACAATTTTAAACAAGATGCTTAATGTTTAATTTAAAATTACAAATTAATAACACTTAATTCAATTGTTTGTTTTAAAGTTAAATTGGCAATTTTAGTCTCCTATACCGACTTCACATAAATATAATGAAACCATAACTAAAGGGATATCTACATTATTCCTATATCATTGTTCAGTATCAATAATTTTGAGAAATTTATTAATTCATACATACATAATAATTTTATTATTAATAAAATATTGCGATTTTATGTTGTTAATTGGTTTTCATAATTTCACTTTGTTTCAAGTTAACCAATTTAATGGTCTGGGCTTTTCGCACTCGCCCAACAGAAGCCTTATATAGTGACTCTAATATCCCACCTAATATTTAATTATATTATAAAAATAATAATAACTGTTACGGAAATTCAAAAAAGCAACGGAACTAAACTTTATCGTTATCTTCCATATTTCTACAGTCAACCTCAGATGAAATCTAGTGTAATATTACAAAAGATTTAAAACACAATAAGCCAAATGAAATTTACAAAAATGCATTCTACAATACAACAAAGCGAACACCTTTACAAAACTATTATATATGCAGATGGGTGAAATATAACAAAAGAAGTAGGTAGAGCAATCCATGTAAATAGTGAGAGCCATTATTACACACTTTATCCACTATGAAGCATATATACAGCTGAACTTGATGCAATATGGCAAGCAGAAAATACTTTATTTATAAAAATACACATACATGCTTAATATGTACTGGTTCATTAAGTGCATTAACTGCTTTAACGAACAATGATGTATCCACTGAAGCTATAGTACTTGTGGTCAAAGCTTTAATATACTTCATGTGTATTACAGACAAATCAATGACGTGGGTCCCTGTATGAACTTTGGCAAGAAGAATAGAACAATTTTAACACACAATTAAAGAGAATAAAAAAAGTAATAAAAACCATGGCAAAGTACATACCCATTACAGAGAAATCAAAAAGGTAGCCTTCACATGTGTCACAATTGGCCGTACAAGACTAACACATACTTCGTAAGCTATGGCAAGTGAATGCAACTTATACAAAATACAAATAAAAGTTTACCACACATTACTAGCCTGCCCATTACATGAGAAGTACAAAAAAAATTAGATATTCCAAAATTACTGCAAACATTGATGACATCACCAGAACCATTCCATTATTAAAATAATAAATAATTTGATACTCTTAATAAAGGTAATGGCCTTAGTAGCCGATGCAAGAGAAAAAGGAGAAAATAATGAGCATTCTGAAAAACAAGGCAACCAGAAAGATTTATTATAAAATGCATGTTTGATTAACTGTCAAAAAAAAAAAGTTAATGATGGTTACTCGAAAACGAAACGTCGGATTCCAATTTGCTGCATGCCATGTTAAAGAACGTTAAAAAGTACGTGTGGAACTCTTACTTTTTATTTAACATCAACCACAAGGTAACAAACAATTTGTCAAAAACGAAATCGTGAAAATTCGCTTATTGTCGCATAAATTCGGAACGAATCGGAATTTCGTCAGTTTAAAAATGTCATTTTACTAAACTCCAAAATGACCAACTTTTCTCCCATTTAACCAAAACTATATCTTACCGTTTCCGTAATCCCCATAGTGGCCCTCCTTATCTTGGACACAGTGTATATGGTATCAGAGGTGGCCACAACACGTACAAATGTAAGAAACCACTTAAATAAAGTAAGCATTACCAATATTACTTCCTCCCAGGCCCCTAAAGGACGCATTTAATTTATTCTTATTATAGCCCCTGTATAACAAGTAGTATTGACAACCTGTAATAATGTCAGTGGAGTAGAAATGAGGTAAATCTAAAAACACTATATGGTATAATCCATATGAATCACCTTTGATGATATCGCATTATGGTTTTTTTTAGTACACATTTAGAACACTATGTATTGCTTTCACATCATGTTAAAAATTAAACAAGTTTTCCTTTCAGTGTGTGATGAAGTACGAGAAACACTTTATTACTCCTGTATGTAATATAGAGAGATAAGAAGGTATACATCGGTACTCACTCACTGTAACGCATTCCGACCAGCAAAGTTATGTCAATGGTATTAAAATAATTTTCTATTTATTATGTATCGTAGATGTAAAAATTTCTTCTTATTTGTAAAGTATGTAACATTGTAATTATTGTGATAGATTGGAATACATAGTGTCTTAATGTGTACTCAAAAAAAGAAGCCTAATCGGATAATGTCAAAGGTTATTCAAATGGACCAGTCCATTTGGATAACCTTTGACGAAATCAGATTAGGGTTCTTTTGAGATAAAAATGTAATCAAAAAATTTGACACTTAGTCCCAAACATTCTAAATTCTTCAAAATTTAAGAATGAGGTCATAATGTGAGGTAACATCAACTATTATTTAGGTTGTTAATAAATGTATGTCATGTTTTTGTATCATAATTTCGTTAATTCTTCAAGAACGTTATTTTCACATCTTTCAGCATTTATTGTGTCTTCAAAAAATATTAGGAATTAACGTAGCCAGTTAAATAAAACCACGGCTCATCAAAAAAAGGCTAAATCCAAAACATTATTACTGAAATGCTGCAAAAACCAGTTACAGTATAAAATTCTCTTATTCTAAACTGGAGATAACAGCTCTAGATACATTTGTAGATTGTATAGATGCATATTTAAATTTTTCTTAGAATTGTACGGCAAGCACCATAACTAAAATAAACTTATTAAACCACTATTGATGTAGAGGGTTCATTTTGCATTCGATTTTTGACATATGAAATTTGTTTCACAACTCTCACATGTAGTCTACAAGTTCTTGCTCTGTCTGCTATACTACCACTTTCCATGAAAGGAGCTACAATATGGTGTAGTTGATAAGAGAAGTCCATTGCTGATATTTCAACGTTAAGAAATCGCTTTAAATTCATTTAAACAAGCTTGTAGAGTGGGGCCAATTACCATTGTCCAATGTTGTCTATTTTGAAAATGTGCTTCTATTATAAATATTTTATAGTCTGGTAACATTTTTACCTTCCAACCTACATAATATACATATGTAGGTATAGAAGGTTATGTAATGGACTATTTTTTCACAATCGCTAACTCGACTTATTATTTTACAACTTTTGGCCAAGTTTCGACACGATCGGCCATGATGTTTGGATGTGACTCTGTATGTGTGTCTGTGTGGATGCATGTTAGTATCCACGATAACTCCAGAACGAAAATACCTGCTTACTTAACATTTTGTATTTAAGCCTTTACTATCAAATATGTCCAAAACAGCTGCGTATTTCAAAGATATAAAAATACCTAGAGGTAGACCTTAAACATCTAGATTAAATATGCTAGGCAATTTTTAGACACGATGCGTAATTTAGCGAAAAAAAAATTCCTAAGGTAGAATTTAAGTGTTAGTTCAAATTTTTTCTGAATAAAGATTCATTTTATAAGAAAACGTGTAGAAATATTCTTTAAAGAAAATTTAATGTTACATAACTTTTCTTCATAAAGTTTCTTAATAAGTATAACAAGTCTAAAATTAATTAATTAAATATGAATGAAAATGGTTAAACTGTAATACTGATATCGTATAGAAGCGGGCGGCTTTGTAATTTTTTTTTAATGTAACATGTATTTATGTCTATATTAATCTCTATCTGACATGCAATTTCAAACGTCATTGTGACATAGATTATTGTTTTTGTTTTTACAACGTTGCTGTTTTCGTTATGAACGTATAAAGGGTTGCATAGTTATCCTAAAAATATCTGGTGTGGAACATCAGACGACCTTCCAACCTACAGAAATTAAAAGAAATGAAATAAAATAACATTTTTTTAGGATTATTATAAGTTTTTGTTATGAACGAATAAGTTCAAAGGTAAATATTTAATTAAAATTATTATTAATTTTATTAAATACATAAATAAAAAGTTCACCTGTAGATTTGACTAGACTGTACTTTATTTAGAATTACCATCAGTTCTATACATAAAGACAAAATTTACATCGATTGGGGCTTGAACCTTGGTGGCGCAGTTGGTAGCGGGTACTCTAGCAAAGTACAGGTCGTAGGTTCAACCTACAGAACTTTATTAGAAATAAAATTAATAATAATAATTTTTTAGGATAATTATGCAAACTGTTTTATAATAAGTTTATTACGAAAATAAGCAACATTGTAAAAACAAAAACAATAATCTATGTCAAACGGACGTTTAAAAGTTTATGTCAGACAGTGGTTAATAGACATCTAGATGCTAACTTAAAAAACGCTGGAAATTGTATCAATACGTTCACATCAAAAAACTTTTTTTGTAAATAACTTGAAAACGATTAACTTTACAAAAAAATTACAAGAATGCTTTTCGATCAGAAATTTGATTTTCTATCTACTACATTTCAAACAAATCGTGTGGATGAGTTCCAAAATCGAGTTCTTTTGGAAATATTTCGAAAATGACAAAATTTTCGAAAAAAATTGTATAAACACTTTTTGTGAGAAATTTTATTTCCTATCTAATGATACTTTCTCTTTTTGAATATATAGTTCCGGAGATATTTAGGAAAAACCGGTTTTTTTTAAAGTGACGGTATTTTGCTATCTTGTAAACCGTTTGTTGTACATAAAAATTATAGGGACAAAAAATACTCACAATTATATTACTAATCACATATCAAAAGGAAAAAAAAAAATAAAATTTTCAAAAGGTGTTACCCCCCAATTTTACCCCTTTCCCCATAACCCACTGACCCCAAAAGCAATCAGTCGCTTTGGGTAGTTGACATCTATACGTGTACCAAATTTTAAGTTGATATGTTAAGTCCTTCGAAAGTTATGGAGTACACACAAACGAGATTTCTTTGCTAAAATTTTGTTTTTGGACGTTTGAAAATTTTTTTTAGCGATACAGTACCTCCCATCGGTTGTATGTGAAAGTAAAATTAAAAGAAATAAAATAATTTAATTATAATTTTTTTAGGGTAACTATGCAACCTTTTCATACGTTCATGATGAAAACAGGCAACATTGTAAAAACAAAAACAGTAATCTATGTCAGAATGACGTTTAAAACTTCATGTCAGATAGATTAATAGACATAAAAGAATTCTATAAGATATCAGTAATACAGTTTAACCGTTTTCATTCATGTTTAATTAATTGTTAGGCTTCCCTTGCGTTATATTAAGAAACTTAAAATAAAATTTTCTTGATAAATATGTCTACACTTTTTCTTATAAAATTAATCGTTATTCAGAAAAAAAAAATTCTACCTTAAGAATTTTAAGTACTAGATATTTTCGTTCTGGAGTTAACGTGGATACTAACATGCATCCATATATCATGCCGATTTTAAAGTTGTAAAATGAGCTAATAAGTATATTGATGTAGTGGATTGCATAACCTTCTATACCTACATATGCATAGGTGGAATGGAAGGTACAAATTATAATTAAAATTATTTCATTTCTGTTAATTTTGTAAGTTAGCATCTAGATGTCTATTAACATAGCCTATGCTATTAACCTGTCTAACATGAAGTTTTAAATGTCTTGTTTGACATAGATTATTGTTCTTGTTTATACAATGTTGCCTATTTTCGTAATGAACTTATTATAAAAGAGGTTGCATAATTATCCTAAAAAAATTGTCATTAAAATTATTGCATTTCTTTTCATTTCGATTTTGTTAGTTGGAAAGTCGTGAGGTGTTCCACACCAGATATTTTACGCATATCAGAATTTGGGCGGTCTTCCATAATTGCCTACAGAGGACGTTACTTTTGATTTAGTTAGAATGTGAATGTGTTTGGTTATAGTTTGGTTATGTCATTTTGAATTTTGATTATTTATTTGTTGTATATTTATCTAAATGTATAAATATTATAATTTATATTTGTTGTTAATTCGTTTTTGTAGCTATATTTGCACATTTTGCATCTTTGCACGACAATTTTTAAATTTTGTTTAAAGACAAAAGTGTAGTAATATGTGTACAGTAAAATATTGCGGAAATACATTTAGCTCATTCCAAGCTTTAGGCCGTTTTAGGTTACCAAAAGATAAAAACTGGTAAGCGTGAAAGTAGTTGAGTGCAATGTATTTCTAAGTGTTTATCTAATTTCAATCGCAGTACAGTTATGTGAAAAATCTGTAGATAATTGTTAAACTACACAAGCTGCCTAACTCTGATTTCTAAAATTTGAACGCTGTATTTTCTACAGCAAATTGTGTGAAGGTGACAATTCTATGTATTGCATAGTGCCGTGTTACATTTTAATAAAATAAAAAATGTATTAGATGAAACATGTAATACTTTATTTCTAATTTTATTGCAAATAATTTGTCACTAAATACTAATTGATCCCTGATTAATTTTGTATACATTTGTGTGAAAAGTTAAAATGTAATATAGGGACTAGTAGTTATATCCAAATCAAGAAAAATGAACAAAAAAGTTTCGATTTTTCACATTCACTTGGTAATCTTAGTGAAGTAGTCAATCTGCACTAGTGAAAAACATTTTCATTAATACATCAAAGTGCCAACAAACATATGTACCTACTGATTAAGTTATACTGTGCTATTTCAATGAAATTGGCAGGAACGTTAACCCATATCATCGCACGCTGTTGAATAATAAAATAAAGGGTCTACATTTTGTTATTTATTAATCAATTTTATTAGTACAACAAACTTTAAAAAAAAATTAATTAAACATTCAAAAGCAGGATGGCGCATAAACGCTCCACTGGTAAAATGTGAATAACGATACATTTTTAAATTTTAATTTTGCACATATAACATATTTTAAACTAAGCAGAAAAGATTTTCGTTTCAAAATAAACAGC
The DNA here is from genome assembly GCA_036346205.1 of Vesta saturnalis. NCBI lineage: Eukaryota > Metazoa > Arthropoda > Insecta > Coleoptera > Lampyridae > Vesta > Vesta saturnalis. Next base: position 320,493 of record JARFJB010002052.1, read on the forward strand.
ATTAAAAAAAAGTTCGAAAATGACATGTTTCACTATGGTGCAAAAACGAACCATTGGTAAAATACATATGGAAAATTGGTTATTGTTGATGTTGTAATTTAAAATATGGAATATGAAGACGTTGCATTTTTACACATATGAATTGTGTGATTTCCACATATTTTACACCGTCTTCGAGATTGTGTCACTACTATATGGCTGACTGTTGCAATGCACTTCATCAATATCCGTGTGTTGTTGATGTTTGTGGTTTTGGGTGCACTTTTCAACAGACATAAAGCCATATAAGATATAAATTAATTTGGGACATTGTACCGAGTTACAAAATATACACCACAACCATTGTTTGCATAACACTCCATAAATGTGACCTGTAGTTGGTAATGCCATTGTCGTAAAGGTGCACTCCACCCACATATTTATTGCTATGCAGAGATAACATTTGGTTGTGGAATTCTAATTTGTTTTTTTTTGCTTTCTACTGTAGCGTTTTGTTGTAATCACGGGCTGTACATTCAATGTATCACTGCACACTGTTACTGCAGTATTGTCTTTCCACCTTACAAGTGAAATCTATGAAACCATTTCAAAACGCTATCGTAAAAGCCTCTCTGCTTTTTAGTCACACTTTTTATGATTTCTAAAGTGAAACTCCTTTATGCTTTAGCTCAACAAACAGTTTATACGATGAAAAATAGTTATCAAAGAATATTCGATGCTGGACTGGATTTTTTATTACTTCAAGCAAATCTAAGACCACTTGACCTCCAAGTCCAATAGGCGGTTTTTCTTTTTGGATCTGAGCTCATCCATATGGCAATGAATAAAATAAATATCCATCAGAGTAACAAAGGCACTACAGTTTGAAACCAAACTGCACATGTTTACCCCTTATAAACATTAAACATTATAAAATTAAACACAAATACACCCCAGTGTAAATTTCTGTCATTTAATTTATTCAAAAAGGGTCACACATTCGAAAATTTATCACATATCTAGTAAACTGTTTTATTTAGCAATTAAACTTGCTCAACAATAGGCGGTTGTTTAATTGTTTGGAATCTGAGCTCATCACTTATGGCAATGAATAAAATAAATATCCATCAGCGTAACAAAGGCTATCTTCTTTGTTGGAACAAACTGCACATTGGTTATTATGAGGACATGGTGTCATATCCAGAAAATATAATTATTCCTAAAAATTACTTAGCAGTGTAAATTTCTGTCATTTAATTTATTCAAAATGATGGTCACACATTGCTGAAAATTTATGGCGTATCTAGTAAACTGTTATTGCTTAATTATTGTTTAATTGTTTGGAAATGATTATGACTCATACAATTTTTTACAATAGCTACACCTCTATCTTCTTTGTTGGAACAATGTCCGATGGTCATAAAATTCGTTTGATACAGGTGTATAGGTATACTCAATCGGGCCTTTCTTAACATTTTGCGGTGTAGAACTCGTAGAAGAAGAGCAGAATCATTTTTTTTGCTGCTAGAAGTTCATCGTCTGACAGAACGTATTTATCATCATCGCTCACAACATTATTGTAATCTGGTGCTCAAGTGATATCCATCTAAACAGTCATTTTCAGCTGTTTACTCGCAGACTTACCTATTCACAATTCGAATGATTATTAGTAATGCTTTACGCATCACTTTCCAATGTCATATCACTCGTATTAGTTATTATAATTATATGAAATATACACATAGTGAAACTGCAGTTGATAAAAAATAAATAATCAAAATACTTTGTTGAAAAAAAACTGTTAAGGAGTTTATTTACGCACAATTGCGTCGTAATATATAGCTTATGGAATAAAACTGTAAGCACACTTGTATCTTAAAAATCTAGAACTTTTAAATATTTAATTATTAAATTCAGGTAGTTACATTGAAAAGTAGATTTAATTTGCAAAAAACAATTCCTCTTACCATTTTTTAATGAAATCAATTGTTTGCAAGATGATTTAACATTTTCAAATACTAGCACACTATGACTTTGAGTTATAGATTAGAAACAATTAAAAAGGTAAATTTTCCTGGTGCATTAATGTCTTCTCTCTACATATCTGCAAAGCCTTTAGTTTTACAGATTTTTCTCTTCACATCTTTGTAATATGCATGAATGTTATTGTATATCGTTGAGCATATTTCTTTTTCATCAAAACAAATTTTTCTCAGCATTTAAAAAAGTTTAATATTGTTCAGTACTCTGGTCTTATAATTTATGGAATGGTAAAATACGAAAGAACAAATTCATTTCTTGTAAGGTTTAATTTCATTTAACATTATAATTGCAGGATTTTGGTACCAATTTAAGGATGACAGATATTTCTATGATTTAAACTCACAGAAAACAATTCTTGTTCTGTACTTAAACTATTTGACACAATTTGTCAACATGGCATATTACAATCCAATACTGGTATGAAGGCATCTTTAACAGTAATCTGTCTACTAGTGGGGCCGATCCTTACATATGTAGTGATGAGGTTCATTATCAGGAAATATAATTTCTCATTGCTTTGAATCCTATATTATATATATTTAGTTAGAAAATGAAATTTTTTAAAGTACTGTGATAGAGAATTTTGTAAAAGGCCAGTACATGTGTATATACATACCCAAATAAGTAACTGTGCTACTGCTAGGTTTCCCAACGCACAAGCTAAATGTAAAGGGCTCCTAAGATCTCGTGGTGCAACAGTTGAATTAACATCTTCTATATTTGCATGTGCTAGAACTAATATTATACCCTTTATATTTGTGCTACAAACAGCGTCAACTAATTGCTGTCCTAACGGCATTGTACCATTAAGCGGTGGTAAAAATTCCTTAGATTCATATTTAGACCGAATCCATTGTTCTTTATCTTCATGTGGTGAATTAGATGACGGTTTTATTCTACCTTGTGTTCTGTGTTCCCAAACAGAATTTGCAAGGGCGTTTCCGATAGCTAGCATAACACTTAAATGTCCAGGCCTGTAAAAAAATCATCTAAACTTAGAGAATATCACATTACGTAGAAACTTACGGCCATTCATCTAAATCTAACGACCGCACTTTTGAAATATGAGAACCAAGATTTCTATGAATACCAGAACATTCAATACACATTAAAACCCCAAGGTTTAAACTAGCCCAACCAGGATCTACAATAATTTTAATGAATAAGTATGTTTTCGTTTTAATTAATCAATCGCTTACTAGGACAATCACAATCAACACAATTTTCATTTCCAGGTACATGAGTTCGAATAGTTTGTAAAGTCGCAGCTTCCATAGGATTGCTAGCTTTCTTGCCTTTACTTGATTCATTTAATTGTAAAGAACTGAGTATTTGCTGTTCTATTGCAGAAACCCATTCATCACGTTCATCCGAGTTCACAGCTTCAAAATGCCATTGCTTGTTATCAAGTGATACAATATAAAATTCATAAACGTCTGAATCTGAAACACAAAACATTAAAAAGTCTTAGTAATCAGAAGGATTGAAAAACTAACCATCATATTCAGAATTTTTTACACTACTACTTTTTATTCTTCTATGCCTTTTCTTTACATTTGGTGTTTCCATTTTTAAATTATCACCATTTAAAAATGAATTACTGTTTGGTAGATTCCCACCTTCCTCACCCCCAGCTTGAAGATATCTTCCTGGGTCTTTAACTGCCTCAAAAGCTGTTAAAAGAACTTTCTCTGTCAATCTTTTATCTTTTGTACCTATAAACCAAAGAAAAAACTTAGATACTAAGAAACTAAGATACTACATAGTAATGAAGCTCTAAGTTTGAGAAAACATGTATAATGATTTTCCAAACGTATAAATCCTAACTAAGCATGCCGGATGTTTTTTTTGTTTAAAAATTGTTCCACTGAATATAACAGGTCAACATAATAGGTTACTTTTTTAACGTTAACAACAGCACCCTTACTATTTATTGAAAGTCCTCCTATACCATCATTTATTACACTACTACCATTCGTACCGGCTACCGTAATTATAGATTTTGATCCACGAGGTTTTTGTCCAGGGACTTTGACTGTAACGTATTGTAGAGATATTTCCTTACCATGTACGTCATCCATATAATCCTATAAAATACTATTAGAAAACGTTTCATTAAATAACTGACTTACATGTAAACTAGGGTGGTATGTTAACCGACCATCATCACATAGCGTTACATACTTCTTTTTCCATTCCTTATTTAAAGGTTTATTGCTTCTCTTGTATAAATAACCTTGCTTAATAGGAATTGCCCTTCCACTGCCAATATCACCGCCATTTTTTAATTTATCTTCTCCTTTTTTAGAAGGTGTAAACAAATTTGATCGACGTCTGATTTTTCTCGACGTTGTTGGTGTCGATGTGGGAGTGGGTAAATCTTTTTGATCCTTTGATGCAGGTTGTGGTACTGGCAAATTATCGATAGTGTGTGGTACACTAAATTTAGCTACATTGTTATTTTCTGTCTGTATTATTAGGGCTTGAGAAGATCCGTGACTTCCTAAAGTGGAAGACGAGTTCCACTTTTCTTCTGGATGTCTTATTATTGGATCATGTTTGTCTGATTGTCTATAGAGATGTTGATTTGACGTCGAAAGTGTATGTACATGTCGACTACCAAGTGTAAATGAATCCTAAAAAAACGTTTTATTTTTAACTATTTACAACTACAAGTTTTATACCTTATGTGAAAGGGAATGATGATGACTAGGTGAAGATATATGGGTCGTTACTGAAGGTTGTTGTGACTGTGAAAAACCATTACTCGCGGTACCTGAAGGTATATGTCTAGAAACAGCAGAAGTGGTGGAATGAAAGTGATTGTTTGGAGTTGAGGGTCTTGAATTTGTTGGTGTTAAACAACTTGTAGAAGCTGATAATCTTTGTTGTACGATCTTTTGACATGCTAAAAAAGATAAATAGAGTATAAGTAACTTAATTTTACACGTTCAATACTTAAATACATGCATGTGCGTTGAATAAAAACATTTTTTGTTTGTTTTGATTGGTCAATAAAGGTACTCTAAGTTTAGATTACAAAAATTAAACGTTATGCTACTAAGTCTTAATTTCCTATACGAATGAACTATTTGATGTAATATATTCCCAATAAGAATTCTGTGATAGACCATAAAAAATATTATGAATTAATAAAATTGTATCGCATGTAGTGTCCTAATTTTTTAATTAATGGAAGTGTATTAATTTTCAGTTTAATCCAAGAATAATAAATAAAATTTAAACAACTCAAATAGAAGATCCAATTTAACCATTATTGCAATAAATTATCATTGATTGTATAGATACAAATATTTATATTGTATAGATATCTACAATTCTTTAAGCTTGGAGCGTTTTAATTTTGTCTTACATAATTTATATTTTATTGTAGGTTATTTATTAGCTTTCTTTCTTTTCTGTTTTGTATTGTAGATAAGAGACTGCTTTCAGTTAATACGTAAATGGAATCTGCAACTACGTTGTTGGCAGAACCGTTCATGAGTTCCAACACCACGGAATTATTATTATAACCATAGTCATAGCAAATTACTAATAAAATAACCAGAATACCATCGCAATAAATAACATACAAAATCTTTCTATTTTCTACTTGTAACAGATGCATCTAATTTAAATAAGAAAATGGCATGTTCACATGAAACAGATAGTAAAATAACCGAACCCAAAAAAATGTCTAATCATTCTAATATACAGAAAGCTTCCTGTCTATACATTGTAACAGATTCACCCAACCACGAATGACAAATACATACAATTACAAATCAAAACAACAATTATGGTTTTTGTTGTACCGCTTAAATCTATGAATTGCGTAATAAACGGTTTTCATTTCAACGTGATTAAAATGACTGTCTTCGACGATTACCAGACTTTATGACAATAATTGCATTTGTCTATTTTTTTATGGAATATAGCAGATTTTGTATGGTATAAGTATGTTATACACTCATTTCAATACCACTGTTTATCTGAAAATGAAACTTTCCACAATGTTGTGTTCAATATTATAAATATTTAGCGTATGGTTGTTCAGTAGCATTATATCACATCATGACACAATTTTATCGACAAACATTTAAGTAGAAAAGGTTAGAGTAAACAAAAAGATAAGGGATATAAAATTTGTGTTCGTTTTCTTCCACTTTTGCAAACATTTTGAGATTAACAAAAACATAATTACAAAGTGCAAAAATTTCAAAATAATAACTCCAAATATGGCTTGAAATAAATTCAATTTAAATGTCAAGCACTTAAATGTATGTTTTAGAGTACAATTTGATTTTCGAAATGTGCAGAACATCCATATGGTGATGTCTTATACACAGGGTGTCCCGCTAAACTCGGCCTCCGGCGGTATCGCAGGATGTTCGAAACAATTATGCTATAATTTTATAAAATAGTTCTAATTAAATATAATAATGTATAAATTTATAATATTTTGCTTTTAAAGTCACCGCTAGCGGGCGTTTTTACATACATAGTAGTTTTTTTGATTTTTCTGGAAATTTTTAAATGTAACCACACCACTGTGTCAGAAAATATCTTAAATTTGTAAAACACTGGTAAAAAAAGTAGTTCGATAACTTTATTAGTTAAAAAATTGTAGCAAAATGAAAATATTATTACTCTAATTTTAATCATTATTTTATTACCTACGCATATCTTCTCATAACTAATAAAAAATCTGATGTGCGCAACACATGACCTTACAATATAACGTAATTGATAATTTAAACAAGCACAAATAAAACTGAAAGAATTTGATGTGTTTTATAACTAATGTACTGTGCTACTAAAAATTGTATTTTTTCATACCAAAAATTTTTTTTTCCAAAAATCATCTGAAATGGTCAGAAATGGCTCAAAACGTGTAAAAATGAAAAAAATTGTAAATTTTTGACCAAAGGGCCAAAATATATTTTTTTTCAAAAATCGTTTCACATGGCCAGAAATGCCTTAACACGATAAGCTCGAGACGTCGGGACATAACCAAACGCGCCACCACTGCACTACCGGAGGAGTTCACGAACAAACGAAAAACTTGGTTAGATATTCAATTCTAGGATGGTTTACTTAGTTGCCTACGTAAAGACGTGCCGGTTTGCTACGAATAGTCGTTCGTGTTTATACACTCTATAATAGTCGAAATCTGGAATTCCGCCATTTTGACGACAGATTTCGCTCAAAAGTTCATCATTCCATCTACTCATGGATCCGAACCTGGGTACCAAATTTATGACGATCGGATTATCTTTGTGGACGCTATCGCGCTGGAACACACAGAAAGACAGACAGACATACACTTTGAAATTTTCATGTTGGAACATATTTTTTTCCAACTTACGGTAAAGCAATTTTTAAGTATGTAGCTCATTTTCAAGGAAATTTAATCTTCTTTAATAATACGCTGGGATCTACTTTCTATTTTGCGATAATTCACAAAAACTAAAGTGCTGCACTAGAAATGTCGCCGACCGATTACAATACATACTAATACTTTCGCATTGTAAGGTAAAAATCGGGTTTATGTACAAAAGAATATAAAAATTAATAAAATCTGTACCTTTTCAATTTATTGACTTTAAATTTACCCGTCTTTGACGTGACAAATATTTTTTGATAAAAGAAAGCAACAGCGGCAGTGTAACGTTTTCATCTAGATGCTTCTAAAAAAATGGATTCTCTAATATAATAGATGTATTTACGGATTGTTATTGATTGTTAACACCTACTTTTAACATTTTCCGTTTAAAATTCCTTTGAAGGTTGCTTATTGTTTTTTTTATTACAATTTTTTTTTGAGTTGATTTGTTGGTGAGTTGTTTTTAAAAATGTGGCATTCTACCGCAGAGGCGTACCATATGCTCGTTGTTTATTTTCATTGTTTTGACAACACCTGCACTGATCCTAGGAAATATGCAGCAAAATACCCTGAAAGGCAACACTGTAGCAAAAAAGTTTAATCATTTGACAAGTGGTCTTAGACAAACTAGAAATGTTCATCCTAAACACTCGCAGACAACAACCAGTCCGAAGTGAAGATTCAATTATAAGTGTCCTTGCGTATGTAGAAGCGGATCCACATTTAAGTGTAAAAACAATATCGAATAAAATTGGGGGTCAGTAAAACGATAGTCCATAAAATTTCAAGTGATTTTAATTTACATCGGTACCATATCGCTTTACACCAAGCTCTGGTGCAAGTTGATTTTGACTGCAGTTTAGAATTTTGCAATTAGTTTAAAAATATGATGGAAGACGAACCGCAACAATTGAGTTGTCCAAACTTGTGGACAGACAAAGCAACTTTTACGAACACCGAAGGAGTAAATCTGCACAATATGCATTAATAGTCAGAAAATAATCCTCATTGGCTAAGGGAACTGTGTAAATGTTTGGTGCGGTATATTGGGCAATAAAATTATTGGCCCATATATTTTTTATGGCAATTTAAACGGTAAACTATACCTTCAATTTTTGACCAAGGACCTACCAGGCTTGTTAGAAGACGTTATGTAAAATATTTGAAGAATAATATGGTACCAACATGACGGATGTCCTGCTCATTTTTCCCGTGACGTTAGATATGTTTTAGATGCCACTTACTGGAATAGGTGGATTGGACGAGGAACCTTATTTCCATGCCCGCCAGATCCCCGGATCTTACAGTTTTAGACTTTTATTTATGGGGTAGACTAAAGGATTTACTCTACAAAACTCGCCCTACCTCGCGAGAAGGTATGATTGACCGTATCCATCAGGCTATAAGGAACATGTCAAGCACTGAGATTGCAAAGGCTTTTCTAAGTACACACCGTCGAACAAATAAATGTATTTTATGGAACGGAAAACTTTTTGAATATTTATAAATGCATAAATTTTGTTGGTATTGTATGTATAATGTATACTTTTATTCATTTTAATTACATTTCTCCTGTTTCGATTTATTGATATTAACTATTAAAGCTTTAACTATGCAATTATATAACAATACATAAAGAATGAATAAGCAATTAATTTTTATTTGATACCTAAATGCAATTTTTGCATTGTTCGTGCATGGGAATTCAAGGCGATATTCTTCATAAAGCTAAGTACCCCTTTTGTTATAACTTCTTACTCCTTTTTTTTTAAATTATAAAATAATTTTGACCATATTTTAACAAATTTCCAATTGTGATCAAATAATTACATGAAATCATTTCAACATTTTAAGAAAAATTGAAAAAACCACAAAAAAATAAATAAAAAGGCCTCTAGCAGTAACTTTAAAAAGCAATAAGACATAGTTATTATTATACTAATAATAAAATCTATGTTTAAAAACCTTTTTTACCAGATGTGCGTCTTTTTGTTTAAATGTTTATTATGTCAGAGAGTAACAAATTCACAAATTCAAAGTTAATAAATTGAATACTAGTAAAAATATTAGCAAAAGTATAGATTTTAAATAGGTATTTTTTGTATTTTTGTACATAAATGCAATTTTTTCATTTGTGAAACAAATTTAAACGAGACATGCGTAGGTAATCAAATATTTGGTTTTACATTTTCATGCTGATGTAGCTTTTTAACTAATAAAGACATCGAATTGTTTTTTCACCAATATTTTACAAATTTAAGGTATTTTCTGACTATGATAAAGTAATGATATGGTACCTCTAGCGGTGGCTTTAAAAGCAAAATATTATAAATTTTTACATTGTTATGCTTAAAATACCTTTTTTTTTGTCAAATGAGAACTATTTTATAAATTTTGATTTGATGAAACTAAAATTATAACATAATTAATTAAAATGCATTACAAAAAAGTTTCAAAACATTACAAACTTTACATTAATAATATTTGTCTTATATAATACCTAATCGCCAAATCTTCTATAAAAAAGCATTTTTTGAATAAGATAATGTATGGTGCGCCACCTAGCCGTAGAGGCACGAACTTAAAAATAATCTTCAGCAGTTTCTCTTGGCCATTTTTATCATACACTTTTTTTCCGAACGCTCTGCAATGAAAGGGTGCTGAGATAACTTTAGCCGGACACCCTATGTATGTATATATATATATATATATATATATATATATATATATATGTCAGAGATTGTGAACTGATATAAAGTATATACAACTTTCGGCGATTTCCGGCTATACCGGAAGTTCTCATTAACTACCATCATCCTAAATGAAATGTATTTTTCATAACATTGTTGAATTCTATGGAAAGGAAAAGGCCAAGTATTTCATTCCCTTCCCAAGGAGGAAGGCGGGCTTCTTGAGCTTTCTAAGCTCCTTCGGCCGCAATCATGGATTCCCAGCATATATACAAACATTACATATATATGCATGGTGAGATTAAGGATGGGTTTGGTCAGGATAGGATCGGAAGGAACGGAGTTAGGAATTCTATGTAATATTCTTGACCAACTTTCATTGAGGTCCTCTACACAAAAATTTAGCACTTGAGAGATAATATTTATCAAAATTTTTTAACTTGATTGTGAAAAAGCTATAATTTGAACATAAGTAGACCGAGATGGATAAAAATTGTTTTCGACGATATCTATCCCACTAGCTTGAGTGATGTACACTGAAAGGTACCATTTTGGTAGAACCGTGTTCTACTTTTTCGTGAAACGAAAGATGCCACAAACAGAATTATCATAGTCCTATTAGTATTTGCGATACATGGCGAAATTCAAAATTTAAAATGCATCTTACAGCGTCAGAAAAAAATATTAATGGCAATAAAACTTGTAAAGAATGCTTTATATCTAAATTTATAAGTAGGCTGGGCCTAGTTTGATTTTAAACGTAATTGACCGGTCAACCCGGATTAAAATTATTTTTGTGCAACAATCGTATTGTTTGTTCATTGTGCAAAATATGGCAGAAAATTATAATTTTGAAAACTTTGAAAAATATAATATGCTGATTTGTTTTGGTCAGAGTAATGAAAATGCCGACGCAGCAATAAATTTGTATTTTAACAGGTAAATGTAGTTTCCTTGGTATAAATTTTGATAATTAAGTAAGTTTACATCTATGTAGGTTTCCAGAACGGAGACAACCTAGTAAAATCACGTTTTATAGATTAAAAAGAAATTTAATTAATTATGGATCATTTTCTAAACCCAGGTCAAAAAATATAATAAAGAAAATCGAGAGAATGATGAGGTTACCGTTTTAGCCAGTGTGGAGGGTAATCCTATAAGTTCTTGCAGAACTGTAGAAAGTAGTATTGGAGTTTCGAAAACAAGAATCCAAAGGATACTTCGCCACCATAAATATAAACCATATAAATTTAGGCTTGTTCAACATCTACATCTTGGCGACGCTGAACGTAGGTTAATTGGTACTTAAACATGTTAAATATAGTACCCAACTTGGGAAGAAATGTCATATGGTCAGGCGAGGCACATTTTAGTAATTCAGGTCGCCTACGAGTCTTCCATGCGAATACTAGACGAAATTGGTATCTTGTCATCTTTAGTGTCAAGAAAACATTTTCTTCGTCAGAAGATTTTCGAAAAACACTATGAAGAACCAATAACAGTCGGTTTAACATTGAAAACATTCAGCCGATACTGACACAGAATATACTGGAAGATGTCATGTTACCATCGGCTATGGCTATATATCCAAAAAACGAAATAGTTTTGGTCCAGGTTAACTCAGCCATCCGTCGAGGACGAATAGTGTCGGCAACACCCCGCAATTCATGATTTAGAACAACCAGCTATATTTCTGGACCTGAACTAAATAGAAAATCTGTGGGTTGCAGTTGTTCGTGCATGAGGTCAGGAAGTCATGATTTACAACGAAGACCAGCTTCACGCCAATACTATGTGTTTAAATCGAATCAAAAAGTTTACATTATCGTATAACTGTAACTGACAATTATGAAATTTTAAAGAATAACGCACAGACTTGTTCTATAACATTATTTAGATAGCCCATAGATTCCAGAACAATCTACGATTCACAAGGAGTAGAGAATTGAAAATTCCATTTAGTTTTCGCTGGCACTATTTACACGAATTACTAGCTTTTCAACATGAATGTCAATTGCAGCTTCATATTTTTAATATTTTCATGCTTTTCGTTGTTCGTAACATTTATTTCAATTTGGTACAGTAATTTTGTTAATTTAATCTTCTGCTAATTTAGAATGTTGGATGTCACTCCATCTTTAAGTACCGCTTTACGCAGTTTAAAAACTCAATATTTTTTCCCTGTTGTGATGGGATTTGAATAAAAGCACAGAGTTTGTTGCACAAGCGGTTACCTGTTTGAATAGGTGTTATTAAACCTTCACAGCTTTAATGTTTCACATCATAAGTTTCATCAGTTGATTTCTGATGATTAGGCGCACTTTTCTCCTAAATTTTTCGGTTATATATAATATACAGGTATATAGGAATGGCAATTCGTTAGGTATTTTACCAATATTTAAATAATTTTTATTCTTGTTTTCCCATGCTTTTTGATTCTGACGGCATTAGTACATACTAACGTTTTGATTTATTACAGTGTAATAGTTATTTTTACTTAAGAACATGTATTTACTATTTATATTAATACAGCTTGGAAACTCCCAGCGCCTAAACTATGTATATAATTACACAGGGCTTTCATTACAAAACGAACCGCCGGCGCTGCATGTGACTCGTAATTTTAATAAGAAAACAAAAATTGCAAAAAATGGATAGCGAGGTGAAGTTTTAATAGCAGTAGTTTTTGCATTTATCCTCGAACCCCGCACTAACCCCCTCCCCCCCCCTCACCCAAAGAAAGAAATCAAATCGGGAGATCGTGGTAGCCATTCTACGGTACCTCCTCTACCAATCTATTTACGAGGATACTGTCGAGTGAGCTATTTGTTTAACAGCTAAAGCGTAATGTAGTGGAGCTCCGTTTTGTTGAATATGCAAGTTTTTGTAATCTATCACTTCTAATAGATTCACATACAATTTAATTTTTGAGACCGATTAAGTCCGATTTAAATTATTAATTTAATAAACAAAGTAAATATAATAAAAGACAGTCAAAACGCCAGAGTTTCAAAATGCAATAATTCACTATTTCTGATATTTTTTTAGCATTAATTCCTGACCAGACTATCCAAATTTGATTTTCTTGGCATCGCTTTTAAAATGATGTATCACTCAATGGGTGTTCATATTATAAATTTAAATGGAGGTCGGTTGAGGGTAAATGCTAAAATTAAGGTAAACTTGACACAAACTCCCTCCCCCCTCGCTATCACAATCGACGTGTTTTTGTAATTTTTTTTCTAATTTATATGAATACGCACCAAACATATTTCCGTTGTTTTTTGGGAGTAATGCAACTTTTAAAATCGGTACTTATTAATTACCATTTCGTAAACAATGAGAAATAAACAGTACGCGAAAATAAAAAAAGAAATTATGTATTTGTTTTTAATTATTTCTGAATTACTTTATCAATCTTGTATGTCAGGGCGAGAATGATTAACTACAAATTTTCTTCAAAATAAATTAAATTCGTATTGAATGTAACACATTAATGATCTTCGTAAGAATTCCCAAATCGAATTTTACTAAGCACATTTTTCTTACAAGAATTAACATATAAATGAACGAAACTTGTGTTTAGAATGGATGCTGACTTAATGGCTTAGAAAGTCGGATTTACTAATTTTTTTTTAATATATAAAAAAATAAGAATACTTTCTTAAGAAAGTTCTAAACCCTATTGCATAAGTAATTTAATTCGACCTTGAATTATTAATAATAATCTATTATATTTTTGGTTACTCAGACTGTATAATTAATTTCGACACAATTTCAGTGATTCAAGTGTTATACAGTATGTAATGGAAGATTTCAGTATTATAAATGATCTTGTGTATGATGCATAAAGTTTGTTTAAATTTCCTTCCTTCTCCTTACTCTCTGTATTGCATGATGTGTACCTATTTGCACTTTCTCTTAATGTATTTTGACTTCCGGAACGGTTAAAGAAAAGAAATAAATTTCTCCACAATAAAAGTAATTACATTGAACCTTGAAAATGTATTCTAAAACTAGCTACATGTTTCCAGTTGTTTTTTATCCACCCCTATGATCGAGTATTTGAACTGAGCTACTTCGTATTACAATGACTGAAAAATTAAGATATTTTATTATTGCATTATGCAACATGCATTTAAATACCCACATGTGATCAGAATTGTAATTGTTTATTACATAATAAGCAGAAACGAAACAAAAGTGGGACACACACATCTTTAAGTCAGCGGCGGGTCGTGGTATAGCAAACCGGAGCATATTTCCAGAAATGTTAAATATTGTCAAATAGTGTATTGAGTATCAAGAACAGTAAGGAACGTTTACCGGTCGACAGAGACCGGTACAACCCTTAATGTTCGTGATGCTCATACTGCTTTTTGCGAGATTGTATTAAATTATTTAATTTCTACTAAATAAACGGAAAATCAAAAGTGACGTTTTAAATAGAAATGTTCAATTTTTTTGTTCTTATTGTTGTGAGTATACATATATATATATATATATATATATATATATATATATTTACGTTGGTAAAGAAAAGACGTCGGTACGTAAAATACTTACCGACGAGTTGGGTGGGGTCTCGCAACCAGTAAACATATCCTACTGTCTTGGAAACAGATATGGTAAATAAATGAGAAAACTCAATCGTGCAAAAATAGTATATTATTTTACAAGGAGCTAAAGTGACATTTTTTGTGGCGAATCTGTAGGTTTGACGGACGAACGTAGTGCCACAATGAGCACAAAGTCACTTTGCTCCGCATAAAATGTACTATTTTTTCTTCAGACGGTTTTTACACTTAAATGTGAAATAAGGAAAAATAATTAAGTTGTGAAAATGAGGAATAGTTAGATTTACTTAGTGTGCTCTGGCAAGCAGCAGTAGACGTTGCTAGACTTCGTTGAAAACAATGCATTAAACAAGTTGACAATTGTGAAGATTCTTCCTGTTATGGTAAGTATTTTATTAAACTTTTTGTTCCTATTTGTGTAAATTAAAATATTACATTGTTAGGAGTATGATGGATTTGAAGAACTACACGCCGTCAGAAATTACTGAAGCGGCTAATACAGCAATAAATGATCCATTACCTACAAGATCGCGCAAAATCTATGAACGCGCTTGTCAGCAATTTGTAAAATGGTGTGATGAAAAAAATATTAAAAGCTACTCTGAAACCGTAAAGTTAGCTTATTTTGTCAAATTAGCAACAAAAATGAAAATGAAAAGCTCGACAAGGTGGTCCCAATATTCGATGATAAAATCATTATTTAACATTCGACATGGCGTAGATATAAGCAAATACTTAAAACTTCGTGCATATCTAAAGAAGCAGAATAAAGGATACACCCCTAATCAGGCCAAAGTATTTACAAAAGACCAATTTAACAAATTTTTATAGGAAGCGTCGGACGAAAAATACTTGGCAATTAAGGTAAGTTTTAGAAATAGAATGAAAACAAGTCTTTATATTTTGTATTTTTTAGGTAGTTTTGATTATTGGTATCTCAGGGGCATGTCGTTGCGATGAATTGGTGAAGATGAAGGTAGACGACATTGAGAACCTGAAAACTCTGCTACATATTAAAATTCCAGATAACAAAACAAACAAAATTAAATCATTTACAGTTGTAGGGGAATCTTTCCTAAATTTACACAACAAATATGTTGCTTTGCGCCCACGAGATATAAATGATCGCCGATTTTTTTTTAAATATGGAAATGGAAAATGCTCGAGAGTGGTGATGGGAATCCATAAAATAAGTAGTGTTCCTAGGGAGGTAGCTTTTTTCTTAAACTTAGCGAACTATACAGAATACACAGGGCATTGTCTAAGAAGAACCTCAGCTACACTGTGGGTGGACGGCGGCGCAGATTTAATGTGCTTAAAGCGCCATGGTGGCTGGAAATCCAGCACTGTAGCTGAGCGTTGTATTGAAGACTGTCTAGCAACAAAAAAAGAGGCAGCCTTGAAGATTTTTGCACCTAGTGCAAGCGCTACGAGTACAGAAGTTCATGTAGAAGAGGAAGAATTAAACACCATTTCCTTAAAACGCAGCGAGACCTCCACTGTTACCTCTGGAGAAAATGTTAGTTTTAATCATTGTACTTTTAATCTTTATAACTCTAAACAATAAATTTGTTTTCGTTGTTTTCTAAATTGAGTGTTATTAACTTACATTACTTTTGCATCCGCTGCGAGGGGATGCAAAAGACTTTGCAGCCGCCGGTGAAAATGTCAAACTTTAACGTTGTCAGGTGAAGTTTAAAATATCATCTTCATAAAAAAAATAAATGAAGTATAAAATAATAAAATATGTTTAAGTAAACTTTACTTTACACTTTTTCTGATGAAATAAATGTCCAAAACAACGTTATTTTTACATTTTTAGTTAAAATTGTAAGGTACCGTAAACATTTTCACAACTTAATTATTTTTCCTTATTTCACTTTTAAGTGTAAAAAAACGTCTGAAGAAAAAATAGTATATTTTATGCGGAGCAAAGTTACTTTTTGTGGCTTATCTGTATTTGCCGGACTCACTACGTTCAGCCGTCAAACCTACAGATTCGACACAAATAGTGTCACTTTAGCTCCTTATAAAATAATATACTATTTCTACTTACTAAAACCAGTAAAATTTATTTTGACAACTGTGGCGACACTCGAACTGTGGTGACAACCATCCGTCTAATTTAGTTAATATTGAAAAATAAAAACAATGCTAATAATAAACCGCTATACTTTCGTTGACAGGTACGTTTCTGCACTAATTTAGAAACAATTTCATTAATCCACAAATGCTTTGATTGTAGATTATGGGAACATGCTTTAGATAAATTTCCTAAAGTATATACATAACCTCAAAATTTATAAAATGTAAACATTAAACCTGTACATTGAAGGTAAAAGGCACTTCCTATTTTGTACGAAATGGAGCTTTAAACCACTTTATACACAATGTTTTGTTCTCCTTTCAGTGGTATAAAGCAGAATCTTCGATAATTACTATGAAAAAGGCACTTAATACTGACAGTTCAGAGGTAAAAACCACAAAATTAAAGCTATTAAAATTGAATCATGTTTAGTACTTTAAATTACAATGGGTTACATAGGTTATTTCAACAAACTATATGATCAAAACTAAAATCTACAACTTATTTAAGATTATGGTCGTAAAAAGTACAGTTATTGTAAACATTAACGGTTACGCTCCAACTGCAGAGGACTTCCAACCTCCATGACGCTTTAACATCCACAAGTCTCCCCGTTGATTAGCTAATTGGGTTGCACTAGACCTTCGGAAGCAGTCCTGTGAAGAGTTGTGGTTGTGGTAGTCTTAGGAATGTGGTTATTTTTCTGGACACCTTCCCCATGGTATTAATTCCAATCGGGCTATTTATACATCGACCGTTTCTGAACGTTACAAAAAATCTATTATGTGTAGTTTTCTTAGGTCGTAGCGAAGAATATTTTTTTAATAAATTTATCAATTTTGGATTATTAATCACAAATTCTCTTAATACATTGTTTTTTGTTTTAGGGATGCGCACCATAATGGCATCTGAACTGTACTTAAAGTCATTTGTCAACATGTATGTGAGCTCCACCCTCCTGCAAGCTCCGCTATAACCAACTATCAGAATGACCTAAAATGTATTAATAGTTAATAAGATTATTTTATTTTGTCAAATTAGTAATAGGATATTATATTATTATAGTTGTATTGCTGCCGAAGTAACAAAAGGGAAAAAATATTAAGCAGGTAACTGTTTTATACTTGGGTTGAATTGTATGCATTATTTAGTTTAAATCATGCATAAATATTTGATTAGTTAGAATATAAAACAAAAGACTTGTACTCCATCATAAATTACAATAAAATTTGTTTACTTTCATAGCCAGAGGTATATATTGTCATCAGCCTCTTCAATAAATTTATTAATATAGTTTTTTTCTAAAAATTTTGATTGTCTTGGTAAGTATCCTTGAGAACAGCGTTTCAATAAAGCCTGCGGCTTGTGGTATTTTGAAATATCAACGTTGTTATAGATGTATAACAGCACTTTAACTTGGAGTAAAGACACCATAAAATAGAGGATTTATATTTTTCGCGTTGTAATTCAAAATACGCCATCAAAACGGTCTCGGTGGTTGAAGTAATGCCGTTTCCTTACACTAGTTTTCAAACTGAGTATATTTTTTTGTAATTCTCCCGACTTTGCAGGCAACAAATTACCCACCGTACTTCCGCCAAAGCACGAATTTCTGGTGGCGTGCTTCGCAAAACTTCTTCTGCATTATACATTTCTCAAGACATAAACAAATTATTTGTTTGTATATTTGAAATATGATGTTTCAAATTTATTTTTGTTTTCGTAGCAACCGCGCTGTTTGTGCACCTCGTAAAAGTTGCCGATACCCACGAAATTCTCTAGTTTATAAAAAAAACTAATTTTTTATGTTAAGAAAGAGCCAAGTAGAAAAAATATTATATGATAACTCGTTTATAAGGAATTTTCTCACACTCACTCTATTAGGGCACTCCTCGCTACGCTCGTACCAGAAAATCCGTCTTATAAAACTCGTATCATAACATACTATTTTCTACCTTCTTTGAATAAAATGTATCATTTTTAGTGCAAACAGTTACCGTTCAATGCACACTCTTACGCATGCGTACTAACTTGATTTAAAAGGTATAATTAAAAATGTAGAAATGCCAGTAAAATTTGGATTGCCAAGAGAACTAAACTTCATTTGTACAGATGCCAAGGATTTGAGATTATTATGCCTTTGATTCCATATTTTGAAGTAATATTGTTTAAATAGGTAAAACGTTATTAGGCCATTGTTTAATTATTAAAGTATTGTAGTTAAATTTACCGAAACTTCAAGCAATCCAATCTTTATTTCATTTAAAATTTTTACACAAGAAATTACGTTTTGTTACGAGCGGATGTACGAAGGTTGTCTCATGCGCATTATATCCCTATATTTTAGTATTTTTTTACCGGAAATTAGATACGGATAACAAACATGTTTCTTAGGTACTCATTAAAAGTTATAGTGGTTTACCAGCTTAAGTAAATGAAAAAAAAGTGCAAGTGTAAAAATAGTTTTAGAGCTCAAAAAGGGAAATATTATTGAAAACATGAATGACGGTGACGAAGAAGACTTTTTACACCCCACCAGAAATAAGTGTACTGAAAACTGAAGCATCTTAAAATTTAATATCCAGCAAATCACACTAATAATGCTAATCAATCATAATGAATTATTAAATATTACACCGGTATAACATATTTTTTATTTGCCACTTCTGGCCAATCACCAAAACCGTTTTGTTCAATCAACGTAGAAAAGATATTGTATGCAACTCGTGCAAAAAGTGCACTTGAGGTGTTGTCCAACTCGACCTTAAGGCCTCGTTGGACAAACGCATGTTTCATGCAAAAAACACTTTTTGAATTTGTTACATAAATGACTATTATTAACCGTAGATTTATTTGAAAACACAGTACAGTAATGTAATTAAGATGAAACCAAAACTGAGGATTGATACTGTAAGACGTAATACGTATCTTCACTCGACAGATGCCACTACTGAAGTCAAATGTCCGGTTTTTTATGCAGTCATTGACGTCAAAGAAATTCTTGACCATCGTAAATGCTCGTGTGTCGTGCTTCGTATTAAATTGTAAACATGACTTGCCTTGGTTTTATCTTTATTTCGTTTTTAGTTTGTTATGCACTAAGTACATAAGTGTAAAGTATTGTTTGTAATGCATTTCGAAATATCCAAATTTTTTCGTATAATCTTAACAGAAAGTACAAAGTATTACTAAGAGGTGGATACCATATTAGCTCTTAGAAAAAACCGTCACTGCTGTAAGTAGCAAAATTATTTTCATACTTTGTCTCCGTTGTTAATGTTCAAACTTGACAACAAAATATATTAGTCCTCGTCTGAAATTAGAAAAAAAAATTTAGTCCGGCTCGAAAACTTACCCACCGTCTATTACTAAAGTCGATACGTGAAATTTGAATGCAATAATTGCTTTTAAAGTTTTTGAGCTATTGGGAATCAATGTTGATCCTCGGGAAAATGAAAAGGTCCTAACAGATTTAACTAAATAATATTAAAAATTTCATTTAAGGTATTAATAACGTTATGTTATGTACATCACAATGTGAGCATACGCTTTTTCATTTTCAAACGCATAACGTCAACAATAATAAAACGTTTAACAATTACACCAACTTTGAATGTAATAGCTATCTATGTTTTTCAGTTATTGCGGACGTAAGAAAATCATAATGATCCCTTCTGTGATTTAGGGGATAGCAGAAAAGAAGCTGTAATTTTCATTAATATAAATATGTAAACTTTAACAATTATTACACATAATTAACTCTTTTGAGTTTTTAAATGGTGTATTTTGCTATTTATGTTTTACATAACTTTAAACGTTTCGCTAACAATTACAGTTATCGTCCTCAGTAAATGGATATATCTTTAAGAATTACTTGAGATGTTAAAACAACTATATGAAAAATACTTGCGTTTTGATATTTTGTTATTGTTATCGAAACGTTTCAATTTATATAAAAGGTAAATAGAAAAATAAACTCAAAATATAAGCATTTTAATTTACAAATTTGAAAAGTCATTGCATTCAAATTTAAAACCAAACTATGTAGAAACCTGGGATTTTTGGTAGTATAACACAAAAACTTAAATAGCGTTTGCATTCAAATGTGACATAAATGCTAAAGACTGAAATATCTAGACCCCACTGATATTTGGTGGTGGTGATGGTAGAGTCGTGCCGTCTGTTCGCAATAACTTTAAACGGGACTACATTAAAATATGACAGAAAAATTTGATTGAATTGACTAACATTTTGTTTGGCAGTAGTCATGTATTTAAAACCAAATTTTACTAACCTTAAATGTTTTCATAATAATTGCAGTTATCCTATTCAGTGTAAGTAGAAAACTGGTAACATATTTGAAATGTAATGTCGACAAAATTGATGTTTCTGTTTTAGTAATAGAATAGATCACTCCAGGAAAGTTATAAATTAACTAGCGAAACTGGTTTAAGCAGTGCTTCGTTAAAAAACGACAACAGTGTTGTCGAAATTACATTTATATTTTTCTTTTATTGTAGGGAAAATTTTATTATCACAAACAGCCATGAACAAAAACATTTCAGTAAAAAGTAAGTTTATTTTGATATTTACTGTTTACTTCCAGTGTCCAGAAGCGGGAAAAAGTATGCTTGCCGGGGAAGTGGCATTTTCAAGTCAGTTTGTAATGTTTCCATTTATTAGTATATTTCACGGCAAATGATTATACGCCATCACATTCAGATATATATATATATATATATATATATATATATATATATATATATATATATATATATATATATATATATATATAATTGAATCCAATACCTAATCAAAAGAAATTTATTTGGACGTTTTATGCAAATTGGAATAATTCTTTCCTTCAATAAAATCGATAATTTACGAAACTAAGAAACTAATAATTTATATAAACAAAGAATGTAGAAAAAATGAGCATTTCAAAGACAATTAAACCAATAAAAGTGTTTGGGATCAAAAAAATAAATTGTGTAAATTCCTTACAATAATATGAAACACGTAATTTTTAATCGTATTGAACCAATTTATTACCTACTGTTAGCAAATAGTACATTTTTATTATACATTTATATAAGTGCACTAGTAATGTTCAATTACACATTTCTAAGTTCATTGAACTTAATCAAAATCAATCAATCAAAAAACACGTCAGTTTTGTATTGTCATGTTGAACAACACTCTTTTCAGTAATTCTCAGGAGGGAATACAGTAGAAAATGTATTAATAAGCATTTTAATAACTTTGATTTACAAGGAAAATAAATTCTCACAGGAAGATCAATTAAATCTCTTCAAATGAAGTGTAATAAGTAGTAATTAACACGTTTTTAACATATTAAGTAAGCACTTTTCATGTTCACAAAACATGGATCCGTTTATACAAAATTTAAAAAGAACATAAATTGTTTGTTAATTGTTAATAACTTTAGTTTTTGTACATTGCTATATTCAAATCTCCAAGTCCCTGTGTACAACACTAGCAATAATAATATCATAAATGTAATATTTTTATTTAGTGTAACTTACGTGAAAATCTATAAGACCGTCGCTTTCCAAATACTCTTTTTCTAATGTTTTTAAAACACAAATCAGGAAAAAGCATACTGCACTAACATCACAAACTAAACCGATGCTGCCAAGATTAACACGCGGATGGAACTGACGACATTTCACAATTCAGAAGAAGCAGGTATTTGCTGGCTATCGAATGCCGATGACCACTATTCTATACGTGGACATGAATGGTATGATTAATCAAGGTTGTTCGTGATCCGCATGTAACAAGAAGATAACGCAATAAGTTGATGTTCACGCTTGAAATAGTATTTAAATTCGATACATAGTATAAATTAAAGGTCTTATTGGCATTCAAAATTTTGAGTACTGCCTACACACCAAAGAGGCACTTATAAATAATAGTTATAAAGTATAACACTTTATTACAGTTACGTCAACTAACACAATCAATTCACTTCGTATGTTCTATATTTAAAAATAATATATAAAATTTAAAACAAACATAAATTTTCATGTTCTACATACCATTTTATTCTTTAAATTAATATGTTAATATATTAATAATACATTATAAATAACCATTAAGATTACAAATATGCGATATATTAGCTACGATGCACATCATTCTCAAAAGAATCTCCCTATAATTAATAAGTTCAAAGAATTAAAAACTTTTGTTATTGTTAAAATAAATATATTATCCAAACACTAAAATTTTATATTATTCTATACGTCAAAAGCTCAGAGGTAAAATATTTTTATGCCACCGTATTATCACAAAAAAAAAGTTTGGTTTTAAATCACAATAAATATAAAAATTAACTAAAACGATATGTAACAAAATTATTTTTTATGCAGAATTGTGCATAATTTTCATAAACAAGAACAAAAAGCAACTGTGTATTTTAGTTTTTTTTTTAATTGGAATTAAATACGAGTTTTACAACTGTCTGTTTTTATTAAAACTACTTAATGTTTATGTGTGCACTGCATAGTTGTTCATATGGTTGCATATTATAGGTACCGTGCGTTTTTCTTTAATCCGAACAAATCATTTTGCACACAATGTAATTATCCCTATGCCTAGTTAAAAAAAACGTGTCAACTCTTAGGTGTCAATCTATAGGATATGCACAATTCACCATTGAGACTGAACCAGCCGTTTCAGTATTTGTACCTTATGTAAACACTGAATCATTGAAAATGAACAGGGCTATGCAACCAACATTACAGGAGCTAATTTACGTTTTTAAAACGGTCTATACACAGTCGCTGTTATTAAATGGTGTAGTAGTTTATTACCATTTTCATGTTACGTGCAGATTTCATCCTTGTTTATCACCAGGGTTATAGATAATAATAAAGGATAGAGCATAATCCACGACCTCAAAGGAGTAATAATTTAGCGATAGCCGAGAAGCTAGAATATTTGGCTAAACAGTAAAACAAAATAAAGTAATAAAATACCGTATTTTTAGAAAAGCCATAACAAAATTAAAGAATTTAACAAAAATATCACATATCAATAGTAGGTATAAAAGCCGTTCTTTCTATGACTTCCAGTATTCTGTTGCGCATAGAAGCTACAAGATTTGAACAAAAATTGGTTTCTCCTATTCATTCCCATACAGCTTTTACCGAAAGATCCACGCGCCGGCTTATTTCACTATAAGAAAGACCCTGCTCTTCCATGCCGTTGATTGAGGAATCCTTTTTTTTTTAGTCAATGGCCATGCTTATAACCATTCCTCTTGTTTCTAAAGTATAGTCGTGCTGACCTAACCGTCTAGCCATGGTAGTAAACTAACGTTTTATTTTTTGACAATAAAATAACGCTTACGTCAGATTTACAGTTTTGTATTTCAAAAAATTAAGCACAGCACCCTTTTGAAAAATTATTTATAGTCATTTTAAAAACATTTTCCCATTATGTGTAAATTGGGTTACATAGCCCTGTTCATTTTCAATGATTCAGTGTGTACATGCTAACTAAATAAATGTAACCTAGGAACTATAAATGTGAATAATGTGCAAATAATAACAATAAAGGTTCGCAGTGTCCCCCTTAACGTTCTAAACAGTATCCAAAGAGATTACGAAATTCTTGAACGATATTTTGTAAAAAAAATAGGGTTCAACTCATTACATGCAGTAAGTATACGATTTTTTAATTCGTCGGCATTTTGTATGGGAGCTTCATTATAAATTTTAGATTTCAAATAACCCCAGAGATCTGGTGATCGTGGTGGCCAAGTTGAATGACCAAATGTCCCTAACCACCGGCCAGGAAATGTTGTATTAAGAAACTGTATCACTGGTCCTGTTGTCAACATTCAACTCCTCCATTCGTGGTATAATACGAGATCGAACTGTTTGTAAAAACTTGGTCGCATTCAAATTTCCATCAATAATTTAGGGTCCGATTGCAACATTGTCTATTATTCCAGCCCAATCATTAACTCTGACGTTATAATGTGTATGCGTTAGATTTTATAAATGAGGATTCGGTCGTAACCAATGTCTGATTTCGTAAAAAAGAAAGTGTATTAGGAAGATGAAAATGAAGATAGGTACATACCGATAATTTTGGGAGTTTACTGTCCCATTCAAGGAAAACGATCCTTCATCTGCGAAGACTATTTTTCTTAAAGTTTCTTCATTGTCGCTGAATAAATAGAATAATCCATTACGAAAATCCGTGCGTTTAATCTTGTCGTCATCGTACAGTTGGTGATTATGAAATTTGTACGACCTGTATTTGAATTTTTGTAATGTTTTCAAGACGGAACCCCTTGAAATTTTAAATTCTTGTGCTATTAAACGCAATGACACTGTGGGATTGTCCTCGGCGTAGCACAAAATGTTTAATTCTAATTCCTCGGTGAGGACGTGGCAGGTTTTTGAACTTTTTTTGCGGAAATTTGCGACACAACCATCCTTATTAAACTGAGTAACGATATTATGAATGGTTGAAATAGATGGGATCTGTTCCCCAGGGTATTGTACGGCAAATGTCTCGCACTCTTCTCAAACTATTGTTATTCAGTTACCAGTTTAAAATTTTAAAATTTCTATTATCATTTCAGTGGAACGCACTTTGTAAGTTAAACTGTAGAGCAGTATTTTAAAAATATGTGACAGCTGTCAATTTTACCTACTACTTGAACTACAGCAATAGGTTGACTCTTTTTTTCAAACTGAACATAGGGATAATTACGTTTGGTACAAAATGGTATGTCCGGATTAAAAAAATATGCACGGTATGTATAATCATACACAGGATCCAAGTCAAAGTTTGATGGAAAAGTCGGCTACTTTTTTCTGTTTTTTTCCATTCCTGTCTTTTTTATTTAACCGTTGTTTAAAATGGAGTCTCTTAAACTTTTCAGATGCCTCCGTATTATGTTATGATAGAAAGACGTCTTGTAACAGATTAATTTTTAATTTGAGTGGTTACTTTCTGACACTCATGTCATGAACTTAGATTCATCTTCTCCTTTCTGAAAACAGCTTTAGAGTTTGTTTCGTAACAGGAATTTGAAAATAGACTTTACTATTGCCTGAATTTAATGGTGGTCACTTTGAACACATGATTAAATAATAGTTGTTTTTTGTTAACACATATCTTTTTAATTTATTAGTAACTTTTTTATCATGTCCTTTAAAGATACATTAAGGGGCATCTGAAAAGATTAAAGAGACTCCATTTTAAACAACGATTAAATAACAATGGAAGGCTGCTATCAAAGGCAAAAAAATATGATTGAATAGAGATTTACCAGACTTTTTAAATGGAGCATCACTTGATACCTAAAGCCATTTGAAAAAATTTAAGGGGGTATCTCCAGTAGGGAGGGGGTGAATCTGACGTTTATGACATCAGCGCCAAGAAGTGTTCCCCTCAAGTTGAAAGTTGACGTGTTTCGGCATTTCTTTCTAACAAGACGCATTTCTGAAATATTAAGGGTGGGTACTTTTCAAATGAACACATGATTATATATGTACATATATATACAGGGTGTCCGGTGAGGAACTGTACAAACTGAAATGGTATGTTCCTTGGGTCAATTTAAGTAAAAAAAGTCGCACGAACATAGGTCTGATTCGCAATAGTTACCCAGATACAAGCGTTTAAAGTTTATAAATGATCACATTTTTTTTCAAAAGTAATTATTATTAGTCAACTGGAAAAACAAAACCGAAACAATCTGTCATTTATTCGTTTGTGTTCTAATAATGATAAAGTGGATTGTAGTAAATTAAGTGTAATTTAAATTTAAAATGCCTTTTCAATTTTCTAACGAAGAGTATGCTGACATCATTTACATTTATGGATTTTGTGATGGAAATGCGAGAGCTGCCCATAATGTAATGTTTGCCATACTGACATACGGGAGACTCCCGTTCGAGAAGAAATTCTTCTAACACTCAACCCTGGACTCCGATCAACCATCTGTAGAATTCCGATCAACCATCTGTAGAATGTTTTCTTGCTCATTCACATTTAACTCCACAGGACACCCTATATACAGGGTGTTCCAGTTTTTTTGTAGCAGGACTTTAATAGTCGATAGAGCTTTCAAAATTAAGACAAAAAGTCCTTATAAACATAGGTTGCCAAACGCTTAGTTTTGGAGATACAGGGTTTCAAAGGTTTAATTTTTTTTCAAAACTATTTAAAATAATAAATCCAAATTTAGTACACATATTACACTCCTTAAACTCAATATTAAGAGTGGTTTAACGTTCATCAATATCTACAGGGTAGTGGGGTGCTACACCCTTTATCTCCCCCGAACTTTTTCATGCGACGCCTCTAACTCTTAAAAACCAAAAATTTAGATTGCCAATTTGATTTAGGAACTTTTTTGTCTTCTGCTTTTTTTTTCGAAAAACGCATAATTTTTGAGATAAATTAGCTGTAATCCATGAACAGCTTCCAAATGGTAAGTAAAGAACGTTTGATGCTCCCGCAAAAAATAGTGTGCCATGAAAAGAACAATAAAAAAAAGAATCAAATTATGTCAAATCTCACGTTTTATTTTAAATACGGCTTGTGCATAAGAAAGAATTTAATTTATTTACATATTTTATTGTGTTAATTTTTATTGCCAAAGTGATCTTTTAAAATGCTATTTTTGTTTTCTAATCAAGAAATAGCGGATATCCAGTTATTCAACAAAATGGTTCACATTTTGGACAGTTTCATTAAATTTATTTATTATTACGATAGCGTTTTTGTTTTGTTGTTATAGGTTAAGTTTATTTGTTTAATTTATTTATTTCGTTCGTTTCGTTCTTGTTAAAATCTTAAATAGAAATTCTTTCCAATTTTTTCCAATAAATACGTATTTTTTAATATTTATTTTGTTGTTTTACTTTTATTTTCCTTTATTTAATTCAACTGAAAAGTTAGGAACAAATCAGTGGAGTACTACTTTCCATTAAGAGACAAAAAACGTGAGAATTGACATAATTTCATTCTTTTTTTTATTGTTCTTTTCATGGCACACTATATTTTGCGGGAGCATCAGGCGTTCTTTACTTACCATTTGGAAGCTGTTCATGGATTACAGCTAATTTATCTCAAAAATTATGCGTTTTTCGAAAAAAAAGCAGAAGACAAAAAAGTTCCTAAATCAAATTGGCAATCTAAATTTTTGGTTTTTAAGAGTTAGAGGCGTCGCATGAAAAAGTTCGGGGGAGATAAAGGGTGTAGCACCCCACTACCCTGTAGATATTGATAAACGTTAAACTATTAATATTGAGTTTAAGAAGTGTAATATGTGTACTAAATTTGGATTTATTATTTTAAATAATTTTGACGATAAATTAAAAGAACTGAAAAAAAATTAAAACTTTGAAACCCTGTATACACATATACAGGGTGTCTCAGAAACATGTTGCCAAACTTTAGGGGGTTATAAAGGCCGATGAATTAAGTACTTTTGCCTTATAAACGTATATCCGGAAATGAGTCGTTAAGGCACTAGACGAATAAGTGTTAAAAAATTGCAGAATGTTCGCATTTACGACTTTTTGTATTTTTTAATATTTATTAAATAAGAAAAACAATAAAACATTATATTAGTTGTTCAAAATTGCGGCCATCGACACGATTTTGGTTGCTCCAAATATGAGTATTGCGGTCTTTGAAGTAACTGTCTCTAGTAAAACAAGCTTCATTGATAAGCTTTTTTAAATTTTGTTTTTTCTTCCATCTCCACTGATCGAGTCGTTCTTGCTGACTTGTACCTACATTTGGTTTAAAATTTCCTTTTCCATTTCCTCAAAACTGAAATGTTTCATAGCAAAAGAACTTTTCTTCAATTATCAAAATTGTTCAAATTTTGAATGACGTTTTGAATGTCACTTTGATTTTGTAAATTTCAAATAGTTGTTATTTTAAAGTGATAGTTTAAGTAAAGAAGAATTCTTTTACTATGGAACATTTTAGTTTTGAGGAAATGGCTGATATGCATCTGATTTATGGAGAAGCAAGATGCAATAGCAGGAAGCAGCACGGATATACGCTGGTCGGTTTCCCAATCGTCGCCATCCATCTCGCAGATTATTCGTTTCATTACACCTTCGTTTAAGAGAAAAGGAAATTTTAAACGAAATGGAGGTACGGGTCAGCAAAGAACGGCTCGTTCGGTGGAGATGGAAGAAGAAGTATTGCGACGAGTGGAAGAAAACCCTCCACTAGTGTGCGAGCAATAGCAAATCAAACTGGAAATACAAGGGCATCAGTATGGCGTGTACTTCATGAACAATTGCTATACCCTTATCATCTTCAAAAGTACACAGTTTGACCCAACGGGATTACGGTCCAAGAGTAAACTTTTGTCGCTGGTATTTGGAAAATGCGCTCGACAGTTCGATTTTAGCTCAGTTATTCTATTTAGCGATGAAGCTTGCTTTACTAGAGAAGGTTACTTCAATAGCCGTAATAGTCACATTTGGAGCGACCAAAATCCTCATGGAACATTTCAGAAGTCTAACCAGTATCAGTTCTCTATTAACGTGTGGGCTGGCATAGTAGGAGATCATATTATTGGACCGTACCTATTACCTCCACGTTTAAATGGTCAAATCTACCTAACATTCCTACAAGAAGTTCTCCCTGAGTTGCTTGAAAATGTTCCATTGGACATTCGTCGTAGAATGTGGTATCAGCACGACGGACCTCCGGCGCATTTTACTCGCAACGTGCGGGACCACCTAACTTTACAATTTCCTGAGAGGTAGATTGGGCGAGGTGGACCTGTTAACTGGCCAGCCCGAAGCCCAGATCTGACACCTGTCGATTTTTTCTTCTGGAGTTACCTCAAATCATTAGTGTATGAAACACCTGTAACTACAGAAGAAGAATTGATTGGAAGGGTAATGGCTGCGAGTCAAGTTGTTCAGGAAGATCCGCACATCCTTTATCGAGTTCGCCAATCAATGGTTCGACGTACGACCGCATGTCAGCAAGTCGATGGCCGCAATTTTGAACAACTAATATAATGTTTTATTGTTTTTCTTATTTAATAAATATTAAAAATACAAAAAGTCGTAAATGCGAACATTCTGCAATTTTTAACACTTCTTCGTCTAGTGCCTTAACGACTCATTTCCGGACATACGTTTATAAGGCAAAAGTACTTAATTCATCGGCCTTTATAACCCCTAAAGTTTGGCAACATGTTTCTGAGACACCCTGATATATATATATATATATATATATATATATATATATATATATATATATATATATATATATATATATATATATGTGTGTGTGTGTGCGTGCGTGCGTGCGCGTGTACGCGTGCGTGCGTGTGCGCGCGCGCGTGCGTGTGTGTGAATTATCTAGACTTTACATAAATTAAGCTACATTTTACCGGATCTGCTGGAAAAAGGCCCAGTCCAATGTACTATGTAAACATACAATAGTAGTATAGTGGTATGGTAAGGTACTACATTAAAGATTGGCACGTTTTGAAAATATATTTTCAGCTACGCAGAATAATGCTAATTAAACTTGTGTCAAATCCAATTGTCAATTATTTGCTAGTTAAGCTTTCGTAGAACATATGTACTTGCTTTATCAGGATCTACATAAAATAACTCAGGAAAAATATAAATAAAAACTATGTAAATTTAAAATCTTAAAGGTTTTTTTAAATCGTAACCCAAGCTGGAGGTTGAGGGTATCAAGTGCAGAGATTATAATGCCCTATACACTTGCAAACATCCAAGCCTGGAGGTTATTTCAATCGTACAGCCGGTAATCGAACCCGCAACTTATTGAGGTGGTTTAGTGGTACGTTACTACCCAACCACCAGGCCAAACCAACTACAAAAAAATATTGTTAAATAAAATTTATATGTTGGCAGTAAACACCAAAGTCAAAAATAATTTTGGTATGACAAGTACCAAATAAAAAAAGAATAATTACCTAAAAATTACATAATAAGAACTCATAAATTTATGTACTTTTAGTTCTGTGAGGGTATTTTAAAATTATAGCACATTTCATACAATGTCGTGTATGGCAAGTAGCGCTTTAATCTTGTACATGAGTATTTATTTGTGCACGAAGAAAATTTTTTGAATAAAGTTCATAAAATCTAACTAACGTGACGTCCCAGGCAATTTGAACCAACCATATATCATAAACAATAGTATTTAATTCTAGAATAAACATATTTAAGTAATGCACAATACAACAAACAGCAATATTTTATTATATATATATATATATATATATATATATATATATATATATATATACAGGGTGTATTTTAAAATCACCGACAAACGAAAACTGGAGATTCTATGATTCAATATAAGACAAAAATGATCATAAACGCTTTTCCGAAAATGCTTCCTTTCCTTTTTAAGGTATTTTTAAGATCCCTAAAAAACTACAAAACATATTACACTGAGATTTGGTACACCTAAATGTCTAATTAAATACAATTAATCAGGTGAGTTTGAGTCAACTGGCTCCATCCAACGGCGTAGAATATTTTAAGTTAATCAGTTTAAGCAAAAAAAAAACGCACACCCCTGGTTTTTTTGAAGAAATCTTTTTGATAGATTCAACATTTAATTCTGCGAATAAAATCATACTTAGTATTTTTTCGATTCGGCACCCCGTTTTTGAAATATCTTGCATCAACATAAACGACCACATTATTCAATAAAAATCAAAATTTGTTTTATTTTACAAAAAAATAACGCAGTTAACTATTAGGTACATTATTAAAGAGGTATTGAAGGAATCAAAAACAAAATAATAATTATTTTTATACATATTGTTCAAAATCTCCTCCTTCCTTTTGAATGCAAGCTTGTATTCTTCTTAGGAAATGAAACCTAACACGCTGGAAAATTTGTGGCATTGCCCTAATCTCATCGCATGCTATCTGTATGCGATTCCAAAGTTGCTCTCGATTATCAATTTTAACAGAATAGACACGAGTTTTCAGATACCCTCACACAAAAAAATCCAATGGGTTTAAATCTGGCGATCGTGCCGGCGACAGTACTTCACTTCCTCGTCCAATCCAGCGTCCAGGGAACCATGCATTTAAAAATTCTCTGACGTTTCGTGTAGAATGTGGTGGTGCACCACCATGCATGAAATACATGTTCATTCTAACATCTAAGGGTACGTCGTTAAACAATTCCGGCAAATCTTCTCTCAAAAAATTTAAATAGAATTCGCCAGTAAGTCTTTGAGGAAAACGGATAGGTCCGATTAGGTGGTCGTCTAGTATACCTATCCAAATATTTTCGCTAAATCTATGTTGGTGAGCTGTAACTACAGTTGGATGCTGATTTTCATCTAACCATTTGTGGGAATTATGCAAGTTTATTATTCCATTTCGGGAAAAAATACACTCACCAGTGGTCAATAAGTTTCTAACAAATTATCTTCATGTACAATTGATGGTCAGCAGGCAATAATGCATGCACTTTTTGTAGATGAAAGGGATGTAACTTTTGTTCTCGTAAAACTTTCCAAGACTTGCTATGCGACACACCAAATTCTAAACCTAACTCACGCGTACTTATTGATGAATTTTCATAAACTCTATCTAAAATTTGGTCCTCAATTTCAACTGGTACACGAGCATTTCGTCCGGAATTTTCCTTTCCTTTTAAACTTCCATACTCTAACAAGTTACGATGAACGATTCTAAACGTAGTATGACGTGGCTGTCTTCTATTTGGAAATGTTTGTTCATAAAGTCGAGCAGCTGCACGAGCATTGCAATTAGTATTACCATAACATAAATGCATATCGACCAGCTCTCGTCTGGAATAATTCATTTTTTCACAGTAATTAGACACAAACAATGAATTACAAAACACGCGTAAATGCAACTACTTTAGCAAACATAAGATACGTAACTGTCAAATGCAAAGCAATCTCTCATTTAGTTAATTTGGTTATTACTGAATAATGTAATCGTTTATGTTAATGCAAAATATTTCAAAAACGGGTTCCGAATCGAAAAAATACTAAGTATGATTTTATTTGCAGAATTAAATTCTGAATTTAACAAAAAAATTATCTTCAAAAAAACCTGGGACGTGCGTTTTTTTTTACTTAAAGTGATTAACTTAACATATTCTACGCCACTGGATGGAGCCAGTTGACTCAAACTCACCTGATTAATTATACTTAATTAGACATATAGGTGTACCAGATCTCAGTGTAATATCTTTTGTAGTTTTTGAGGAATCTTAAAAAAATCTTAAAAAAATTATTTTTTAATCAACCTGTCTTATTTTGAATCATAGAATCTCCAGTTTTCGTTTGTCGGTGATTTTAAAATACACCCTGTATATAAATTAAACAGAGAAGGTAATTTGAACGAATCTAAGTTCAAATATAACAAAATCATAACAGTATATACATTATAATAATAAAAATTATAATGTACACACAGTAAAGCCTCGAGTGGGACTTGAACCCACGACCACTACTTTGTTACAGTAGGGCTCTCTCATCTGAGCTATCGAGGTAGGTAGTTCCACTGGATTCAATCCTAAACTATATATATATATATATATATATATATATATATATATATATATATATATATATATATATATATATGTTATAATTCAATAACAGTAGTGTCCCCTCGATGGCTACGATACTTGATAACGACCTAAACCGTTATACAAATTTAACAATACGTTAATATAGAGATACAGACAGATTGCATGACTTGCCAAATTTTATTTATTTTTTCCAAAATTAAAACACCATTAAGATAATAAACTTTCACAATTTTGTTGCATATTACGAAAATAGTTGAACGACACCCGGTAATATACGCACAACTGTCTGTTGGTTATAAGCCTCGTCTTTTGCTACATATCGGCCTTACGACGTTAGTAACTATATTGTTATGGGAATTCAGTTGCTATATACGGTGATATTTACTATATTTACCATAGGTGAATTATAATATTTAAAATAATGTTCCTGTAAAAGTTTTATCCGGATGTGTATAAAGTTTTGTGTGCAATTTGGATATAAATGGCTATTCTGGCACTTAACGTCTAGTAAATCTCCGCCTTTGGTTCACAATTAGACTTTAGATAAACCACTTACAGCTAGATTAGGAAGTTTTTTTAAGTTGAACAAAGTTGTTATTTAAAGAGAAGATAATTTTCTGAATTTGTGATTTTTTTCTATTTATTATTTAATTGATATCGTGAGCTTATGTAATACACATATGCGTATTGAAATAAATAAGTCAATGATAGTAGGCAACAAACAAAAAGAATTTTCATAATTGCTAATTTTAATACTTACCGTCTTGAAATACTCTCTCTACGTTCAAGCCGTAAGTTGCACAAGTTTCATAATACGAACACCTTTTAAGATCATTTGCCAATTTTCTTGCTCTTGCGTCGTCTATTACACGTGGATTATTTTCACTAATGGCATCTGTAAATAAAGCATAACTATTAATTTCGTAAAAAAAAATACGATTTTATTATCTAATTTAGTAGAATATGTCATTGTACCCGCAATGAATGGAACCTAGCTTCATTTACGTGATACGATACTTGAAACGTTGCCACTCGCATCCTTTTGTTTGTTATCACTTTTATTGTTTACTTGGTTGCGTTCGAAACATAACACCCAAAGGAAATGAAAACGAACAATTGTTACATTTTACTAAAGGTTTACTTATTACACCGCAAAACAATTTCCAATTACGCCTTCAATAATATCCAACTAAATAAATATATAAAAGAGTGAGAAAATAGTTTGCTAAAAGTTCAAAATTTTAAATTTCAAGAAATATGATGAAGTTACGAAACGTGACCGTTATTGTTTTGAGTACAAATTAGTGATATTATTTCATGAGCCAAACCACTGCAGTGTTTTTCATACTGATTCAGATGCTGCTCAGAAATATCAAAAATTCCGAATACTTTCGAAGATAATCGACAAAAACTGAAAAATGCGTTTTTTGAAAAAGGCGATTAATTCCCTTAATATAAAAGTTATAAAAATTTTTTTAACAAAAGTTACTTATTTCTTTAGGGCGAACTAAGATGTGTTTTCAAAAAAATTATCGCAACTACGCTCTTGAGAGATAATGATAGCAACTTTCTTATGGTAAATAGACGCCATATTGAATTTTTAAATAAATAAATTGCATTTCAACGATGTGTAACAGTCCACACTTGAAATAATAGATTCCGGTATATTTTATATTATTTGCTTTAAGATAAAGAACCCATGAAAACAAATGAATTTTAACAAAAATCCGAACTGTCATTTTTAATGATTAAATCAGTTGTATTTTGAATAAGTATTGTTATCAACTTTTAGAGAACGTGAAAGTTAATATTTTCTAAGAAATGCCAACTTTCCGTTGAATGAACAATATGATATCTTTTGTACTTACATCAAATGTAACAAAAGCACTCGCCTTGCTGCCCAACAATATCGAGATAACTGCCCAGAAAGATGACAACCGGATATTAGAATATTTAATAGATTAGACATAAATATGCAGCAATACGAATGTTGAAGGAAACCAGTTCGTTACTATGGGAATGTTGAAGATTAGACACTGGCTTGTGTTAATGTTGATCCAAAAGCGTCAACTCGACAAATAGATCTAGTTGATGTGAAAAAATTGACAGAATGTAGAATTTTAAATAAACATCACTTAATCCCTTATACGCTGTATGTTGCTCACATTTTACACCCAAATGATCATCTGCGTAGAAGAACATTTTGCAGGTGGGTTATTAATAAAATGGCAAAAACGTTGGTTTTATTGATAGTGTTCTTTGGACTGACGAATCACATTTCACTAACTGCGGTTTATTTAATCGCCATAATGAACACCTCTATGCCTAAAAAAATCCACACGTGATTATACCACGGCGACACCAAATTCGCTTTGGATTTAGTGTATTGCGGCATATTGGGGAATCGTTTAATTGGACCTATAATTTTTAATGGGACTTTAACTGCACCACGTTACCTGGAAATGTTGCAAACAACGATAGAAGACTTTTTAGATGCCCTTGGCACAAAATTTGGCAATATGATATCAACCAGTTAGTGCGACTCCAGGCATGTTATTAATTATGTAAATCATCGTTTTAATGACAGAGTAATAGCTACTAACACACCTACTAGATGGTAGCAATTTTGCTTACAAAAATGTTAATTACAAGGATCTGTGCGAGAGGCGTTAAATAATGTTAATTGTCATACATTGCAGAAAGTGAATGCCAGCATTTTAAGACGATGTGAATTGGGTTTGGCGAACAATGGCATTTTGAACATTCGCATGTGATTCAATTAGTAATTTTTAGTTTTAAGATTGATAGTAATTAGTTCTGTTTGGTTATAATTCACTTGTTTTCAAGGCTTACTTCAATTTCAAGAAAATAATATAAAATATGCCGGAATCTATAATTTGAAGTGTAGATTGTTATGCACAGTTGAAAGAAGAAAAAAATATAATTTCTTTATTTCAAAATCCAATATGGCGCATATTTAAGATAAGGATGTTGCTATCATTATCTCCAAGAGCGTAGTTGCGATATTTCTTTTGAAAACATCTCAATTCGTCTTAAAGAAACAAGTAATTTTTGTTAAAATTTTCACAACTTTTATATTAAGGGAAATACTCGCCTTTTTTTCAAAAAACGCATGTTTCAGCTTTTGTCGATTATCTTCGAAAGTACTCGGAATTTTTTTTATTTCTAAGCAGCATTAGAATCAGTATGAAAAACTGTACAACATTGCCCATTTAACCAAAATCTGTATCTTTATTAATAACAAAGTTACCCATGCAATACTAATCGATTTTGGACACACTGTATATATATATATATATATATATATATATATATATAATAATGGGAAAGATCGCGTTACAACCGATATCGGTGCTTATAATTTTTATTGAAACGGTGATATTTTTTTGTCTACCATCCTTCTGTAAGGTAAGTACAAAAGACATTTAAACTTGTAGAATAATAGAGGCCATTGTAGCGTGCCAGAAATGGCAAAATGTCAAGAGTTTTGCAATGGGTGCCCAATACTTAACTAAATCATGTCCATTACCTAAACTAAATTTTATTTTACAAAATACTTTCTACGATATTTAAATTACAAGTTTACTGAATTTTCCAAATAACCATCTAAATCTACATTAAACGAGCTGTCTGTAGTACTTTTGACAATAGAACTAATGTACATTATTACAAGTTAAGGACAGTTAAAGACAAAAATATATCCCGAGTGTCCATTACTAACACACTTATCCTATCTAGTAGGTGCACATCTACATTTGCCCATTATGCTAAGTTTAAATCAGTAAAGCTAAAGCACCAAAGTTACCTTTAATTATATATGAGAGTTAAACGTTTATCATTGATATACCGAGCTAGGAGAGTTGTAGTAACACAATTTGCTTACCATTCAGGAGGTAATGGGTTCGATTCCCGTTACTGTCTACCTTGTATGAGGTTTTTTCAGGGAGCTTTTTTCATACACATGTAGCGACATGGACACTGCGTATACGCACACCATGTGCGACTATTTAGGCGAATGAATGCTGGGTAGTATTTCCCCCCTCATAACCGTAACTCCGTTCCTTCCGATCGTATCCTGACCACACCCACCCTTAATCCCATCATGCATACATACTTAATGTATGTATGTATGTTGTGAATGCATGATTGTGGCTTGGAAAGCTCAAGTAGCGGGCCCTCCCCCTTAGGGAGGGAATGAAACACGTGGCCTTTTCCCCTTCTTTGAACATTATAACATATTTTCTTTAGCTTCAATTTTTGTAAATATACAGTGCTATCAATAAGTAACACAAAATAAATTAATTTTACATTCCAGTTAAACTGGAAGCGGTACAGTAAAAAAGTAATGGTTACAATTCAACTAAGAATGTGGCTCTCCAGAACAACATTTGATTAGTATTACTCCTTATTAATACCTAGTGTACAGCAGTTGTGATGTCTATTTGGTGTGAACCGTTGTGTAACAAAAATAGTTATTTATTATACCAGACGATAAATGGACAATTTAACCACCAGCATTAGTCACTGGTACATTAGCTTTCACGTGATGATTAACTTTCCGTTATCGTCGTGTATATTTTCTATTTCTTCATACAAGTTACAAAAAAAAACAAACATAAAACATGAGCAATTATTTTTATTCACAATCATACATGTAATGAGCAAATTAACGGGCATTTGAAAAGTTTGAAAGCAAATCATTCCTGACCAAGGTTACTATCCGGATGAAACATTTGACGTTTGTTTCCACCCGGATGGAAAAAAAATTGATTAAAATTCAATTTTAATCTGTTGATGTGGTAAATTAAGGTAATTAATACATGAATTAATGATTAGGCCTATCACCACTACAATTGAAATTAACGGTACAGCAACCGAACTGGTAGAGTGGTGGTGACACGACCTGCTTGGCACTCGGGAGGTAATGGGTTTGATTCTCGTTACCGTCTACCTCGTATGAGGTTTTTTCAGGGGGTTTTCCCCATACACGTTGTTGCGGCATAGTCACTGCGTATATGCACACCATGTGCGGCTACTTAGGCATGCTGGGGTAGTATTTTCCCCCTCAGAACCCTTCAAATCCTATCCTGACCACACCCATCCTTAATCTCACCATGCATATATACGTAATGTATGTATGTATGCTGGAAATCCATGATTGTGGCTGAAGGAGCTCGGAAAGCTCGAAGAGCCCACCCTCCCCCTTGGGGAGGGAATGAAATACGTGGCCTTTCCTTTCCTTTTCGGTACAATTGGTGCAGTCCTTAAATGAGAACGAAAGCCCTTGTTTCAAGCCATCATTGGCAATAATAAGTTGTTGAGTCGTAGATGCAACGTTTTGTACACGATCATACTGGACAACGCCATCACCAGCCGTATTTCGCAACTCTGGGGGCGTACTATTAATGTGGTATTCTGACATAATTAGTTTATATAACTAATGTTCTGAATAGCTTTCAAAATGTCAATTGACTTTTAAATAACACTGAAGCATTTGCAACGCTATACCGATATGACTTATCATATGAGTAACTACAACGAGTTTCTATTGGTTATTATTTTATTTCCAAATGATTGTGGATAAACTAGTATACATACCTAGATGGAAGAACGCCATTATTATTCTCTCGAGAAATAGTTCACCTCGACGCTGCGCGTTTCGGCGAACTATCTTTTCACCGGAGAATAATTACATTATTTCCACCTTGGTACGTAATATACTATTTATGGTAGTAGATGGTTACTATCGTTTACCATAGTGAATCTAGAATTTTTTTGTATTTCTAACCTATTTTCCGATAGTCATATTAGTCCAGAAATGATTGTTTTCCGGCAGTGTTAATACGCAAACTAAAAATTAAATACGTATTGAGTAGATTCTTAGCAACATAGGTAAGTATCTTCAAGAAAAATAACATGACACATATGGGGTTATTTTCTCTAGGATGAACTTATAGAATTCATCAATAGGTGTTTATTCTTTACAGTTTAAATGTAAGCATTTACTTACTTACTTACTACATTCAGAATTTGTAGTGCTTGAATTCCTTCAAAGGTTCTTGCTACATGTTCCCGTAACTCAGTAGTGACGAACACATTCCATTTTTTAAAGTAACTCCTCAAAACGAAATCCAATGAAGTCAGGTAAACGTGCCGATCATATAATGGGTCCCAGTATCCCCATCCAGTTATTTACATTCGGCCAACTAACGTATTATGAGCCGGGGCACCATCTTGTTGAAAAATAGTCATTCATCTGTATCAGAAGTAAGAGTGCCTAAATATATAATATACTAAACGATGTCGTTGTAGGCAACTCTACAATAGCTGATACTTTGTCTGTTAAAAATTCCAGCATTTGATATGTGTGTTTCATCACTCCAAATCATGTTATCGCTAAAATGTTGGGCTTCCGTTTGTTTCCTAAGAGACCACTGACAAAACTCGCGCCTTCTAAGGTTTCAAATATCGCTCCATACGATACTTAAACGATTTGTATTTATAGCCTTTAAACATTTTTAATGTTTTAGTTCTCGAAACACCAACATCTCTTGCGATTTCCCGCGTAATTATATTTTCTTAAAATTATTGTACGTAATGATCATAATACGAAAGATTTGAATCGAATCCCACACTTCTCAATTGCCGGTAATGTGCGCTTGCCTTTGATTTATATTTCGGGTACTGCAAGAAAAGTTACGTTAAAGCAATCAGTCAAGTTCTAAATGTTTAGTTGCTATTTAATTATTCATTAAGTTTGAAAATATGCTAATATTATTATTAATATGTTGATATTGCATTATAAAGACATTTGTCATAATTACATCAAAATTACAACCAAAATGCCTAAAGATATTAAAGCGAGTACGAAAATGCTAATTTAAAACGCATTCGCACCCATTATTAAATAGCAAAGCAAGTATTTACGCAAACTTCATTAAGGCCTGCACTTTAGTAACACATCTTGTTTATTATTGCAAACAAAGAAAATTCTTCATGACCCAACTTGAGGAAAAAATATAATTTACATTGAAATGCACGATTTTTAAAACGTAAAAGATAAGTATCTACAATCAGAGTTTAAGTCGCGAAAGTTTACATTTTTATGCTTGATATCAATTAAATATTAAACTAGTTAAGGTGATATCAAATTTCTGTAATTTTGGTTTAAAGAGAACTAACAACTTAATACACAAACAGACGGACTCGCAGACGGACTTCTCTATACTGATGAAAAGCCACGCATAGTTGACCGGTAGTCGACCGGGGTTCGATTACCCGCCTAGAAAAAATATACTTCCTGTAGATTTCCTTTTATTAATACATCAAGCCCTTAGTATTATGAACTGAACGTTTTTTTTTTAGAAAAAATGAGATGTTACAAAACGTGAGACTTATTATAATTGGCGTATTATAAAACAAAACAAAGCTATACAAGTACAACAAGAATAGCAAATACCATGATGCCTGGAAAATTTGAAAAATCAAAAATATTTTTTAAATTGCTGAATCTATATTAATAAAAGTCTTTCTCCTCATTCACTCACTCACTGATTGACTCACTCATCAATTAACGCCCAGGTCAGACCGTTAGGCCTAGGAACTTCCACTTTGGGTAACATGCATCCCTTAGGAGCACACTAGCGAGATTTTAACTCACTTTAGGGATTAAAGTTGACAATCCTTAGCAGTTAAGATTGCAATCAATTCATCGATAATCGAAGGATTTTTGAAATACCTTAGGGGATAAATTAAACAAAGTGAATTATCTTAAAACTTAATGAAACATTAATTTTAGATAAATAATCACGGTGTTTGATTTGAAATCATTTGAAACGGAGGGATGAACAAGGAAGCAAATTTCTGAACCGAGTGTACCGGATGGAATATAACGAGGATGAAAATAGTTGACAAAAACAAGGGAAAGGAAATTGTGAAATTAATCAGGGTAGTTGTATGGGTTGAAAGTTCAAATACTGTAAAATATCATGTTGGCTATCAAACTAAGCAGCTCAAGCAACAAAACTGAAGATCATTATGGAATTTACGAATTCAGTTCGGGAAAGGGGGAAGAAATTGG
Organism: Vesta saturnalis; assembly: GCA_036346205.1. Classification (NCBI taxonomy): domain Eukaryota; kingdom Metazoa; phylum Arthropoda; class Insecta; order Coleoptera; family Lampyridae; genus Vesta; species Vesta saturnalis. Next base: position 361,963 of record JARFJB010002052.1, read on the forward strand.
GTGAAATGAAGATTGCTTGGTTCCATGAGACATAGCAAGAACACCTAAGAAATCTTTCAAATTCAAATTAAACATTAAACAAGGCGTTTGAAAAGCAATATCAGATGATGGGAAATAGGGGTTGAAATTCATACATTTTTTTAATACATTTAATTTACACTCATTTTTACGTAACTTACATTTTTTATTTAAAACATACATTTTCAAAATATAGTGACTAACTAGGCAACATATTAATGAAAAACAGTCGGCGGAGTTGGTAGGATAAACTTGATAACTATAGATCTACAGTGAACAGTAAGCGCTATCTACAAGGTAAACTGAAAAGAAAAAAGAAAGGCCACTATTTCATTCCCTTCCCAAGGGGAAGGGCAGGATGCTTGAGCTTTCCAAATTCCTTCAGCCAAAATCATTCATTCCCAGCATACATACATACATTACGTATAATCTATTTTTTTATTTGCCCCCTAGATTTGGGATTTACTTTTAAAAAGTTGGTATAATATTTTTCACTAACGTCAAATTTGATTAATTTATTGTCACATGATTGATACATGTTGCCTTTTTTAAGCATTATAAATGAGGATATTTTTAAACAACCGTTTCGATAGCAACGTACGGAGCAGTTTGAAAGTTTGTAATTGATTAATATTGCCACTTGAAAAACTTGAAAATGCCTAAAAAATTAGATAAGATAATTTATATAAAAAACCTTTCACGATTGGATAAATAATAAAGTTCCTCGTGCAAAAGCTTTCATTGAAACGGGCAAAATATTTTATTTAAGTGATTTAAGTTTATATGAAATAGTTTAATATATTAAATTAATATTGTTTCAGGTTTCTGTAAAGAGCATCAATAAAATTGTGAACGGGCGTGACGAACAGACAAATTTTGCTAAATTAGGTCGACCGACGACTACTCGTGACAATATATTCGAAAATTATGTTTTTCGCAAGGATTTACAGCGACTCATTTGGTAATACAATTCAAAATCCGAACATTTTACGATCGACAAACTTTTGGCCAACAGTCGCGAACATTTGGATTTTAAGGGTAGTAGATCCAGTTTATTCAAAATTACAAAATCGATGGAGTACAAGTACAAAGTTTTTAATGGACAACTATGCGAAAAAAAAAACATGGCGTTGAATTAAAAATCACTTTTCTCAGGAAGTTCATCCAATTTCTAAATTCAAGTGAAAATGTGATATTTGTGTTTTTGGATAAAACGTGAATTTACCAAATGGGAGTAATATTCGTCGTTGTGTGAATGGCACTGATTTGAAAAGTAATCCTCCCACAATTAAGTCTGAAGGCAAACGTTTTACAATATTACACGCAGATTATAAGTTTGGCTTCTTAGAGGTGTACGATTACTTACTGGACAAAATAATGACCGTGACTATCACAAGACAATGACTGCAGAATTTTTTCAAAATTGAGTGATTAATCAGTTAATTTCTGCTTTGGACACACTGCAATCCAAATGTGTAGTGGTAATGGACAATTCACTGTATCATTCCGTGCAGTTGAACAAACCACCAAGTTTTTCTAGCAAGAAATCTCAAATGCAGGATTTTTGTATTAACCATTATGTGAAAATTAACGACAATTTAACAAAAAAACAATTGTGGGAGTTGATTAAACCATTTCGAGAACATAATACTAAATCCAATTGAGTTGGCATGGGGTTATTGCAAGACCTTCTATAATAAGCACATAAACTCGCAACCTAAATCAAAAGATAGGGTTGCAAATTTATGGCGGCTTGCTCTTTCAAAATGTACGTCCGACATGTGGCAAGGTTATGTAAATCATTGCGAAAAAATAATTTTGGAAGACTAGACAAAACTAATAAGGAATCAGATACAGAACTTTCTTCTGAAAATGATGAACCTAATTCAGATGTAGAAATAATGGACATGGAATAAGAACTTGGACTTAAGACACTTTTGACTCAGAATCTCTTGATAGAATCTTAACTCACGATTCAATTGGCAGTTATTAAATATTTTTAAACTACCTGAAGAACAGTAAACGACAAAGCAGTGTGGTTCTTTTACATATTTGTACTTAGTGTTGAAAATAAACGTTCTTTAGTTGTATCAAATTATTTCGTTAAAATTAAAGGAAAGGCACCCCAGTATAAATTTATGGGTAAGTTATAATACGGCGGAAACCTACTTCTTCACTCAAAATTCAATAAACTCCTATTATTATAAAGTGATCCGTGGTTACTATTCATTTCTATTAAATGTGGCAACTGTTAAATTAACTTTGACATATAATCCGATTTGAGGTTAGTGAGAACCGTCTAATATCAGCATACTTTTGGTGTAATAGTGAAACACCCTAAATCTAGGGGGCAAATAAAAAAAATAGATTATATATATATATATATATATATATATATATATATATATATATATATACGCAGGTGGAATTTAGGATGTGTGTGGTCAGGATAGGATTGGAAGGAACGGAGTTAGGGTTCAGAGGGGAAAAATACTACCCCAGCATTCATTCGCCTAAATAGCCGCACATAGTGTGCGTATACGCAGTTACCACGTCGCTACATGTGTATGCGGACGGTCCCCTGAAAAAATCTCATACAGGGTAGATGGTAACGGGAGTCGAACCCATTACCTCCCGAATGCTAAGAAGATCGTGTTACCACTACTCTACTAGCTCGGTAAACTGAATGGAAAATGACTGTTCATATTTCATAATTTAGGAAAAACCCATTAGGTTTCTATTAGTGTCTGTTGGCATACCATCCCGTTGCGAAGCACGGGTATTTTGCTAGTATCGTATATATATATATATATATATATATATATATATATATATATATATATATATATATATATATATACAACGTGAACCAAAAAAACGTACCCCTGCTTCAAGTGTATATTCTACATTTCGCAAATAAATCGAAACCTTTAGGAATTTCAACATACTATCCACAATGAAAATTGTTTCATTGTTGACGAGGATTTTTCTGGTTTGAAAGGACTGTCTATGAATGGGCTGGAAGTATTAGTTTTCATATTGTTCCCGTATACTTTCTATTCGAACTTTTTTGTGTGCGATTTTTCAGGTATTTTGGTGACTATTTTGGGTCCGTTATTCAATTTTCTGCAAATTTTATCCTCTTAGTTGAAGTTGATAAAGTGAACGGTTTACGAGTTATTTACAAGTTCATCAATCACAGTCAATTAAATACTACCGCATCAAAATTTAGTAAGTGGGCCGTGGACTAAAAGTCATAGTTGTCAAAGAGTTTATTAAGTATTAATTAACAAACAAATTAGTTGATTAAATGTTCGAATTATTCACCGTTGACTGCTATGTATTTACGAATTCTTTTCACGATTGACTGACGTACGTCAAAAAATAATTGCGGATCATCTTTTATTAAATTAGAGCAATCAAAAAATCGTTGCTGGAGATGCTGGACGTTTGTAATTGGCACCGAATACACCATGTCTTGGAGGAACCGGTCCTCCACGTCCAATCCAGTTTGCATTAAAAGTTCGATTCAATGACCGCCTAGCAGTGAGTGCAAAATGAGTAGGCGTACCATCGTGCATGAAACACATCCAACGCTTAACATCCAGATGGACATATTCTAGTAACTTGGTAAATCATTATCCAAAAATTGGTGTATGAATTACCATTTAAACGTTGTGGCAAAAATAATGGACCAATTAAATGATTGCCAGTAATACCAGCCCATACATTCACACTGAATTGCTGTTGATAATTGGTTTCAATAAAAACGCGTGGATTTTGATAATCGTAGTAATGATTGTTATGGAAGTTAAAAGTTCCATTTCTGGCGTAACCTGCCTCATCAGTGAATAAGATAATTAATCGATGGATAATTTCGGTCATTATTGAATTTTTCTAGAAACCAACGTGAAAAGTTCAATCTTGCTTGAAAATCATTAATGGCCAAAGCTTGTACCTTTCGATAATGGAAAGGTCGCAAGAGTTCTGTTTTAATAACTCTACATATCGTGGACTGATTTGAATTATTTTCTCTTGCCAACTGACGAGAGCTTGTTGTGGGATCAGCGTCGATTGCATCCAACACTCTTTGTTCTAAAACTGGTGTTCTTGCAGTTCACCTCCTACCACTGTCAATTTTTGGTGGGTTCAAACAACCTGTGAGAACACGATATGAATAGAGTTTTTATAAATTGATCATATGTACCACTTTCACGAAGACGCCGGTCAATGTTGGCAAACGTCTTTTTATTCGGTATCCGCCGATTTAGAAATGCCTGGGAATATAAACGAACAGCTTCAGCACAATTCACAAAAGCTCTGCCATACATTATGTGCGTATCTGCCATTTCGGAGTTGGAATACCGATTATTATTCATTATGGATAAAGAAATTGTATGAAAACTGATCAAAAATCACTATATGACAACTACGACTTTTAGTCCACTGCCCATTTACCAAATTTTGGTGCGGTAGTATTTCATTGACCGTGATTGATGAAATTGCAAATAACTCGTAAACCGTTCACTTGATCAACTTCAACCAAGAGGACCAAATTTGCAGAAAATTGAATAACGGGCCCAAAAAAGTCACCAAAATACCAGAAAAATCACACACAAAAGAGTTGGAATAGATGTATACGGGAACAATGTGAAAACTAATACTTTCAGTCCATTCATAGACAATCCAATCAAACCAGGAAAATCTTCGTCAACAAAGAAATAATTTTTATTGCGGATAGTATTTTGAAATTCCAAAAGGTTTTCGAGTTATTTGCGAAAAACTATTTTCAAAATTCAACTTTGAGGGCCTGTCACTTTGTAGCCATACATTTTAGAGAAAAATTTTATCTGACTTTTCGTCTTCAATCTTCAATTTATGTGTAGAATATACACTTGAAGCAGGGGTACGTTTATATATATATATATATATATATATATATATATATATATATATATATATATATATATATATATATATATATATATATATCTTGACTGCTCGTATTTAAAATTGTAAATTATAGAAGTTTACGTATTATATTACAATTTCTATAATAGTTATTGCAATATCGTATTTTTTAGAATTGATCGCGTCCTTAAATTTTAAGTTCTTTTTAGTTTAGAGCATTTTTTAAAAATTACACAAATTAAACCGTGCGAGTTCAACCTAGATCATTCATGATTTACTATTCCGTCAAATATCGTCATCAAAATGTTTTCGAGGTGCTTGAAATTGTAAGGAAGAAGACAACAATCAAGTATTTGGCGTTATGTGTATTTTCATCTTAAAACAGTTTATTCACATGTCAAGTTTTGTCTTGTAAAATGAGGTGTGCTTTCTACTACTTGTATTACGTATAGATATGACATTAACATTAACAACAAATCATTTTAATAAATATTGTAATCAAATCATAAATTAGGTTTGGGGAGGTCTATACTTCCTTTATAAACATGCCGCTGCTTACAGAACACTCATTCTCCTTACCTGTACAACAAACCTTTATAACACAATTATAATTAGTTATATTATTTTTACATACCTTGCGTGCCGACTAAAATAAGAGGAATTTCAGCAGAGTTTCTATAATGTGACATCTTGGTATAATAATTATATATTGCGTTGAACGAGGATTCGTTTTCTAAACTGAACACAAAAATGACTGCATCTACCCAGGCAGTGAACTGTAACAAAAAAAAGACAAATCAAACAAATGACGTACTACAACAAACGAGAATTTATCTGGTACTAATTAAAGACTGCCAATAGCTAAACTGATTAGAGAAATCTATACAACTTCCAACTAATTTTCCAGGTATAGCCATTAACTAATAAATGGAATGAAAGGTTCTAGCGGTGCGTAAATTTAATTAATGTCTAATTTGGGCTGAAATTGGCTGTATTCTGTAACGACAAATTATTTCATTATATATTACTTTAATTAAAAATCTGCTACCGGAAATAAAAGATAGTTATTACGTAAAAAAACATAAATATCTTCGTAACAAAATGCTACTAAATGTAATCCAAACAATTTATATGTTCGGTGGAGTGGAAAACACACGTAGTCCATTACTAGAAAGTGGAAATCGCATGTCACGATCAGTTAACAGGAAATATACAATCAACCAAAGTTCTAACACATCACAAATTTATAACAAGTAAACAAATATCATTACCGATTAAATTACGCACCGCAAAAACCACACGTTTTTTCTGCACTTGCAAAATTAATAAAATACATTTTTAAATGAAATTATACAAGAAATTTCCATGTTCTACATAATTTAACAAAAAATAATAAGACTAAATAAATTTAGGACTTATGTAAATAAAAGGGAGAAGTCTACATCAGCTGAAACATTTCAATTCGAAATAGTAAGTATAATCAATCAATATTTCTCATACTAAAATTATTAGAGACCCTTTATGTATACAGGGTGATTCATGGTGTATGGCACATTAGACGTTTCTGGTGAACTAGACAACTGATCACTCGGAAAATGTGATGGATGAACTAAAATATTTTCGACAATGCGGTGTTGCCACTCCTATTAGAAAGTACTAGCAGCTTTGATATTTTAAACGGAACACCCTGTTTATAATATTATTTTTAAGATCTTCATCAATTTCCCGACAACTTCTCCTAATACCCTTCTGTAACCGTTTTTGAAATAAAAATTAATTTCAACTTTTTGTAGGAAAACATGATCTTTAAAGATACTGATAGCTTCGTGCCCAGTGATACAATGATATCGAAATGTGGTTTAGAGTAAGGTAATACTTAGAGGCTTCCTACGCTTTAACTGAATCCCAATTACTTCAATACAGGGTGGTTCAAAATGCAGTTATCTCATTTGCTTGAAAAAGTGACTAAAAATGGATTATTTTAAATGGAATACCCTGTGTATTAATACTAACCCGGAAAGCTGCTGAAATTGGTCGTTTATGTATGTCTCTCATACATATACATAACTGATCGGGTTTCCAACTTATGGGGATTTATTTGCGAAAATACACTTTGAAAATGATATCCCCATTCGGTTTTTGGTAAGAAGGCCACGTTTACTATTTGAAATTAACGTTGTGTCATTATCGTAATAATATGAACATTTTCGTCCATTCATAAGATGAAGTTGAAAATTTTGTTTATTATCTTTGAACAATGACAAAAAAAAATTATGTGAAATATTACAAAATGTGTTCGAAGTGCTTCTGACTGACTAAGATCGGGTGATCTCGCAGGTTAATTCCACGGTCCCAAACGTCTTATCCACCGGTCGTCAAAAAACCTTTCAAGGTTTCTACTCACTTCTCTAATACAATGAGCACGAGCCCCATCTAATTGACACCAACAATTTCGATATCATTCATGAGGCAGATAGATCATCGATAAAGTTCTCTACAATATTTTCCAAATTATTTAGGTATCTTCTGGATGTTGGTGACTCCTCGTATATCATATACCTCACTTGGTTAACCATCAACATGCAGAAAACATTGAAACAAAAATTTTATTGAAATCCGGCTTCTTTGGGGACGTGAGGGTTTCACTACACCAAAAATGACTATTGAAAATCCCTTCTCTTGAAAATTTTGATTCGTCAGTCCAAATTATTTTATTTAAAAAGGAATGGATCTTCGTGGGTGCTTACATACATCGTTTCACAAAATTGAACTCTCTGTTGAGGGCGTTGAAGATTCATTGCTTGAACATGGGTGAATTTATAATCATGTATGTTATGCCTTTGCTAGATTCTTTAGGTACTCATGAATATTTTATACCTAAATCCTATTCAGCACTTCTTATCGATTACTATGAAAATGCGTGGAAATATGCCAAAACATCATTGGTTCATTGGTGATAGATTCGGATACATTTCATTGAACTTTTTAAATGTCTTGCTGATAATTTTCTGGCACTGTCCAAAGATAATAAACCAATTCCTAGGAACTTCGTTCGAGTAATTTCGTTCCGTCGTTTCTGAAGGTATTTTCAGCTTCCGAATGGACAAAAATGTTGACATTATTACGATAATGACACAACGTTAATGCCAAATAGTAATCGTGGCCTTCTTACCAAAAAACGAATGGGGATATCATTTTCATTGCATTTTCACAAATAAATGTCATAAGTCAAAAACCCGACCAGTTAGGTATAGATTGGATTGGTATTAATACACAGGGTGTTCCATTTAAAATAATCCATTTTTAGTCACTTTTTCAAGCAAACGAGATAACCACCTTGTATTGAAGTAACTGGGATTCAGCTAAAGCGTGGGAAGATTCTAACTATTACCTTACTCTAAACCAAATTTCGATATCATTGTATCACTGAGCTCGAAGCTATCAGCGTCTTTAAAGATCATGTTTTCCGACAAAAAAAATTGAATTTAATTTTTATTTCAAAAACGGTTACAGATAGGTATAGGAAAAATTACGACAAGTTGATGAAGGTCCTAAAAATAATATTATATATAAGGTGTTCCGTTTAAAATATCAAGGTTGCTACTACTTTCTAACAGAAGTGGCAACACCGCATTGTCGAAAACATTTTAGTTGGGTAGAGAATGTCCAAATATGCCATCTATCAAATTTTCAGAGTGATCAGTAGCATGATTAACTAGAAACGTCTAATGTGTCATCCACCGTGAATCACCCGGTATACGTATAAACTTAAATAAAGATTATCAATTATTTCTGTATTATAAGTGTTTTGTAACTGTGGTTTCATATTAGTTGAGTTGATCGGCCTATTTCCACAGTTTTTGCTTTTGGAGTCCTGAGAAGGACTGTTTTCGCGCTAGAGTCGAATTCATATGTTATATAATTTTTTCCCAAGCACTTGACTACTCTCAGATTCGAACTTGGTACCATTCACTTCCTAGCCTGACACCTTTACCGCTGACCCACTGAGTAATCCAATATATATTTTTTTAGAACTTCTTGGGTAGTTGTATTGCGCTTAAGCTCTTGGCGCATTATTGGAATCCATATGGGTTTCATTTCCACACTTGCTTGACTTATTGGATTTTCTGCTAGTGCGATGTATGTGGCTTCTTAGAGTTTTCGACGAGTTGTGTTCTCGTCCTTTGCCACTATCTGTATGTTATCCCAGTGGATGCGGTGGTCTTCGTTCCAGACATGTTCGTCGATTCTTGATCTTTCTGTTTCGCCCTTGCGGACGTTGTTCTTATGTTCTTGCGTTCTCACTTTGAGTGGTCTACTGCTCTCTCTTATGTCTGCTCTGCCGCATTAGCATAGTAGATTGTATACAACATTCTTGGAATTCTGATCTTCATTGTGTGGTTTGGTTTTGGTTAGTATTCCCCTGAGCGTTCTGGTCGATTTGAAGGCAGTGCGTATCTTGTATTTGCTGCCTATCCTTCGTATTTTGTCTGAGGTACCTTGTATATATGGAATTAACGCTGTATATTTAGGTTCTTCTTTTTCGGTTACCCTTTCCCTGTTTAGGTTACGTGTTAGATCGGGATAGTCATTTTCTTTGAGTGTTCTAGCGATATTTTCTTTTTCTTTGTTCAGGTCCTCTTGTTTTTGCTCTATCGTACAAGCATTTTGCCATGCTTAACTTCACGTTTTTGTGGTGATTGGAGTTGTAGTGTAGGTACCTTCTCGTGTGGGTAGGTTTCCTGTATACACTTGTCGTGAAAGTGTTATCATTCCTGTGTACAAGTACATCCAGGAATGGCAGTTTTTGTTCTGACTCCAATTCCATTGTGAATTTTATGGAGGGTGCGCGGCTATTTAGATGATCTAGGAATTCATCTAGCTTATGCTTGCCGTGTTGCCAAACTACGAAAGTATCGTCCACTTATCTAAGCCACATCCTTGGTTTCTCTGTGAATTCGGATATCGCTTGGTCTTCAAAGTCTATTATATATATATATATATATATATATATATATATATATATATATATATATATATATATATATATATATATATATATATATATATATATATATATATATTATATATATATATATATATATATATATATATATATATATATATATATATATATATATATTGCTCACTATGGGTGATCGCCATCCCAAACTCTAGTTGGTAGAATTTGTCTTCTAGCTGGAAATATGTAGTTCTAATGCATATTGTCAGAAGTTCCATTCTTGTGTTTACCGAGAGTTGAGTGCGTTCGTCTAACGTTTCATCCTTTTCCAGCTTGTCCCTGATGATAGTTAGTGCCTTTCAGCAAATTATATAACATATGAATTCGACTCAAGTGGAAAACAGTCCTTCTCAGGACTAAGCATGATGACGAAAGCCGAGTCCACTTCCGAAACGTCGCGCTCCAAATACAAAAACTGTGGAAATAAGCCGAACAACTCAATTAATTATCCATTATATTACATTGTATTAGTATTTATAGGGGGGGTGCAGCCGGAATGTATTCCAATGTTAATGGATTTTTACAGGTTGTCTGGGGGTAGTCTAGAATGTCTATCCTAACTTTTCGACCTCGAGAACCTTGGTTACAGGGGTATCTCTTTGGATACAACATATTTGAAAACACTTGTACAAAAAATGATGTAACATATTTCAATTTTTATTATTTCAACACATTGGTAAATATCATATGTACCACGAGAGTACACAATGATAACGTTACTGTGATTTTTTGAAGGGAAACACGCCGTTTCCAGTTATCATTTTTGAGCTACTGACGACTGCGCCAACTCGTCATTTTAACCCGTGCTGCATCAAGTTACATTTGAATAGAGAGGTACATATATTTGTTTCAGTTAAGGTGTGTCTAATTAACAAATATATATATATATATATATATATATATATATTATTTAATGATATAAACAAATTAAACATTTATTATAGCGATTTAAAAAATGTGTATCCAAAAAGATACGTTGCCAGAATTGGCTCTTTATTCAAAAATTTTATATGTATCCAAAAAGATACACTTACAGAAATGTCTTTTTTTGATCCTAATTCATAATAATTAGTAGTCATTTTTTCATGTATCTTAAAGGCGCAATGCTGTGAATGCTATGATGCCTACATTTGCATATTTTTTTCAGATAGTTTTGTAAAAATGCATATAAGAAAAGCATTGTGTCTCTGTGAAACAATGTGAAGAGCATTTCAGTTCCTATACTTGCAATATTGTTAATTTAAAAAATAAGATTTCTTTTGTGATGATAAAAAAGGAAGACTGTTTTTAGAAAGTGTAACTGTAGTAAAATAAGATTGTTTATGATAAAATAAGATTGATATAAAAAAATTTTTATTGTAATTGATACAAAAAAGTATGACTGTTATAATAAACATAAGATTGTTTTTAATAAAAAAAGGCTGTAATAAAAACAATTTTATTGTAATTGAAGTAAAAATTGACTCGTGAATTAAACAATTAATTATTATTTAAAAACTAAGAAAGTATTTATGAAAGTATCTATACACTTTACTCTCGTTTTTCCATTTACGTTTTACAGGATTCTGCGGCGGCCACGGGGCGCACGAATAGACACCGCTACCAGCCTCACCCACTCTATACCAACGAGTGTGCATAACCATACAATAAGAGGCTGACCTCCGGAACTTTGACAAGTATGAACTCACCCCTTTCCCAGCGTCTTTCGCCACAGAAGTAATGCATAAAGGCAGAAATTCAATTCTATCTGATGCATTCCTTCCTATCGTGGGTGAAGACGTATACTTCCGCACCAGAAAATGCAATGTCATTGATGGTGGGTTCCCGTTGCGTAGGGTTGTTTGGACTAAGTCAAGTGAAGCCACATTTCACGGAGTCTGCGTGGATTACGTCCAAAGGACTTTGGGAGTAATGCCATAGTTGTTTTTGATAGTTATCCTGTTGGGATAAGCACGAGTTACTTGAAGCTGCAGAAAATTTTGACGATGATTACAACACTTCAGATTTTGTAATCACACCTCCTGAAAATAATGGTCAAATAACAGATGAAGATTCGGGAGATGAAGAGTGTTGTGATCCTGATCGCCTAAATAAAGGTCAATTGCAAGCCCAAGCAGTTATTATCAAATATAATAACAACGAGCATAAAGTCGTTAATGAAGATATTGATATTGTTGAGAACGTTATTGAAATACCGTCCACGTCAAAAGTAAAAAAAGAGCTAAAATTTCTCTTCCTGCTCGCCAATGGAGTTCTGGTGATTTATCGTGCACTAACCCGTCAACTAATGATAACTATAGCTATCCTCCACCTCTTACTCTAAATAATAGCAGCCACCCTCTTGAGTTTTTTAAATTGTTTATGGATAGTGATATTTTGAATCTGTTAATCGACCAAACTATATTATATGCTTCATCGAGAAATAAACCTCATACAATTTCTAAAAATGAAATGTATACATTTTTAGGAATTTTATATCTTACTGGATATAATACTTTGCCGAGACGAAAGATATATTGGGAAGAATCGGAAGACGTTTCCAATACTTTAGTATCAAAAAGTATGCGCCGAAATAAATTCACTGAAATTTTTACTAATTTACATTTAGTGGATAATTCCACAATAGCAGTAGGTGATAAGATTGAAAAACGTCGTCCCTTAATTGATAAAGTAAACAAAAAGCTTTTAAAATATGCACCTATACATGAAAAAATCTCTATCGATGAATCCATGATTCCATACTTTGGAAGGCATGGATGTAAACAATTTATAAAAGGAAAGCCAATTTGCTTTGGCTTTAAAGGGTGGGTGATGGCTTTAAAAACTGGCTATTGCTTACAATTTGAAATTTACTAAGGAAGATCAAATGTTTTAAAAAACGATTTATCAGTAAAAGGATTAGGCGAATCAGTTGTGTGGGAATTCGCAATGATTGTAAAAAATGCTTTTCCGAATCACACATTCTCTTTTTACTTTGATAATTTTTTTTACGTCTCCAAGACTGATTACACTTCTGGGTTTTCAAGAATTGTTAGCAACCGGTACAGCTCGCGATAACCGTACAGAAAATTGCCCCCTGCCAAGTGTAAATATTTTTAAAAAGAAGAACCGCGGAGAATTCGCCACCAAAATTGACAAAAACAATGGTATCTTGTCAGTAAGATGGAAGGATAATTCGGTGGTCACCGTACTTTCTAATAAACATGGAACTCAACCCTATCTTATAAAAACCTACAATAAAAGATGGGTGGTGTAGATTTAATGGATAATATTTCAAACTACCAGATAAGAATTAGAGGCAAGAAATGGTATATGCCTATTATATTTTGGATTTTGGATGTTCTTATGAATAATGCCTGGACTCTTAGCAAATGCTATGGTTTAAATATGGATAATTTAAGTTTCAGACGCGAGGTAGTAAAAACACTTTTGCTGAAATTATGGAGAAGCTCGTCAAAGACCTGGACCTAGCCGACAAATAAATATTCCCATACCTGTTAGAGTCGAAGGGAGTCATATTATCATCGCCAACGTTTCTAGAAAAAGATGTCGTGTGTGTAGAAATAAAACTGTTAAAGCCTGTTCAACTTGCAACATCGCTCTGCATGATAAATATTTTGTTACAATTACCGTTTAAATTTTAAAATAATTAATATGATCCGTATTTTGCTTAATTTATATATAAAATTAATAAAAAAATATTTAAAAGTTAAATCTTTACTAGTTTAAAACCTGTCTAAAAGTTATTTAGATTATTTAGATAAGTACTTGTGCCCTGAGGGTCGTTAACGACCCACCCTGTATTTTGGCCAGTAGGGCTTAGATATTTTTTTTATTATTTTTCTGGTTACCTAAGATATCAAAATGAACAGATTATTTACAAAAAATTGAAAAAAAAAAGAATAAAGGTACGGGCCTAAATGGGTTAAAATCAACGTTTATTCCCAAAGGATTTCTAGTCGTCTTAGATACCAAATGAGACATTTGTAAGACATACTACCAACATAAAATAGAAAAGTCAATTAAAAAAATACCTATTTCAAGTACTTAAATTGGGCCTTTATGGACGAGGCTTTGCATTTGGCCAAGCCAGCTTGTGAGACATATCAGTATTTTCTGAATAAAAATCCACATCGATTTTGAGACGAGTGGTTACCTACTGATTGCTTATTTTGCATTTAGTAATGTGAGTGCGGTTTAAATTCGGCTTGTAATTATGAAAAAAAATTCATCAAGTCTGTTCTTTCTATTAAACCCAAACAACTTTATGAAGACAATTACACGGCGGATGTACGAGGCGTATTTTTAAACTAAGTATCGTTTTGAAATAAATAGAAAGCAAGCAGGCTTTTCTTAATAATTTTATTTTTACATGAAAACCTGTATTTTAATCTACTTTTCTACATAATTTCCACCCATATTAAGGCACTTATCGTATCCTACAACCAGATTTTATACACCATATTCCTAGAAATCTGCCGCCTGATTAGACAACCACTGCAACACGGTTTTTTTGACATCTTCATCGTTGTCGTGGCGCTGATCACCCACGTGAATTTTCAAATGCAGGAACACATGGTAGTCACTGGGCGCTAGATCGGGCTGTACGGAGGGTGATCCAGTTGTTTCCAACCAAATGATTCGATCGGTTGTTGAGTTTGTTTGGCCACGTGTGGACGGGCATTGTCATTCAGCGAAACGATTCCCTTACTTAGCATGCCACGCCTTTTGTTTTGAATTGCATGAGACAGTTTTCTTAAGGTCTCACAATAAGTCGTAGAATTTGTTGTCACCGCGAGGCACAAAATTCACACACAACACCCCCTTCCTGTCCCAAAAAACAGTACACATGATTTTCCGGGTTGAAATTGTTTGCTTGAACTTCACTTTTTTCGGGTGATGTAGAATGCCGCCATTTCATGGATTGCTGCTTTGATATTCACTTGCCAAATACGATGAGAACACTTTTTGGCCAAGCTAGTTGGCTTAAAATCTAGGAAAAATATAATATAATTTATTTCTGGCAGTTAGGACATATATATATATATACATATATATATATATATATATATATATATATATATATATATAATATATATATATATATATATATATATATATATATATATATATATATATACATATTGCTTTAAACGGCTCTCCTCTTCAAACATTGCTCTTTCAATAACTGAAGTTATCTTGATGGGTATGGAGTTATACATTCCCAAAAAACATAATCGTGTAGGTCATGCCCGTTCCCAACCCTGGTTTAATAGGGCATGCACTAATGCATTATCGCAAAAGCATAAACTATACACCAAATAGAAATCAAATAAATCTATCGAAAATCACACCAACTATATTGCCGCAAGGAATAGTTGCAAAAGCAGCATCACCAAGGCCAGAAAGATGTTTGAAGAACGTAAATGCAAAGAATTAGTCTCATGTCCTTTGGGTGGTCGTAAATTTTGGTCATTAGCTAAAGCCAGTAAAAATTTTTGTACATCTTCCTTTCGTCCCATGACGTCTCGCGACGGAGCTGTAGCAGCTGATCCTACTGAAAAAGCCAACCTCTTTGTCGATTACTTTGCAGCAAATTCATGTCTCTATGATTCTGGTAAAACTGTGCCGTCACCCAAATCTACCCCATACGCTATTAAACCAATCCACCTTCGTTACAAGCTCCTAGAATAAATTATCAATAAACTTGACTCAAACAAGGCAATTTGCCCTGACGGTATTCCATCTATCGTCCTTAGAAAATGCTACCCCGAGCTAGTACCTGTATTGTCCAAACTCTTTTCGATCTCCATGTCATCTGGAGAGTTTCCCTCATCGTGCAAGTTGTCAAATGTCTAACCTATTCCTAAAAAGGGCGACAAAACCGATTCCTCAAACTATCGTCCAATAGCTATCACTTCCATTCTGTCGAAAATCATGGGGAAAGCCATCAATCTGCTATACATAAATGACCTCATTTCCTCAACAACTAACCCCATCCATTGCTTTGTAGGCGACAACACTCTACATTGTAGTTCTTCTCAGTTTTCCCACAACAATACGTCTAGTCAGGACGCTAAGGTGAAAATGACAGCTTCAATCAACAGTGACTTAGAACGTGTCCTTGAATGAGGAAGGAATAATCTACTCACGTTCAACGCCGACAAAACGCAGTGTGCCTTGTCTCCGCCAAGAAAGACCGACCATTTCCTGCTGTAAATATAAATGGCTTAGAACTCAAGTTTTCAAACTATATTTCTATGTTAGGGATGTCCGTATTATCGAACCTTTCATGGGTTGGCCACCTTTTGTCAGCCAGCAAAACAGCTGCCCGTAAACTGGACTTTCTATACAGATCTAAACAGTACTTCACATCGCAACAACTCCTTTTACTGTATAAGGTTCAAATTCAACCTCACCTGTAACACAATTCCCACCTCTGGGTCAGTGCTCCCCCATACGCCTTTGATATGGTAAACCGCACCCCAAAAAAGAGCTATAAAGTTTATAAATGACCCGTCTCTGACTTCTGACCTACAGCTTCTGGAGCACAGAAGAATAGTTTCGGTTCTTTCCTTGTTCTATCGCTATTATTATTATTATTATTATTATTATTATTTATTTTTGGTGTTAATAACATTAGTTTTACACAGGTCAACATAGTACATAACAAGTTGTAAAGATATCAAGTATCACATATAATTTAAATCACAGTTGACATTTACATTAAGAAATTCGTCAATGCTATAAAATGTCTTTTGGATAAGATAGGTTTTTATAATTTTTAAAAATTTATTCCTAGGGAAGTGTCTGATCGAAGTTGGTAGTTTGTTATAAAACTTAATTCCATAATAATTCCAGCCATTACGACTACTACTTAATCTGATTTTATCAATCCTTATTAATTCAGAATCCCGAGTATTATGTTCATGAAAACTGGAATGCTTTTGATATTGGGAAATATTGTCATAAATAAATTTTATACAATGATATATATATATATATATATATATATATATATATATATATATATATATATATATATATATAAGAAGGAAAAGTAAGTAGTTGCAATTCTGCAAATTTTGACTTAACACATTCTCTGAAGCCCATATGAAGAATTATTCTAATAGTTTTTCTTTGGAGTGCAAAAATTCTGCGACAACTGTGAGCATGGCCCCAGTTTATTAGTCCGTAACAAATTACAGATCCTATTAAGGCATGATAAGCTACTTTCAACGTGGCTAAATTCATTAGGCTACTTAATCTTCTTATAACAAACAGGTTTTTTGTGATTTTGTTGGCTACGTAATCAATATGGTGACACCAAGTAAGTTTTGGGTCTAAGAACACACCTAAGAATTTTATTTTTTCAGTATTATTAATATTTGTTACCTTACGGTGAGTAAACATCATTTCAAACGTTTTATTTTCATTTAATACCAATTTGTTCTTTGTAAACCACTCTGATCCCGTTGAACGTATATTCTTCATTTGACATTGTACCTCATTTAAATCTATATTTTTGGTAAGCAGAGTAGTGTCATCAGCAAACATAACAAAATCAGAATAATCTATACCAATTTTAAAATCATTAATATATAATAGAAATAAAATTGGACCCAACACAGAACCTTGCGGAACACCCGAGACTGTAACCAAATAATCAGAAGGTAACTGATTTACTACTACATACTGTTGCCTTTTAATCAAATAAGATTTAATGAGATTACAACTGGAGCTATGGAATCCATAGTTTTCTAATTTCTGAATAAGTCTATCATGATTTACGCAGTCAAAAGCTTTTTGAAGATCGCAAAAAGTTGCAGCTACATATTCATTGTTTTGATGTCCGTTTACAATATAATTAATTAAATAAGATACAGCCGTACTAGTAGATTTATCAGATCTAAAACCAACCTGGTTATTTAAAAATAATTTATTCATTTCCATGTATTCAACGATTTGGATCTTAAGAAGCTTTTCAAATACCTTAGATAGCAATGGAACAAGAGTTATTGGTCTGAAGTTTTCCATACTTACTGAACCACCTTTATGTATGGGAATAATTTTTGATATTTTCAGAATATCAGGAAACACACCATGTTCTATAGACAAATTAAATAATTTTGTAATGGGTATAACTATTATGTTCTTAACCAGTTTAATTAAATTTGCTGTCATATCAAAATGGTCAGCACAATTACTACTTTTCAGGTTTTCAATAACTTCTCGCACATTGTTATAAGATACCAATTTAAACTTGAATTCATGATACACATGATTGCTAAATAAAACTGATTCAGAGCAGTCGTTGTCACCATTTAGATTTAACAATTTCACAGGCGCGTCAACGAAAAATTTGTTCAGATCGTTGGGATCTATCGGTATATTTGAATTAGATGGCTTGGATCTATGTTTATTAATTACTCTCCAAAACGATTTCGGAGTATTGCCACTATTTGCCAGAAAGGTACTATAATGCTTACTTTTAGCTTCCATTAATTTTTGTCTATACAGTCTTCTTTTACCTTTTAGAATTATACGTGCATTGTCACATGATGTTAAATTATAGTACTCAGACCAAAAACGCATATCTTCTCTCATTTTACGTAACTCTATACTAAACCAATTTCTTTTAGGTATTACATTGTGATTGATAGTTTTGCTTAGAATAGGAAACGAATCACTAAATGTAGTGTGCAAATAATTTAAGAACATATTAAACTTCTCATTAATACTCAAACTAGGATCGCTAATAAAACTCCAATCTACTTTATCTAACGCCGAATAAAAGTGAAACTTATTTGAGTTATTGAAATTTCGAAACATTTTTATAGAAGTCTTTACCTCATCAATTAAATGTTCTACACTAAAGCTAATAGACACTGCTTTATGATCGGATAAACCGGGGTCATATGCTCTTGCAGTAAAATTACTATGAAAATTGATAATGATATTATCTAGACACCTATTCAATCTAGTATTTTCATTAATCGTTATTCTGAATGAATAAGATTGAATTAAATCCTTGAACATTAAGTACTTTGAATCGTTAGTGTTAAAATGGATATTAAAATCACCTAGTATTACAACCTTAAAACTACTTTTATGTATTTTTTTCAAAATAGAGTCAAATGCATCCAAAAAACATTCAAAATCTCCCGAGGGAGGACGGTAAATAGTTACGATTAAAATATTTAATAAAATAGACTGCACAGCTGCGATTTCACATTGCATTTCAATTGATAAGTTGTTTAAATCAGAATTTGTTACAAAATCACTACTATATTTACAAAGTATGACTACACCACCATGTAAATTATTATTTCTACAAAAATAAGAAACGGGTATGTAATGTCCAATTACAAAACTACTGATTTCATTGTTTAACAAAAAATGTTCAGTAAAACACATAACGTCTAGATTTTTATTAAAATCGTCGTCGTAAATGAAGTTTTCAATTTCCAACATCTTGTTTCTTACTGACTGCGCATTCAAATGAACAATTTTGAAATCATGATATTGACTTACATTTTTATTAATGTTAGAATCATGATTCAAGTTACTTGTAGATTCTCTGTCTTATTTTTGTATAAAAAACGCCTAACACTAACATGATCTGGCCATTGTGTAGGATCCATCGCTTTGTCAAAGTTTGCTTCGGATAACGTAATTTTAAATGAAGAATATATATCGGGATTACGCGATATTAGCTGTTCACACACTGCTTCCGGATGTCTTTTTTAAAAAATTTGAAAGATCTTCTTTTTTTGTATCAGGTGCAAGTCGAGATACATGCAAAGTTATTGTTTTCGGTATGCCGATTATAGAATTTAGGGGACCACTTCCCTTTCGCGCGCCTATAACCACTGTTTGCTTAGTTTTTCTTTTATGGCTTACCATTTTCCATTCTGTCTTACTGTTAATTAATTCAACTTTAGAATTCATATTATTTTCCACCCCATCTTTCACATTTGCAACTGTACTAGCATCCACATTTTCACTATTACGTGTATATACTATCGTGTCATTTGGTTTGTTGTGGTTTTCCCTAGATATCTTCTTATTGTTACTTGTAGAATTGATACCCATAGTTGGCACATTTACAATCTTTCGACCTTGTGATTGCCTTTGCGTAATGTTTTGATGGTTATTAATCAAATTACATTCCAACAAACTGATTTTGGAACGTAATTCATAAATAATGTCATCTTTTTGTTTAATTATATAATTAAATATGCGCAAATCAATTTTATTTTCTTGATCCGCAATGTTACACATAGCCTCTACAAAATCCTTATCCAAATCGGTAGCACAAGAAACATCACAACACATTAATGAGTCGTCACTAACAAATTTTATTGTTTTTACCAATTTGACTTAAGTCAATTTTAGGTAGCCATTCGTAAACATTCTCGGCAGCCTAACAATATCCCTAAACCCTCCCATTGTTCCTGAGTGCTTTAGCATGTTAGGAAAATCTTAGACTGTTCGGGAATACTATAAGTAAAAAAAATATATATTGCCAATTACTAAAAACAAAATATTTGAAGTTGTTCGATTCTGACTCTTACATATATTAAATAATAAAACTCAAACCTTTCCCATACACCTGGGTATTAAACAAAATTAGACGTTGCTACATATTTAGATTAAACATTCAACGTCAGGTAAAGTGGTGGTAAATAATAATAAAAGTTAATTTACATATTTTGACTATACCGCGTTTTTAACAAGGTTATTTATTTCATCATCATTGATTTGTGCAGAAAGCCAGGTCTAAACAATTTAACTATTACCTACTCTTATTCAGCTTAATATATATATATATATATATATATATATATATATATATATATATATATCTATTATTTCAAGATAATCACCATGAAATCAAAGCTATATTTGGGTACACCACTAACCTTTTCTGAATGATTTATTTATTCTTTTGTGTACTCAAACTATTATTTCACCACACGTTTAGCCTTGTTTGGGTCCATACATTTTTAGAAATTCGGTACTGACCATACCATACTCTTAATTCATTCGAAATATCCGGCTCGAAGGACCATTTATGTAGCTTCTGTGTTCTATGTTTTCTATAAATTCTATATCTTCTTCTGCAGCTTCGGTGCCCTGTATAACTATAAATATGTCTTCTAAAAATTCTACATCTTCAATGTAGGTTTATTTAAATAAATTTCAGTACTTCAAAAATTACTTTATTCATGTTACAATTCAATTATTATTAATTTTTTAATATTTTTCTAATTCACTTCCAAAATCGTCACCTAATATGCAAATTAATTTTTATTATTTATCTACCGATGATTGTTGAATCGAAACATGTGCAGCCCAATGTTGTTTAATATATTGGTGCAGGAGGAAAGTTTTGAATTTTATTATTTAATTAACATTACCCCATGTAGAGTTATTAACATGTGCCTACAGAACTTCCTACACACATAATTGTTTGCGTAGAACGTCTGCAAGTATTCGCCAAGTCTGGGAAACATACCAGATCGAGACCGATGTGATATATGGGATGGAACTATGCTAGTGTTGCTGAGAGCCATATGGAACAATCCGTGAGCACTTTAGAGAAAGCAGTTTTGGTTCAAAATCAAAAGAAATAGAAATCCCGTGATCGTTAATAATGTTAATTGTGTATTTAATATTACTTTTAATTAAAATTTAGAACATTAGACAGGTCATGTAACAAACAAATTACACCCACGTACCGCACAAATATAGTTAATATTACCGAACGCGTTTCAATAGCTAAGATACTACGAGTCAGGTGATGTTTTTATTTGTGTGGTACGTGGGTATATTTTGTTTGCTATTAATTTAGGGCCGCTTTTACAAAAACAGATAGTAACAGTAGTAAAATTATCTTTAGAATAATATATTCGTTCTTTACGAATATATTTTTATGTTTTGCAAAACAATATTTGACAAAGTTATTCCCTATTTCGACATTTTCAGATAATTGGAAAATAATATCTGTTGCTAACAGAAAATGAAAGTGCGTTTTACTGCCATTCACACATCTGTTCATGAATACAGTTTGAATTTTTTTTTAACACAATACACCTTTTTCAAAAATAGAAAATTCAAAATTTGCACGGTGTAATAATTTTAAGTGAGTAAGAGCATCTTTTATTATAGAATTAAAATGTTTGTATCCACTTCATTATTAAGAAATATAAATTTCCCGAAAATAAGTAATATAGGAAATAAATATAGGAAATAAAATTACTACCAGTATGGCTTTTCCAAAGAAAGAAAACGTTGGTTGTGACTCTCTCGTTTCCTTTTTAATGAACAAGGAAGTAATTTTTAACAATTATTTGTTAATAATTTTACTTAGAATATTACTTTTGCTTGTTATGATTTTAAAATGCAAACAAAGAAAAAGAGAGGTCGTGGGAATGGTTAAGAGAGAGGTATAAGATAAGCATACGGACAAATCGTACAACCATTGATTTGAGTATTAATCAATGGTACAACTGAATAATTATAATAATGTAATTAAGTATTTTAATTTAATTATGTCAGTTGTTGCAGATGTAGAAAATAAAACAAATAAATCCCAATGGACAGAAATTACAGTGAATACGGTTATAGAATTTTATAGCCCAACAGAGGTGTATGTATACCTTTGCAGAAGCATACCTAAGTTTATAAAAGTAAATAAACTAAAGGTTACATTAAATAACGTTATAGAAAATGCACCTAGTTCCAGTGTAATGCTCATTATACAAAATACAGAATGATGTAGTTCTTTAAAAGACGATAAAAGTAAAACCAGGAATGAAAGCGAAGAGGTAAAACGTTATGTTGTTCTGAACTTTAGTATTTACTGTTTTTTTTTTTTTTTTGAGGGATTGGAATCCAGTAGTACTTATAAAAGCAATACACCTTGCATTGAAAGGAAATGGCGAATTAACTTGGCGTAAATTATGATTCTGTATTTAAAATATCTGTTAAAGGCGAATCTATAAGATCAACCTGTTCGTTCATTAAAAGTACTTTCTGTTTATGTTTATAACTTTCTAATGCTTCCAAAACATCTAATTTTCTTTTTTATTACAAAAATATTTGGCATAATTTGATTTTTCTAACAGTTAATGTGTTCTTTGTATCTAGTATCAAAGTTCCTAAGTGTTTGTCCAATATAAACAGAATTATAGAATATGCAGTTCAATTTATAAATAGTCGACTTCAAAATGTTGTTAGTTGAATCTTTCGCATTAAATAAACATTTAAGAACATTGGTATTAGTTTTGAAAGCTACTTTGTACTTCCTGTCCTTTTGTAGCATATAAGCTACTTGTTCTGATATTTCTCCAAAATATGAAATTGATATGTATTTATTTTCTTTCGGTTCTGTGTTAACTGGGCAAATGTATTTGATAGATAATTTGTACTCTAGATTTTTAACTAAAGTGCCGATTATATCTGCAATCTATTTTATAATCGAGATTTCTTTATTGAGATTTATTTGGTAATGACATTGCTCCATGTACTAATGATATATATGCAGCTAATGTATGTGTTTTATGGTGACACGAACCGTTTGGATTTGTAATGTCTGTATGTGTAGATGTCGAGAACTCACACTTGCTTTGTGCATTAATTATGTTTAAGGCTAAAAAATTAGTGGCTCTATTTTGTTCTTTCTCTAGTGTCAATTTTATGTTAGGACGTAAATTGTTAATATTAATTAAATACCCATAAATGAAATCTGATGAATTATCAAAACATGTTAAAATATCATCAACATAACGAAACCAAAATACACTCTTATCAGAAATATTTCATTAAAAAATTTGACCTTGCAAATTATCCATAAAGATATTAGCTAAAATAGGCGAAAATTCACTGTCCATAGGTAAACCATCTTTTTGTAGCTAATCTTATTATTGAATGTGAAATAATTTTAATTAACACAGAGATCAAATAATTGAATTAACTCCATTCTTGTAAGTAATTCAACATTATTATTAAATAAAAAAATTATTTAATAAACGCATACACTCTTGAAGGAGTATTTTAGAAAATATACTAGTAACATCACAAAATTTACAAGAATATTATGTTGTGGTAATTTTATGTTTTGTAGTTTATTAATTAGTTCTAAAGAAGTATTAATAGAATGTTTTGATTTGTACTTTAAATTGATTATTATTATGGGGTTTAGTTTATTTGCTAATATGATTAGGGGCTTGGTTGTAAGAAAATACTGGTCTAATGGGCATATTTCGTTTGGGGATTTTTATAGCAGATATTGCTGTTTTGTAAACTTTGACATCTGTTTGAAATTTTATTGTAGGATCTCTATTTAAAATTTTCAAATTTCCGTTAATAAAATCATTAACGTTCTGCATATAACTATGTTTTGAAATAATTACTAAATGATCCCTTTATCCGCTTTAACAGAAATTAGATTGTTTTACTTATATATTTTCCCTTGATGATGATACATGTATTGAAACGCTTACATAAATAAATGATGATATAAAAGAAATTGTGGAATGATATTGTGTTTTAAACATTGGTGATTTTTTCATTGTCGTAGAATATATAGAAAATTTAAAACTCCAAATAGTATTTAAAGTATAATTTGCTTTTGGATAAAAAAGAGTTTCTAAATCTATAAATTGAATTACTGCAGAAAGAACAAGAACTAGAAATTAAAATATTACAAAATAAACTTTGTTGTCTAAACGAGATGATATGTAATTATTATTAAATCATAAAATGTATGTAATTTTTGGCTTTAAGTGTCTTACCTAAATGTTATAATTATTTACTTATATATATATATATATATATATATATATATATATATATATATATATATATATATATATATTATTTCTTTCGTTATTTTCATTAGATCTTCATGAACACTTTCAATATTTTTTCCACATTAGCATTGTGATCAAAAGGCATTCAATTTCTTTTATTAATTGCAATGTTATGTAGCACAGCAGTAGCTACAATAACCAGTTGAGATGCCTCTAACGAAACACGCATACCCAATTAAAAAAAAAACAGGAAATATTCTCTTCCAGACTGGAAAACAGCGTTCTACTACGCTTTTTTATTCTAATACGACTTTCAGTATGAAGGTTTCCTTCGTGAGAATGAACTTCAAGCAAAGGTGCCAATAAGTAATTATAAATTAGTGCACTTCTACTGCTGCTAAATATGTGTGCATCATGAGTTGCACCAGGCCCCAACAATATCTCGTATTTGTAACACCTATGACACAAGGAAAATTAGTAATATTGTAAAACCTTTGCATAACTTCTCTTTAATTTAATGTAATACACTGTGCCCTAATCATTACAAAAAATATAAGGGGCAACAGAGATCTTATAGCACGAAAAATAGTATAATTTCTATCTGATACTGATCATAAACGAGCTTTAATTTGAAGATTTAAAAAGGCGTACTTACATTTTTAAAGATATAGGTATTATGCTTTAGTTAAAAATTCCACGTATTTCACTAGAGAAATCAAGTAGTTCAACTGTTGATTAACTACAGTACGCGGGTAAGGTAGTTCTCGGTCGGACACAGAGATGGCGCTCCAATCAGAAAAATGTATGTTTCCTGCCTGGGTGCACGTGTCATTAGTTCCTATGACAAGTTTCAACTTGTTCTCTTAAGTAGTTTGTTTACACGAATTTTTGCAGTAGGCGTCTTGTGTGTTTCTCGTTAAAATGGACAAACTTGAATATCGAGCGGCCATAAAATTCTTTGTTTTGGATGTATTAACCCCTAAGGAAATTCATCCTAGTTGACAAAAGTTTTAGGGGACTCTGCTCCTTCCATGTCACCTTTAAAAAGTGGGCAGCTGAATTTAAATGTGGTCGCACATCCCTCGAAGATGACCCACGTGAAGAACGGCCAAAAACCGCAACCACACAAGAAACCATTGAAAAAGTGCATGATATCGTGTTTGACGATAGGCGAGTAAAGGTCAATGCGGCAGCTGAGGCTGTGAAGGTGTCGGAAGAAAGGGTGTGAAAGATCTTTTACAAAGAATTAAGGATGCGAAAGCTCTGCGCAAGATGGGTGCCGCATTTGCTGAATGTCGACCAAAAGCAAATGCGCAAACGATTTTCAGAGCAATTCAAATAGTACGTGGAAGCCAGTGGTTCAGCGCTAAAGAAAGCGAAATCTATCGCATCTGCCGGAAAGGTCATGGCCAGCGTTTTTTTTGGATGCGAATTGACTACCTTGCAAAAGGCAGAATAATTAGGGAGAAAAAATAAGAGGCCCTAGTCTCGTAAGACAGGTATAGATAGCGTAAGGTAAATCTAAAAAGTAAATAAAATATGAAAATGGTTAAACTGTATTATTAATATCTTATAGAAGCAGATGGCCTTGGTTTTTTTTAAGTAAACACGCGTTTATGTCTATTTCGATCTATCTAATATGAAGTTTAACTATCATTCTGACAAGGATAACTGTTTTTGTTTTACAACGTGATTTTATTTTTCGTAAGGAGTTTATTAAAAAAGAGACTGCATAATTATCCTAAAAAATGTTATTATAATTATTACATTTCTTTAATAAAATTGCTTCTATTTTACCTTGAGATATTTTCTATTGTTACTAATTTAGCGAACCGCTAATATTACTACATATACATTTTCAAGGTTTGAGTTAATTACTATTGGTGCCCTGTAAATTATATATATATATATATATATATATATATATATATATATGTACATAATTCAATGAAATTGTATTCTAATATCACTTTTGACCATGGGTCTGACCTTGGAGTTGATCTTGGGTTTTTTCCAGTGACTTAATTTGATAGTTAATTTAGTTCTGCTTGAAGAGCAATTTTAGATGTTAATCAAACAAGACAAACAGATATAGGAACTTGCCCTCGGGCCTTGGCCCTCTTGCCGTGGCTCCACGGCTGGAAATAGTATTCTAACAAGGGGCCCTAATTCTATCTATCTATTTATCTTATAAGGCAAGTATAGGAACTTGTGTTAGGGTCTGCGCCACCTTGTCGCGGCCTCCCTTAACAATAAATAATATTCTAATAAGGGGCCCTAATGCTAACTGGTAAGACAAGTATAGGAACTTGTGTTAGGGTCTACGCCCTCCTGTCGCTGCCACTTGCTACGAAATTTGAATTTGTGGCGCCATCTAGCAAGCTGTAAGTTAAACCAAATCAGTATTTTGGAAGAATAAGCTGATTTTCGCGAGCTGTAATAACTTACAGCTTGCGAAAATCAGCTTATTGTCCCAAAATACTGATTTGGTTTAACTTACAGCTTGGTAAAAATACCAAATTGATGTAACAGAAATAAAAAGATAAAAGGGTTTAATGGTTTATATGCGAATAAATAACTACAAAGTTTATACCCGCAATATATTTTGATTTGATTTAGTGAGATGGATTGACTTGGTTGATTGATTGATTTTTACATTGATCTGATTGATTCATTAATTTGATCGAGCATGATTTGTTTGAGATTGATTTGCTTAATTTAATTTGATTAATGGATTTGTTTATTTGATTGTTTGAGAACGGGCCGAGAGAGACGAGAGACAGAAACGGTGGAAACGATAGTCGAACACGAGCACGATCAACCTCTATTACAGAAAACATTCATTAGTCCATACACCACTAGATGGTGCCACAAACAAACCTTAATTAGTCCTAGAAATATACCGCTAGGTGGCACCACCTTTATTACTGAAAATATTCATTAGTCCATATACAACTAGATGACGAGACACTTTCAACAAGGGGGCTATGACAGGAGGGCGTAAACCCTACCACAAATTCCTATACTTGTCTTATGAGATAGATAGATAGAATTAGGGCCCCTTATTAGAATACTATTTCCAGCCGTGGGGCCACGGCAAGGGGGCGAAGGCCGAGAGCAAGTTCCTATATCTGTCTTATTTGATTAACATTTAAAAAATCCATAACGATGGTAACGTAATGCTTTTCACGCAGAACCAAATTACTAACTAAACTCAAGTGTACGTATTTATAGTATTTTTCCCCAAATTAAGTCACTGGAAAAAAGGTCAATTCCTAGGTCAACCCATGGTCAAAAGTGATATATATATATATATATATATATATATATATATATATAATTTACAGGGCATCAATAGTAATTAACTCAAACCTTGAAAATGTATGTGTGTAATATTAGCGGTTCGCTAAGTTGATAACAATAGAAAATATCTCAAGGTAAAAAGAAGCAGAATTTCTGTTATTAAAAGAATGTAATAATTTTAATAACATTTTTTAGGATAATTATGCAGTATCTTTTATAATATACTCATTATGAAAAATAAAATCACGCTGTAAAACAAAAACAGTTATCCGTGTCAGAATGACACTTAAACTTCATAGATAGAAATAGACATAAACACATCTTAACTTTAAAAAATACCAAGGGCATCTGGTTCTATAAGATATCGATAATACGATTTCACCATTTTCATTCATATTTAATTAATTTTTAGACTTATCTTATGTTATATTAATAGACATAAATACATGCATGCATACTTAAATGCCGACCGCTTCTATAAAATATCAATAATACAGGGTCATTTCAAATATCTTGTAAATTATATAAGCGCTAATATTAGCGGTTCGCTAAATTAGTAACAATAAAAAATATCTCAAGGTAACATAGAAGCAGAATTTTTGTTATTAAAGAAATGTAATAATTTTAATACCATTTTTTAGGATAATTATGCTATCTCTTTCATAATAAACTCGTTACGAAAAATAAATCACATTGTAAAAACAAAAACAGTTATCCATGTCAGAATGAAATTTAAACTTCATGTTAGATAGATAGAAATAGTCATAAACACATCTTAACTTTAAATAAATACCAAGGTCATCTGTTTCTATAAGATATCAATAATACGGTTTAACCACTTTCATTCATTCATATATAATTTTAGCCTTACCTTACGCTATCTGTAATAATTTTAATGTTTTAGGATAATTATGCAGTTTCTTTTTTAATCAAGTCATTACGAAAAATATAATCACACTGTAAAATAAAAACAGCTATCCTTGTCAGAATGACATTTAAACTTCACGTTAGATAGATAGAATTAGACATAAACATATATTAACTTTAAAAAATACCAAGGCCATCTGCTTCTATAAGATATCAATAATACAGTTTAAGCATTTTAATATTTAATTTGAGTTTTAGATTTACCTTACGCTATTTATTCCTGTCTTACAAGACTAGGGTCTCTTATTAGAATACAAATTTAGATCAGGGGGCTTAGGCTTGAGAACAAGTTCCTATACCTGTCTTACAAGTTAGCATTAGGACCCTTATTCAATTTTAAATTTCCCGCGAAGGTCCTGAACTCGATTTTTTTCGGGGCTCCAAGGTCACGCACGAGGTCAACCCCAAGGTCGAATCCGAGGTCACTCAAGGTCAAAAATACGCCCCCCAGGTGGCCGCCAGGGTCAAAAGTTAAAATGGGCGTGGTCTATGATGTCACAAAAAAGTGGAGGGGATAGTGCCGGTATTCTACTAATACTGATGGAGAAACGCTCTGGACCAGGTGTGTTGAAGTCGAGGGAGATTATGTAGAAATATAAAATCATCTTTTAACTGAAAGTCGCAGTCCTTCATTGTCAGGCCAAGAATTTTTCACCTTACCCTCGTATAGTGTTGTCTGATGACCATGAGCCGGAAAAATTATATTATAGTTTAATCTAAAGAATTATTCATCTATTGTAAAACCGGCCTTTAATAATTGAAATTAGTCATGAACTAGTCCATAAAGTAACAAATTATGACCGCTAATGTATACTACAATCATGTTATTATCTAGCAGTCGGACATAAGATATATTATACTGTAGCAATAATAACATTGCCGTTTATGATTTAAATTACTTTAAAAAGTTGTCTAAATTAATTTTAATTGTTTTTTTTTCTTGTGCCGGTCAAGCAATAAATGTTCAATGCACCGCGAGAGTAAAGGATATTTTAGTCTGCAGGAACGCTGATCATGCAGGGACAGGCTACTTTACCCTTGATGCATATATGAAGTACTAATCTGAACGTAAAGAAGACATCATTTTGTCATTAGTATTCATTCCTATGTGCCATACCCTTGTCCTTAGTAAATCATATTCACATATGCTAATTATTAATAAAGATTAAAATAATGATCCTATTATGTAATTTTAAACAAAAGACCGACAACTGAAAATTTGCAATATCTTGAACAGGAGTTATGTATGCAATTTAATACACAACTATGCTCCGACATACGTAATGGGGGTATTGAATATTCTTTTTTATATTGCATATCAAAGTATTGAGCTTTACAAGACACCTAATACCTACTTAAAAAATATAAACATTGTATTAATAAAGCATTTAAGTTTCTTTATTTTATATTTAGCATAATAGAATTATTCGAGAATACTTTCCGACTATGTTTTCGTAAATGCCATTGGAAATTCACATACGTATACGTTGTTATATTAACTTCAAGTATGCATGTTTCTGTTTTGTTGTAATGCTAACTGATGAAATCTTCATTAACCATTGCCAGAAAAACTAGGATGTTAACTGAAAGTCTCTAGCATCTCAATACAAAAAGTAAGATATACTAAAAACTAGCCATAATCAGAACTATACATTTTAATATTCTCACTTGCACACTAAATATGCTTTTTCTTTAACCATGACATTTTAACCGAGTCAGCACTTCTCACAAAATTAATATTTGACAAAAGTTTTGCTTAAATCTATTACCACATTAATTAATAAATTAATTTAGAAGAATAATTTTCGTAGAAATTAATTATATAGCGCAAGTAGCCTGTTTCAATTTAATTATTTTATAATTCAAATTACGTGTTAAATACTAGAAGTAACAGAGCTCATCAACTATTACCATAATAATACAAAAGGATAGACAAACATAGGAATAAAATTTGCGGTTTTCAAAATATTTTATATTCTATAAGAGAATATGTTAGATACGTTAATGATTTTCACATATTCGTAATCCTTAAATAAAGCAGTCAATTGTCAAAACTGAATATCAAAATTTTGTTCTTATAATAAAATAACTACATTATAAAAATAAGCATTAAACATAGAAATTATAGTAAGTTACACTACTCTGCAAAAATGCAGTTCGGAATGCTTAAAATCTTTTTACAAAACAAATCGCTGAAAGATATAGTTAATAAATGTATATTTACCCAATTACAAGGAATTTAAATCACATTCTGGGACACTTCGTAAAAAACTAATCTATGCAGCGAATATCAGGAGCATTACTGAATCAAGACCGACAAGTGAGCGCCAGTAGCGCCGCGGCGCCAATTCTATCTCAGTCAACAATCAGAGGTCTCTCTTTTCAATGCACTTCGTAGTTCTCTAATCGATATTTGCCCTGTGCAACACAAAGTTTGCCTTGCATAATACATACATGGGGGAAAACAAAAAAGTATACTCACGAGCTCTATTTTTTTACAATCAATTACAGTCACAATCACAACAAAATATATTTTAGAATTCAATAAAACTAAAATTATTGGTAAAGCATACAATAACCAGGAAATGAATCCAATCGGTGTTCCGCGGAAGTAGTTTTAAACTACAAAATCTTGAAAGCATCAAAGTGTAACGGCAATGTAAGCTAACATTTCATCAGACCTACCTAATAATACTAATAACAACTTAGAGAAAAGTAGAGCAAGTCATAGAACATGTTATTATACAAATAGATGTTTTTAGTGAATCAATGTTAATTTACCCTGCAACTTGGCACAAAACAGTTGACATTGGCTTCTGATTGAAGCTGTAAGTAATGGAGTGCCACAATAGGGAATCGATTACATCGGACAAATTGATTTCAAGAAGGAAAGGTTAAAAAGGAAAGTGGTCAAACTTTTTGTTAGAAAAGAAGTGAACAAGACAGTTAAAAATTTAAGCAAGGTACACACATATGAATAAAGAATAAAGTATAACCTCCAATAGGTGTTAGTTACATACATACGCCTTTTAATATTAACAAAAAAAAAAAAATAACTACATTCTCTCCACATCCCTTCGCTCAATTTTTCATTACACTAACCGCCAAGGAGTTCAATCAGTGTCCGGCAAACTCTAATTAAACTATACCGTTTTATAGTTAACCATCGCATCGATTGCTTAAACAGAGACACAACAAAATACTTTACAGTTAAAAATCAGTTACTGCTTCCATATCAAATGTTGTTTCAAAATTCAAAATTTTATCTTTTTTTTTATTTAAGCGAGTTTCTCGATGAAGATACATTAAGATAAACTGCGGACCGTTTAATTTGAAATAGAGTTGTGGTTCTATCTTTTCTAAAAAATAACACGCGACCTTCCAACCTACAAAATGGAAATTAAAAGAAATGTAATAATTTTAATTTTTTTAGGATAATTAAACAACCTCTTTTATAATAAGTTCAATACGAAAATATACAACATTGTAAACGCAAAACAATAATCTATGTCAAACAGACGTTTAAAACTACATGACAGACAGGGTTTAATAGACATCTAGATGTAAACTGAAATAATTTCAATTTTTTTAAGATAACTGTGCACCCTCTTTTTTATACGTTCATAACGAAAACAAGCAACATTGTAAAAACAAAAACAATAATCTATGTCAGAATGACGTTTAAAACTTCATGTCAGATTTCATAGGCATAATGTTATAGTATATAATATTACTAGGAAGGTAAAAAGGGTTTTACTGGGGGACAGAAGATATAACTGGCGAACCTTCTGCAGTCGTTTTACCCATTACCTTGCGTATATTGTTATATATTTTATTTTATTTTGCCACCATAATGTTCTTTATACGCCTCCAAATGCGGGCGTAATGTGGTCTTTATAGCACGGAAATGTCATTGATGCTAAGCAGCATGATTGACAGCAAACACATGACATGATATATAATAGCAATATCACAGTATCTTAGTAACAACAAATTAGCCTACTGTCGACTTTATTTCACTGCATTTGCATTTAAAAACTTGCCGAAAATACTGAATCTTTTTAATATTTTGTTCCAGTTTCATGGTGCAAAATAAAATAAAAGATTGTATATACCACGGGCATAATTGTAGATTATGGCTCTCAGGAATATAAAAGCCCTCCGCTTCGCGTCGGGCTTTTAACATTCCCTCGAGCCATAATCTTCTGATTATGCTATGTGAAGCTGCCTCCCTCTCCAAGTTGCATATTTCGTTATTAATTAATGTCATTCGATTGATCACTTCACACTTGTCCCCCAAAATCGAAAATCGCCAATTTTTATTACTCTATCTGATTGACCATCGTTTGACCATGAATTTGATTTGTTTGGCCACCCTTCAAAAAAAAAACTAAAACATACTTTTATATTCATTATAAGGTATGGTTAATCATCGAATATGCATTTTGAGGATTAACCATCCGAAAGAACAAGTAGTGCATTTTGAATAATAATGTATTATTTCCAATATTAAGACATGTTCAATCCTAGAATATGCTTTTTGAGGATTGACCATATTCTATTTCCTATGAATAATCATCCAGAAGAACAAGTAGTGCATTTTGATTAATATTGTATTATTTCCAATTTTAAGACATGGTCAATACTCGAATATGCTCTTTGAGACATGGTCAACTCTCGAATATGCACTTTGGGACATGACCAATCTTCGAGTATGCTTTTTGAAGATTAATCATCTTCTATTTCCTATGCATAGTCATCCAGAAGAATAAAAATTGCATTTTGTTTAATAATGTACTATTTCGAATATCTAGACATGGTCAATCCTCAAATATGCTTTTTCAGAGATGGTCAATCCTCTAATGTGTATGATTTTTGAGACATAGTCAATTATCGAATATGCTTTTTGAGAATTGAACTTCTTTTACTTCCTATGAATATTCATCCAGAAGAACACGTAGTGCATTTTGATTAATAATGTATTATTTCGAATTTTAAGACATGGTAAATTCTAGAATATGGTTTTTGAGACATAGTTAATCCTTGAATGTGCTTTTTGAGACATGGTAAATCCTCGAATATGCTTTTTGAGACATGGTCAATTTTCGAATATGCATTTTTGAGGATTGACCATGTTTTATTTCCTATGAATAATCATCCAGAAGAAGAAGTAGTGCATTTTGAATTTGGAGACACAGTCAATCCTCGGATATATTTTCTAATGATTGACCACCCTTCTTTTCCTATAAATTATCATCGAGAAGAATAATTAGTGCATTTTATTTATATTTATATATTGATCAAAATGCAGTACTTGTTCTTCTGGATGATTATTCATAGGAAATAAAAGATGGTCAATCCTCAAAAAGCATATTCGAGGATTGACCATGGCTCAAAAAGCATATTCGAGGATTGACTATGTTTCTAAATACATATTCGAGGATTGGCCATGTCTCAAAAAGCATATTATAGGATTAACCGTGTCTTAAAATTCGCAATAATACATTATTAATCAAAATGCACTACGTGTTCTTCTGGATGAATATTCATAGGAAATAAAAGATGGACAATTCTCAAAAAGCATATTCGAGGATTGACCATGGCTCAAAAATCATATTCCAGGATAACTATCTTTGAAAAAGCATATTCGAGGATTGACCATGTCTTCGAAATAGTACATTATTAAACAAAATGCAATTTTTATTCTCCGGGATGACTATACATAGGAAATAAAAGACAGACAATCATAAAGCATATTCGAGGATTGACCTTGTCTCAAAATTCAAAATAGTACATTATCAAACAAAATGCACTAATTATTCTTGTGGACGATTATTCATAGGAAATGAAGGGTGGTCAATCCTCAAAAAGCATATTCCTAGATTGACCATGCCTTATAATGAATATAAAAGTATATTTGTTTTTTTTTTTGAAGGGTGGGCAAACAAATCGAATTCTGGGTCAATCATGGTCAAACGATGGTCAATCAGATAGCGTAATAAAAATTGGCGATTTTCGATTTCGGGGGGCGAGTGTGAAGTTGCCCCTCCCCCCCAATCTTATTTTTGCAAATACTTTTTAACAGACGGTGGTCAATGAAAGTTGTTGGTGGTCATTTGTGGTCAATAAGTGGTCAATCGAATGCCATTAATTAATTATGAAATATGCAACTTGGGGGGCCAGCTTCACACAACTTACAGCTTCAGCATTTTCAATCATATTTATTTAATTTTTACATTTATTTCGCTTTACTTTATAAACAAAATTTATGTAAAATTAAATTTTCGTTAGAAAATACGTCTATATTGAAGATATTGAAAAAACGTGAACTAACACTTCAATTCTACCTTAGAAATTTTTTTGCCGCTAAATTACGCGTCATATCAAAAAATTGCATAGAACATAATTAATCGATATGTTTAAGGTCTATATCTAGGTATTTTTATATCTCTGAAATATGCAGCTGTTTTAGAAATATTTGATAAAAACCAAAAACTGACCCCCTCTCCGCCGCTGGATTTCTCCCAAAATCTAATCAGCTCTATGGCAAAGAAAACAAGCTTAAATACAAAATTTTAAGTACGTAGGTATTTTCGTTCTGGTGTTATCGTGGATACTAGCATAAATCCACACACATACACAGACATAATCGCCGATCTTTGCGAAACTTGGCCAAAAGTGGCAAAATGAGCTAATAAGTCGATCTAGCAACAGTGAAAAAAGTCGATTGCATAACCTTCTACACGTACCTATGTATATGTTGGTTGGAAGGTAAAAACAAACTGTCTAGTAAAACTACAACTGCACACTCTCTCTATTCTTATGTCTTATACGAGGATCACCAAAATTCGTGGAAATGCACGCATTGTTACGTAAAATTTTTAGTTTTTCAAAATATTATGCTTTAAGATCTATACACTATTGCATTCGGTCAAAACACGTTTGCTACTCACAGCGAGGTACCTCCAAAACAAGTACCTTAAAAGCTTCAACGGTCCCTTCAAGTGAGAAAAACGCTTTCCTTTGGTAGACAGATCATGCGAATATGGGCAATGAGTCATTAATTTGATATTTTGACTAGTCAAAAATTCTGTAGTTTGCCGTGCTGCGTGCGCACTTGCATTGCCATGATACAGAATGATTCGTTTATTTATATTGTTCATTCTAATTTCACCGATCACCTGGGGGAGACAAATTGAAGTATACCAATCAGCAGTAACTGTTCTTCGATCCTCCAATGCAACAGTTGCAACATGACCGGTGTTTACGAAAACACAAGCGAACATTTTCCTTGAAACGCTTCGCGAACGCACCACTTTTGTTGGTTTAGGTTCATTTCGGAACACCCATACCGACGATTGCTGTTTAGTTTCAAGCTCATATGAATATATCCATATTTCGTCACCTGTTAGAATGTAATATACATAATTTGAACAAGCATGGTAACATTCTTTAAACATTTCCTTGCACCACTTGAGGCGTGCCTTTTTTTTAGATTCTGTCAGATTGTGAGGAATCCAACGACTACAAGACTTCCTGAGATTTAAATGTTGTATCAATGGTATGTATTCGTTTCACCGCAATGCCTAAGGAAGCCTGTATCTCACTGTATGTTGCATGTCGATCTGATAAAATCACTATGCGACAAGAGAAGTGCATGGTATACACTCACGAAAATTGTTACCAAAAGTAGATCTTCCACGATTGAATTCTGCAAACCATTAGAGGACCATAGTTTTGGACGGCGCTTCATCACCAAACAATAACTTTAGTTAACTGACAAATTACATATGAAAACAATTTTATAAATATTGTAGGCAGCGGACCGAGAAAATTTTATTATTGGAATAAAAAATTTCAGTTCGCAATTGTTACCGCAAAAGAAAAGATAATTAATGGGTTTTAATATCTTGGTAATAAGTGGTAATTTGATAGTGTTTTTCGGGATGTTTCATTTTATGTAACTAATATTTGAATATATGTAACTAAGGGTATAAAAGAAAAAGAAAAACATATGTTGGGGTGGAAAACAGGTGTTCTCTCGAAACTGCTGACGAATCGTTGAAAATTGCTATACACACGGATTTTTGCTAAAAACGTCGCCTGTTGGTAATTGGTTACATTAGAACATACCGCAAACCAAGGGGCGTCTTTATTTATTATTTATTTATTTATTGGAAATTCGAGACCTACAAGGTTTGTTACGGACAAGTGGATATTTTAAAAAATGATACTTCCTTTAGTAATAAACATGAAAATATTCCCACGTAATATTTATTGTTTTTTATAACTTTTAAAAACGGGGGTGGATTTGGGAGTAAAAACAGTTAGTTGCAGTTGGAGGTTCAATTGTGTCGCACCGTTCTAATTGTTTGATGACAAACCATCATTGTGCACCGTTGTGGCTATAAACATTTTATCGTGTCCATTTTGGTAAACGTTAAAAACGCGAATTTGTCCTTTTCTTTTTTTTTCAAAATTAAGGTGGTCGTGTAAATAAACGTATCAATAAATAATTGGGGTTTAATCACCGAAGTGGGCGTGTGTGTAAACAATATATCTTAAACAGTTAAGTATTGCTGATTAAGTGATTAATTAAAGGATCAAACGTTAGTAGGTATTTGAATGTAGATTAAAGCACGCAGCAAGCAATTGAACAAGTCTATGTAACCTATTAAAAATCAATCATTTCCTTGCAAGAAGTTTTTATTTAGTTACTACGAGGTATTAAATCGCACAGAATTGTCATTTGAAAACAACGGGTAGTAATTTAATTGTCAATGTGCCATCTCGCAAGCACACTCATTAAGTTGATATCTGTTAATAAAAGGACTCCACATCAAACAGTACAATGTCCCCTCCTCATAGCCGGTATGAGTTGATATTGTTGATTGTTTATTAATATTTTCGCCCGGGTGGAGCATATAATGCGTGGACAAACGTGACACGATAAACATTAGTTAATTGTTATAAACAATACCGGGGTTTACAGACCCGGATCCAGATGACATTAAAACCACACTGAATTCCATTTTGACTGTTAAACTAACCCGTTCTCATTGTTTTGTATAGATGAACGTGTAAGCTCAGAAAGGGATGCTGTAGTTTCTAAGTAGTCACTCAAACTTTTGCGTCATTGCTTGCGGGCACTTTATTATGATTTATTTACACCTTACCCCTGCAAGAGTTTGTTTTAATGATTTATTTGTGTCCTTGATTCAGCCAGCTTATTTAGAATTGTTTGTCTACGAACTGATTTCTTTATATATGTAATTTACTGTAATTATACGTATGTATTATTGTGCTTTTATTCATTATACAATTGTTTATGTGTAAATTCCTTGTCTATTTTTTGTCCTTGTCCGAGTGTAGTTAAACCTCATCGCAGTTACCTTATTGTTACCTGTTTAATTTTACTATTTGTTATATTTTATATGTACCTTAATCTGCATTATTATTTTCTTATTTAATTTAGTATTAACTTGAAGACTGGTATGACTGGTTGTATAAGTACCACACGTTTGTATTACAATTTTTATTCTAAATTTTTAGGACACAATTGTGGGTGTGATTTCACCGTTTGTTTTTTTTTGTGTTTATGTGTAGTTAAGCTGCTTTTTATTTTTTTCTGTTACTTAATTTTGTAATCTTTTACGTACTTTAACCTGATTTAATGGTGTTTTGTTATCTATTGAACCGTTTATTTGTCTTTTTTGTCCTTTGATTTATTAATGTATATAATGTATGCAATAATTCTATAAGTATTTTCTATTTGTTTATTTTACAACACGTAAAAATATATTGACAATACAATCTGTCAACCCGCTGTCTCCTAGTTACCTACTAAAATACAGACTAATACGATGACTAAGTACTCTACCCACTAGAATATATAACAGATTTCCCCCATCACTTAAAGCTAAATCTGTCAATGGATTTTCTAGTTCTCCTACTCCTTCTTAGCTCCGTCACTGCTGTATTTTCCCTCTGTTCTTCCCTTACATTTTCATTATGATCTGTTTTTTCCTCCTTATCATTTCGTTCTGTATCCTGTCTAGTTTTTGTATTATTTTCCTCTCCTTTTGAGTCGTTACTGTCACATGATTTCGTTGAATCTTTCTCCAAATTTACTTCTTCTGATTCTTGTATAAGTGTTAAAGGTACCTTATCTTGATACTTATATATATTTGGTAATGTAACTTCAGTTCTGGCAATTTGGTCCACATGTCTTCTAACTTTTGTTCCTTCTGTGTCAATCCAGTAATGTAGTTTACCTCCTTCTCTATTATTTTTCCAAATTTCCACATACCAGTTCTATCATAATTTCGAAAACGTACTGTATCACCTACATTAAATGTCTTTTTGTATAAGTTTCTTGAAAATTATGTTCTTTTTTGATGGTAATCTAATTAAATCGATTTTGTTCGAATATCTCTTTTAAATGTAATTGTGCCGGTGAAACTCCTGTAGTTAAATTTTTGTTTTACGATAGTGTAATAAAAAATTTTGTAAATGAAATTCAATATCAAAATTTCCTTTTTCTATAATTAATTTTTTTATTGCATTCTTCATTGATTGAACGTATCTTTCAGCCTGCCCGTTAGTAGCTGGGTGGTAAGGTGCCGAAAATTTATGTAAAATACCATTACTTTTGTGAAAACCTGGAATTCTTGTGAAATAAAAGTAGGTCCATTATCTGTTACTAATGTGACTGGAATACCAAAACGAGCAAAAGTACTTGTAAGGTAACGAATTGTTACTGATGCCGTCATGGATGGTATGATAAATATTTCTGGCCATTTTGAATAAGCATCGACTAAAATTAAGAAATACTTATTTGCAAAAGGACCTGCAAAATCTAAATGTAATCTTTGCCAAGGGCCATCTGGAGATTCCCATTTATGGCAAGTACTTTTGATTTCATTATTTTGTATCATTTGACAAGGTAAAACACCTAATTTACTCTACACAGTCACTTTCACTTTTTATATGCCCACGTGGGACCGGATTTTCCACCCTTATTTTTACACGCTTACGTGTAGGACGTTTCACCCTTATTTTCTGCACATCCACGTGTGAGACCGATTTTCACCTATTTTATATACCCTAGTGTGAAGACCGGATTTTCATCCCTATTTTTACACACTCGCGTGTGAGACCGTATTTTCATCCGTTTTCATCCATATTTTATATACCAACCGTGTGAGACCGTATTTTCAACCCTCTTTCAACCTAATTATTTTTACATAACCACGTGTGGACCGTATTTTCAACCTTTCTTTATACCTAATTATTTTTACTCGCTTACGTATAGGACGTGTATTTTCATCCCTATATTTTTAATAAACTTGATGACGCCGGTTAACAATTGTCACCTAAACATATGGTAAACATGCTTTATTTATTGAATCAAAGACCGCCTGAGTCTGACGTACATTTCAACCCTGACAGTATTATCAACCTTTTGTTTGTATTAAGAGCCCTTTTGGCGAGCCTAAAGGATAGTGCAAATGTAATGCGCTACGTAGGATCGTTTTTACCTATTTTTAAGGGTTAATAAACGGTAGGATATTTTTAGTATTAAAGATAACTAATCAACGGTAAAGATAACGTATACGTTTGATTTTAAATACACTATTACATTCGTATAACGATAATAAACAGTTAATGGCATTGCATAATCAGCTAATTACCCTGTTGTTGTCATACAATGTGAATGTACGGTTTAGCGACTATTTACATATGAACTTGAATTTTATCAAATGAGATTGCATAATTGTTGTTATTATTAAAATGCATTATTAGGTTCCTTTTAATCCCATATCTAGATTGTGGTCCTCTTTGTGAAAATTCATTTGAATATATTTTAAAATGAAATTGAGTTCTAGAAAATAAAAGTGTAATTAACTAGATTGATTAACCTGCTGTACAGCAATAGTAATTATCGAAAATTAAGGAATGTCGCTTTTATTTATTTGACCTTTTAATACGTATTGATTTACATCAATATATTTTGGTTTAAATATGAGTCACAATGTCGAATCCTTTTGCTTTAATTATGGTCATAATTAAATCTAGTTGTCGCTCAAGGTAATCACTACCAAATTAATCTATGTACAACAAGAAACTTAATATCAATAATGTATAACAAAGTATTTTTATAATGCCATTTTCGCATAGTTTAATGTCCATGTAAGGATCGTATTTTAGCCTTGAGAGATCGGATTTGGTCTGGGTCAGACTAGGGTTGGTCCAGTATCGGAGATTGTATTCTAAATTGTCTCCTGTGAAAGTTAGCTTTACAAAACACAGACACAACCACAAGTACGAGCACGAGCACAAACATAAACACAATCACAGGAACAATTACAAGCCCAGAATCAGGATCACAAACACTATTGGAACAATTACAAGTCAAGCACAATGCATCACAGGTTATCATAACACACAGAACACGTAAAGAATAATTGCATAACAGCTTTGTAATATTTGAACGAATTTTCGAACATCGAAAATTCGTAAACTACACAAATTCACATAACACAAAACGAAACGAAAATTCGAAACACGTGTAAAGATAACAGACACGAAACGCCAGTACGAAAATAGTCACTACGAAAATCGTAAACACAAAATTTCTCAAACACGAAAACCGCAAACATACAAACGCACGAAAAACAAACAAAACGAAAAACGCAAAGCTGCGAATGAATTAAGACTGATTTATGTCTATAAACAAAATGTTCTTTGCTCTGTCTCATACTGCTTCTCTGTACTCTCTCGTCTTTTCCTCTGTCTTCTACCTCATCTGTTCTTTTGTTCTCTCTACTTACATTTTTCTTCTAGTCCTTCTTATCTTGTATCTGCTTTAACTGATCTGTCTACGTTTACTAGTTCCTTTGTATTCTTCTACTCTTTTGTTGTTTGTCTTTTATCCTTTCTCTCTTGTGTTCTCTTTCTTCTTTTTTTCTTCTCTTTTCTTCTATACCTAGTTATGTTTTCTTTTTCCGTTCTTCTTGTTTCTCTGTTTCTCTCGTTCTCTCTTTCTTGTTCTTTTTTCTTTACTCTCGTCAATTTTATCCTGCCTCGGTCTCTCGTTCCCACGCTTAACGTTTCCCACTGTTTAAAATTTCCGATTACGATTCTGCTCTGATTCCGTTCTCGTTCTTTCGTTCCCTATTCTCTGTTTCTCGTTCTAATGATTTCTCGCTTTCGTTTCATTTTCTAGTTCTCTGATTCGATACTTCGTCTTCGTATCTCAGATATTCTTGATCTGTAAATTTTTTATCATTTTATCTTTCGTAATCGTTTAATTTTCGATTCTCTACTAATTTCTTGTTTTCCCGTTTTTCTCTCGATTCTTGACTTCCAATCCTTTTTTTAAAATTTACTTGATTCGTTTTTCGTTCTGGTTTCTAATTGACTAATTTTTATCTCTCATAAGAACTAGACGTGAAACGAAAATATGAAGATCGAATAGAATTAAATGTATATCAAAAAGAGTATAGATATGCATCTAGAGAACGTAAGACTAAGGTGGAAAATTGAATACGTAATTTGGAAAGAATCAGGAAAAAGAGTTAGTATAGATGAACATAGAGAAACGGATAGAAAGAAGAGACGGAAGAAAATGAGAAAAAAAAACAAAACAAGAACAGAAAAGACGAACAGAGAGTAAGAGGAAGCAAAGAGAACAACAGGACTGAAATGTATGACATGACAAGAGAGACCAGACATGGAAGAAACAGAGAAATCATTTGTTTTAGATCAACCATCTTATTCTTGGATTTCTTTTAGTTTTTTTTTAAACGTGTTTTCTTTATGTTTGTTTTCTGTTTAGAATTTTTGTTTACGATTTTCGTTTTGTTTTCTACTCTTTTATGTTATTTTACGTTTTGAATTTCGTTTCTTTTTAGTGTTAGTTTGTTGAATGGATTTTATATTCGTTTAATTTTCTTTTTCATTGGAAAAGATTTATAACTTATTGTTAGTCTTGATTAAATTTTCGTGATGTTATCGTCCTGTTCTTGAGCTTGTAATGTTCCTGTATTGTTAATTGTGCTGTTCGATTGTCTGTTTTAAGTAATACAAACATAATAATCTCGATATGACAACTAGTCGCCACAAATGACTTCACGCTAAACATACTGATCTTAACTTGCGTAATGGTTAAAAATTTTTTATCTATTTGTTTTGTACATTTTTTTTTTTTTTTTTTTTTTTTTTTTTTTTTTTTTTTTTTTTTTTTTTTTTTTTTTTTTTTTTTTTTTTTTTTTTTTTTTTTTTTTTTTTTTTTTTTTTTTTTTTTTTTTTTTTTTTTTTTTTTTTTTTTTTTTTTTTTTTTTTTTTTTTTTTCCCCCCCCCCCCCCCCCCCCCCCCCCCCCCCCCCCCCCCCCCCCCCCCCCCCCCCCCCCCCCCCCCCAACGGGTGTTCCCATTCACTGTATTCTATTTTGGATATTATACCTAACTGCTCCAAACGATCAATTTCTTTTCCACTTTCTCTTGTATGGCATAAGGAATTTTTCTTGCAGGATAATAAATAGGTTTGGTGTTGTCTTTTAAGTATAATTTGGCCACGTAATTATTAATTCGACCAATACCCTCCTTGAAAACTTCACAATATTTTTGTTTAAGCTTCTCAAGTATCTTACTCGTAGAATCCGCTTTTCCGTGTAGCTGATGTATATTTGGATGTAATTTATGGAAAAGTTGTAACCACTCCTTCCAAATATTGGTTCTACTTTACCAGGAAGTATATACAAATTCCCCATTTCTTTCTTATCCCCATGTGTTACTTCCACAGTTGAATATCCAATTGGGTGAATAATTTCCCCAGTATAAGTGCGAAGTGGTAATGACGAAGTACAAATGTGTGATGTAGGGCATAATACTTTAAATGCACCATACGACATTGACGACACTGCAGCACCGGTATCGTATTCAAAAGCGACGTCTTGCCCATTAATTTTGACATTTAACATAAATTTCTCAGGTTTTATTAATAATTCCGGTAAGCTTGTATTAACCAAATTATTAATATAATAAATGTCACCTTCTGCTCTCTCCTCTGTAGATAAAATTATACTTGTACTTGGATTATTAGCTTCACCTTCCAACTGGTTTTGATTTCTTGTATTTTGCATATTTATTTTAGATTTTGTCATGCAAACCTTGGCAAGATGACCCAACTTATTACAGAAAGTACATTTTGCTGTAATATATTTACATGATGATGCTAAATGATATTTATCACCACAACGATAACAAATGCGATTTTTAACGATAGGGTTACTGTAAGCATTTGAATTACGAATATTAATTTTGTAGGCAGTTTAACTTGATTTTGTTGTGTATTTTCTTCAGAGATTTGTGATGTAAAAATTTCTTTAGCATCTTTTGTGCTGATTCACTTGCAAGAATGGTATTTACACAGTCAATAAATGTATTAGGAGCTTTCAGTTGAATAAGTTTTCTACCCAAGCTGGATTACGTAATCCACTGATAAATTGTTGTCTTAAATGTGTATTAGCTGTAGAGGCTTTGCATGAACTACATATAAACTCACAATTCTTACTGAGGTTTTTTAAATCGGCTACGAAATCTGCAACACTTTCGCCTTCCCTTTGAATACGTTTTGAAAAACGATTTTGTTCAGTTGTTACACTTGGTGTGGGGTGCAAGTGTTCTTTAATTAATTTAACTATTTGTGAATATGATTTAGAACTTGGCTCTTCGGGGCTTGTTAATTTGTACAATAATTGAAATGTTTTCGTACCCATTGAATGTATAAGCCACTCCT
Organism: Vesta saturnalis; assembly: GCA_036346205.1. Taxonomy (NCBI): domain Eukaryota; kingdom Metazoa; phylum Arthropoda; class Insecta; order Coleoptera; family Lampyridae; genus Vesta; species Vesta saturnalis. The sequence continues at coordinate 406,765 of JARFJB010002052.1, forward strand.
TTTTTTTTCCTTCCACTAATTGAGATTCTTCTACTAAATTCTTCATGTTAAAAAAATTCTCCAATCTTTTAATAAAAATTTCGAAAGTCTCATTTTCTTCATTAAATACATCCAATGTAACAGCATCCACAGCTTCATTTTGATTACTTGTAACTTTGAGATTTTCCGTTAGCACTTTAATAAATTCTGTAAATTGTTCGGAATTCATTTGGTAAGTTCGTTATCCTCGTCGCCACTATAATGTATGCAATAATTCTATAAGTATTTTCTATTTGTTTATTTTACAACACGTAAAAATATATTGACAATACAATCTGTCAACCCGCTGTCTCCTAGTTACCTACTAAAATACAGACTAATACGATGACTAAGTACTCTACCCACTAGAATATATAACAATGTACTTGTGTAATTACTTATTTATTAATCAATTGGGTTTTCTGGATAGTTCTTTCCCAATCTAGCAAATTAATGAGTTGAACCATCATTGCGCAAAGCTCGTTAATTCTAATTTGAGTAGTTGCATGGTTTTTAGTGTCCCACTATGATGCAACACTTAACCTCATCCAATCCTATCTCATTTACATAACACGGCGTAGTTTACCACTAGACGGCCGATTCTTTTTACCAGATATGAATTTTGCGAGTAATTCAATATCAGACTTGTAAATAAATTCTAATGTTTTAATTATTGCCAAGAAAGTCAATGCAGTGCAAGGAATTAATTTGAGTAAGAGTAGCATTGTCAGTACAAGTCAAGATACACCCTTTAGCGATTTTTTTCTTAAATTTACATTATGGCGAATAGGTTCAATATTACGCTCTTAAAAATTTTATAGTCTTTTAATTATTGGGAGTAATTTCTAATTACACTTTTAAGGATAGGGATACATTAAATTTAGTATATAATAATTGCAATGTGTATGTGACTGGATTTTCTGAAAAACATACATTTATTGAATTAGAAAAACACGTGTTCTTTCTGCTAGATTTAAACCAATGATCCCTGTTTTGCTCATCGTTTGATCCTTTGTTTTCTTACGTACTTCATCCCTATTTAATGTCAAAGTAGATTCTATTTTTTATTTCAGTTTATCAGTTGTTTAACAAACAAGTGTGTTAAAAGAGGTGATTAATAATCGAAATAGTTTATCGCGTGAGCGTTAATGCATCGTGATTATTAATCGCAAATTAACACATGACAAAAATATTTGTCTGTCATTTGTATACCTTAAAACTTTACCAACATTATTTTTAAAATTGCAGTTTGAAATAGGGTTATGCAATCAAACATGTGTGCATGTAGTAATGGGTCTATTAATAAACGATTGACGGAAAATTGTAATTCCTTATGAATACTCTAGAAGTAATATTGCTATGACTATTCATACAATGATGATGTGTGATATATGCATTTTACCTTTTGCCTTATTACATTTATTTACGAAAAGTGTCACGTTGCATTACGCTCTTGTTTAGATCTTATTTATGTTATTCCGTAATTTCTGTACCGATTACCCATCTAATTTCATTTGGGGTTCAGACATTTACGTCTTAAACACTTACGTCAAATTTTAATGCAATTGCTTTTAAATTTTTTGAGTTATCGCAGGTAAGTGTGAATATGAAATTCATAAGTACTGATCGAAGTTGCACCGAATGTGTTGTATTTGTAAATAAAATAATGGAAATATATAAGTATATCTGTAATATTTAATTTCTTCCAGAAATTAATATAAAGAGAAAAATTAGCCTCTTTCAATAAAAACTTGAGTCAACGCCGTATTAAAGTAACGATATCGTGAGGCGCCAGACATCTAATAGGAGACGCTATTAAATACAGTTACATTATTTATTCAAAGCAACAGGTTACATTTATCGATGGTCAATATCGTTTTACATTAATATTGAGTTAAACTAGTTAAGAAGTGCACTTTTTTTAACTATATGCATGCAATACAAAATATAGAAGTATACGCCTAAAAAAACCCATTATAATAATATATTTTAACATAAAACAAATGAAACTAAAATAAATATTTAACCCGTAACGGCTACTACCCAAAATACGCAACATAAATACTACTACAGGGTCCCAGGGACCCAATAATTAAAAAATTCATAACAATAATGTTTTTGTCAAAAACTTTATTTTTTACATTTATTTAACCAAGCTATGCTTCTATTATATTATAACATAATAATAAAAAATAATAATTAAATGCATTTTGGGCACATTGTGGCCGCACATTTTAAACATATTGGAATTTTACACCTAACGTAGTAATTAGTCGTTTTCCGGTCTTTTCCTGGCGGGCAAACGCGGCATCTGGGTCTTTTCGACCTGCAAGGGTTTTCCGTAGGTACAGGTGGTTCTTCCATGATAATTCCTAGAATATCAGCGGCCATTGAACGAAGTTTGCGAGGTACATGCATGTTGTATATTCTAGCCGTCATGTACGGAGTATACAATTCACGTCCTAGCTCTTTGAGGAAATTGTACCTGGAAATTTCTTTCCCTTGTTGGGCGAACTGGTATATGATCCTGCTATTCACTCCAGCAATATTTATTATGGCGTGGAATAATGCCATTGGCCACCTGCGAGTTCTTCTTGACGTCGAATAATTAGCACATTTTTCGTCAAGTGCGTCAACTCCTGCTTTAGTGCCATTGTAGTATAAATTTATTTCGGGTTTTTTGCTAACACCATCTACGGAATTATCGTGATGCATACTAGAGACTAGGATAACTGCCTTTCCTCGTTTTGGTACATGAGATACAATAGTGGTTTGCGCTGAAAACCCAAATAATGAAGATTGTACATCACGGTTACGATTTGGTTGGAACTGTGGAGGGATCTGTCTCTTATTTTTTCGCATGGTGCCCACATACGTCAGACCACTTTTTTTTAGTGCATCAATAAACTCAATAGAAGAGTACCAGTTGTCTTCTGTAATGTTACGATTACTATTTGCAACGGGTGCAATCCAAACGTAACACCACTTGCGTGGGATGCGACAATTTACTTTTTACACTCGTAGGTTTTGTATCTTTACCGGTATAAACTTCGGCATTTACCATATAGTGGGTTTTACTGTCAGCTAATATTTGTACTTTTATCCCGTATTTAGCGCGTTTGTTTGGAATGTACATACGAAATGAACATCTCCCCCTAAACGGAACTAGCATCTCGTCTATGGTGAGATTAGATCCCGAAGCATAATTTTCTTTGGAATTGGTTACGAATTGTTCAAATAGATCGGAGACTGCAGCTAACTTGTTGTTTTTACCCTTTCAGGTCTAGTTGTAGCATTATCAAAACGAAGACAGGCCAATAAAAATGAAAACCGTGCCAATGACATAGTGCACCGAAATAGTGGCCTGCCGGTTTCATCAGTAGCCCACATAGATTTCAGATCTTCGTGACCTGACTTGAAGAGTCCTTGCATGTATAGAAGCCCTATAAAAGCTCTTATTTCCAATTCGTCTGTGTTGTGTACAAACGTGGGCAAAAATTTCTTTCTGCTGTTCCTGCGTGTTGTAAATTTACTGTAATGAGTTTTCATTTCGTCGATTTTTAAATTAGTGTTTTGAACAATAATTTGAATCATATTGTCGGTAAAGAGTAATTTCCAAGCTGCCAACGGAGTTGTCAAACGATTTGCACGAGCTGGGCCTTTGAGACCAGGTAACACATTTTTTATAATATTGTGCTTTAAAGTTTTCTTACAAGTAGGATCATCTTTGGACCATTTAGTTTTATCCTTCCCGTACCACGCTTTTTGAGATGGTAAAGCGTTCGAAGTCGAAGCGGTGTTACTATCACTGGAAGAATCTGTTAGATGTTCTTCTTGGTTATCATCTTCACTTGGATCAGCCTCAACTTCGCTTTCTGAATCATGGTCACTAAAAATTTCGTAATCTTCTTCTTCCTTATCACTTTCGTCGCCGCCACTCAATATTTGACCAAAAGCCCTGCCTTTTTCTTCTTCCGGTATAGGTACGTCTTGAACGTTTTGCGCATTGTTATCATTGTCCGTATCTATCCAAAAAGCGTCATCGTCTAATAATTCCGCCAACTGACTATCGGAAAGTAGCTCATTGGTTGAGGCGCTCATAACTATAAAAACCAGCTAGTATGAGTATCTTAAAAGATTATTGTTCATTGTAACCATGCTCAAGTAACTAGTTAGCAATGTACATGAACTTACATGGCCACTTACCTAAATTATCGTCGTTTAAAATAACACACAAAATTACACTTATGCTACTATCGGGTCCCACGGACCCAAATTATCGTATTGCTTTGGACGTAAACAATATAAACCACCACTCACGACAGCATTCCACAAAGAACTACCTGACTGGAGAATAACTGGAAGCACGACTCCCCCACTCTAATATGTCTGGGCGATTTTCAAGAATTTAGATGTTACTGGGTCCCTAGGACCGAATAGCAGTAGTTACGGGTTAATTTCCTGTCTCTATGAGTACAAGTACTATAACAAGCAATTAAATGACAGAAAAAAATGTTTGATATAAATCGATATAAAATTTGTGTATATACAGTATGTCCCCGGATCGACTTTAAAAGAGGGAAAATTCTCTTATTTTTGATTTCTCAGAAAATTTCATTCTTGATGATTTGCCCTGCTTGTTTTCAAACCCCCGAAACACAAATTACTTTCTATTTTACTCGTACGGTTCTCGAGATAATATCATTTTTCTTGAAAAATTGGACTTAAGAATGTTTTTCCTAATTTTTAGAAGTAACTTTAGTAGGCGGATTTCATTGAAAAACACCACTGACAGAAATTGTCAAATGTGATAATTCTGTTGAACTGCAAATTAATTCATGCTAATTTGAATTGTATGCTATAATGTTGACTTTACAACAAAGAATTTATCTAATTCAATGCTACGGAACTGGGGAAGAGTGCTACCGAGTTGTTATCAGAAAATTCAACCAAAAATACCCGGAGGTTGCCATTTCGAATGCCGGAGCAAAAAACTTGGTAACTAAATTCCTTCAAACAGGCTCGGTTTTAAACCTAAAGAAGTTGTTCGATGAAGAAGATGCTGCTACTGTTCTCGCCGTTCATTCCGCAACAGAAGTTTCAAGGTTGTCTTTAAGAAGGAGGGCACTACGAATTGGGATAGGTAAATCTCATTTACAAAGAATCTTCAAGGAGAACGAAATTTTACCATTTAAGCCGCAATTTAGGCAAACTTTAGAGAACGGTGATGAAGCCAAACGTCTGGATTTTTGTTTGGAAATGGGCAATAGAGTTTTGGAAGATTCAAATTTTCATAAACGAATAATGTTCTCCGATGAATCGACCTTTTCAACTAACGGAGTCGTTTCCTCCCAACATTGCCGTTACTGGAGTAGGACGAATCCAAACTTCCGAATTGCTAGTCGCAGACAATGTTTGAAAAAAGTTAATGTGTGGTGTGCGGTTTCGTACCATGCAATTATTGGCCCATATTTTTTTGATCAAAATTTAAACCGTTATTCATATTTGGAAATGTTGCAAAATTGTTTAACTGATAAACTGGATGAATTGCCATTGAACTACCAAATTGAAATGTTCTTCCAGCACGATGGCTGCCCTGCTCATTATGACGGTACTGTTTGCAGTGGCTCAATACAGAGTTCCATGATAACTGGATAGGAAGAGATGGTCCCATTTTATGGCCGCCGAGAAGTCCTGATCTCACAATAATGGACTTTTATCTGTGGGGTCGTTTAAAACAAATTGTGTACAGTGAGCCATTAGACAATGATGAAGAGCAATTGAAAAATAGGATACGGAATGCTGTCTAGTCCCTTTCAATCGAAGAAATAAGGCGCAGTTTCAATGAATTCAGAGCTCGCATTGAAATCTGTGCGGAAAAAGGAGGAGCATTATTCGAATAGAAAATTAATAGTTCAGTTTTCTGAGAATTTCATTTCATTTTACCATCAATTGTTAAATTTATTAATTAAAACTTGTGAGATCAATTTGATTTTTCCTTTGAAACAAATCAATTTACTTCAAAAAATTACGAAAAGCTCGAATTTTTCAAGAAAAATGATATTATCTCGAGAACCGTTTGAGTTAAATAGCAAGTAATTTGTGTTTCGGGGGTTTGAAAACAAGTAGGGCAAATCAGCAAGAATGAAATTTTCTGAGAAATCGAAAATAAGAGAATTTTCCCTCTTTTAAAGTCGATCCGGGGACATACTGTACTACATATACACAGTTTACCGAAGCAAACATGATATCTGAGGCGAGAGCTAGCGCTGGAGTCTTTTTGGAAAAGTATTTCGGCGGTAAAGTTAAATATTTGAAAATTGGTCCTTGAACCGCCACACAAGTACTTGACTAGTCTAATAACTAGATGGAATTAATAGAGACGTTGTTGATGCCAAAGAATTATCCATTATAAACGAAACTATTAAATTTAATAACGTTATTACAACATAAGTATGTACATAAAAAAATGCGTAACATGTTATTACAAAATAAGAAATTCAAAAATTATGTATGTTATTACAAAATAAGCATTTTAAAAACTGCATAATATGTTATCAGAAAACGCAATTAGAATTTAGGATCCATATTTCTAACCTAAAAGACAATTTATTAAAAATAAGATTTTAGCTAAGGTATCTATACAAATACAACTAGCAATATTGCTTTGAAAAAACAGACTTTACTAACGAGTAACGCAGAATAAGAAAATAATTAACACACAACTACAAACAATACTGTCAAGTATAAATTTATTATTTTTATTGTATTTTTTACTTATTTTATAAAACATGTTTTATTACTTTGTAAGTCATTTTAATCTTAAATGAACTCGTTCTTTAATATATTCATATAGTGGTGTTTGTGTAGTTTTATTAATTATGTTACTGAGTTTATATCTATATTCTTTGAATATTTTGTCTTATTTTATGTACAGTATGTTTGTATTTTGTTCATGAGTGTAAACATCTTCTGTATGATGTATGAACACAAAATAAATTATTATTATTATTACTATTATTATTATTATTATTATTATTATTAAATAAGATTTGTGAATGTACTAAAATAAATATATTTGTGTGATTGGCTAAAAATCTTGTCGTTTCAAATATTTCAAATAAAATCCTTTTAGTTCACAAATTTTCCAACTATTATATATATATATATATATATATATATATATATATATATATATATATATATATATATATATACTCACACGCGCGCACGCACGCACGCGGCTACACCGACACACGGGCGCACGGACTCACAGACGCACGCACCCACGCACGCACCCACGCACGCACCCGCGCACACACACACACATTTGTTTGAAACATGAACAAATAATTATATTAATAATTGTATTAATATTAATTTAAATTATTACAATTATTTATAAAAAAATTTACTTTTGTACTAAAAGAACATTGTTTTTATACGCTTTAAATTACAGAATTTAAATTTCGCGCACTTTCAAAAAGACTTTTCCCCTGGTTGTTTGGTGGCGCTTTTGCTGTCAACTTGTAAAGTCATTTGCATGGACATCTACTTTCTTTTCTTTTATCTATGAATCTGTGAATTTGTCATATACACTACATGGTTAATAATGTCAAATTAATTTCAGTGCGAGCGATTACATATTTTAGAACGTTTTATTTCTAGAACTGTTTTTACAATTAATTGAACATCAATCGCTTGGAATAATCAAGAATACTGTTCTTAAAATATGTCATTTTAAGATATTGTAACACTAGGTTATATTTTTATGTAAGACTAAAAATTATAGAGCATTAAGTCGTACTTTTTAAAAGAAATAAGAATCTACGTATTAAAAATGAAATATTATTTATCTTAATGCCTGCATCTGTATCTTGAAAAAAAAATGTCAAATAGAATTAGCAATTGATTTGAATTTCTGATAATAAGCCCCGTTTCGTATGGTAATTTTTTCTTGCTACTGCTTTTTCCCACTATAACACGTGTCTATTAATGATTGAAGCTGACGTCATGTCAAATCTAGAAAATTTCTTTGCTTAGTATTTGCAACACTGAGAATTATATTATAAAATCAATCGGTTTCTACCTTTTTTGCCATAGTCGCACGTGTCTGTTTTTCATTAGCTTTTATTATAATTTTTCCGTTTATTCTTCATTCCTGTATTAATTTTTCGTTATATTCACAATCAGTTATTTATGTCTACAGTATCAGGGCCATCATTTTCAACATTTTTTGTTAATTATATTAATTTAATGAAGAACGTTTGGTTGTATTTTTGTCATAACAATAATAATTGTAACTAGCAAATATTGGCGATAAACATTTCCAAAAGTAGGAGTTTTCTGTTTAATTTTAGCAAACAATGTTTATAATTACATCAAAGGTGATTACCCCATGGGACGCTAATATCAATCGTTGTGACCGAAATGATGTGTAGTGGCACCAACCTAACCAAAACTAATAGACACCCGTTACTAACTTAATGTGGCTAAGAGTAACATAACCTACAATAATGGCGTATGATTTGTGATGGTATGGGGGTTATTCAGAAATTGGCCGACAGTAATAATTATATTTAATTAAATAAAACAATTTCTTTAAAATAACATATTGAATGATTTTTAAAACAAAATTTTACTTGAAAATTCCACCTTGGGAATTTTTTTGTCTCCAAATTAAGCGTGGTATCAAAAATAGAACATATTTGATCGATATGTTTAAGATCTATATGTGGGTATTTTTATATCTTTCAAATATGTCCTTCCCACTGAATATTTCCCAAAATCTAGTCAGCTCCAGGAGAAATAAAATGAAGCTTAAATACAAAGTTTCAAGTATTATAGGTTCTGGAGTTATAGTGGATACTAACATACATCCACACATACACAGACATCATGACCGATCTTGGCGAAACTTTGTCAAACGTTATGTAATGAGGTAAGAAGTCGATTTAGCAATAGTGAAAAAAAACGTGGATTGCATAACCTTTTATACCTACATATGTATGTGTAGGCTGAAAGGTAAAAATGCACGAAGAAACAAAATACATTCTATGTCGTAGGCATATTCCATTACAGATCTTATAATGTGAAACGTATCTTACAGAAATTATGTACACTTAAATGAAACAAATAGTTTTTAATTTCCACAAAATCATTTACTGAATAACAATTGGTTCGACACACAATGTCTTCTTCAGATTCGATCTTAAAGTAACTTACAACCCTACAAAATACTTAACCTACACTAATTGTGGTGGGAGGCTGACAACTAATTATGGGATGAAGAGTTGTCAGCCTCCCATCACAATTAGTATAGGTTAAGTATTTTGTAGCGTTGTAAGTTAGTTTAAGATCAAATCTGAAGAAGATACTGTGCGTCGAAAAAATTGTTATTCAGTAAATGATTTTGTGGAAATTAGAAACTATTTGTTTCATTTAAGTGTTAATATGAATTTTCATCAAGTAAAAGCCAGCACAATTCAATTGTTAGAAATGATGTAGACAATTTAATTCTTATATACATTCCCTAAACCCTTACACAGTTACGTACGTGAAACCTAGTTGTAAACATGAAAGAGACTTAATGACGCCAGTTATTAGAATAAGTGGCGTCTTGGCGTAAAGCGTCACTTTAATCATAATATAGTTAGGTACCTGTAGACATGCAATCACGCAGTTTTGTTTTATGAAGTAAAGTCAACACTTTCATGTCTGACAAATCATAATTAATTCATGTCAATGAAAATCTAAATTAATTTAATATGCATAAAAAGCGTCAAATTATCATACATATTATTGAATTTTCTTATACGTATAAGTATCCACCTTAGAAGTATCAACAAGAAAGGAAAAATGTCATTTGCATTTAGGTTTATATTTTGTATAATCAAGTTAAAACTAAATCTTTAAACTTTTTAAATAAAGCTGAGTTTAATTCGAAGAGCGAGGGTAAAAAATAGCGAATCCGAAAAAATTCATAATGTAAAGGATATACTTCATCTAGGGATAGAAGTTTGGTGATATAATGTCTTTAAACTCAAGCCCTTCAACAAATTTTTACATTTAATTAAGTTTGGATGTGGTATCAAACGTGAATATTAAGTGGAACTGAAAATCCCAACCCCAACTCATAATATAAGGGCAATGATCAAAGAAAAGTTGCGTTATGATTATACTATAACTCTTTTTAACCAAGAAAAATTTTAAATGGTTAACAGTCAAATTACACGATCAACTACTTAGTTACTATAATTCAACTCACTTGTAGTTCAGGTGGTCCACCTTCGTCACGAATAAGTAAAAGGTAGCTTTGGTTATCTATTAATATTTCTTTTTTAAATCGGCCACCCTCAGGTGATTCCTCTTGCATATAAGAACCGGTTAAATATCGATGTACTAAAGCTGATTTTCCTGAAGACAGGGAGCCGACAATTCCCAACTTTAAATCCGGTACTGATCGACTTAGAGTCCATTCTTGACTGTTAACAAATGAATCTGTAACAAAAAATGCATATAAACATCATAAATTAACACGCAAACAATGCAATATAGTTTTAAATCTAATAATTGAAAAAATAAATTATACAGGGTGGCCAAATGAGGAAGGAGTGGAAGATTGTATAAAGACGAAATCAGTTAGAGAAATGATTTTTGGACCAGGGGTAGCCATCAATAAGCACCACATTTTAAAAATATGTTTGATCATACAGGGTGTTTCATGTTACTGGAGCAAACTAAACTTATACTTTTTAAAATGGAACACCCTATATATTTTACATTTTTGGAAAGCCCATAAAATACGCTTTCATTTGAAATTGTATGGGTCTATCTTCTTTGGTTTTAGAGATATTCAATTGTTTTTCGAAAAAATTATCCCACTTGCGGTCGCCGCCAGATTTGTTGGGCGACTTTTGTTTATTTTAAAATGACGAAAGAATTTTGGTGGCCCTGTAGTATTTTGAAATATATTAATTTTCACATTTTTTTCAATAATCTACAGGGCGTGTCATTGTTTGTAAAAACAACTTTTTTTAATTTTTTTAATGCCCCCCATGATGCTCATATCAGTCTATGCTTTGTTGATATTATTTCTTTTTCATCAATCATGTCTAATATCTCAAATTAATAATTTTAAAAATATTTGTGAAATTGCGATTGCAATACAAAAAGACTGAAAATAGAGGTATTAAGTCTCTTACAAAAAAAAAATTCTAATGTAAAAACAAGAGTTAATATAACAATTACAAATTGATTTACTGAATTATTTTAAATGTAACAGACTTTTTTGAATAAAATTAATTCATAAAACACTGTTGCTTCTAGGCAAATTTAAATTTCTGAAGTACTCAATTTGATTATGTTCAGATCAACGATTTCATTTTTTACGTCTTTTTGTAAATGTAAACGTATAAAGATGGTCATGGAATTCTAGTTTCAAAGCTAAAGTATTTTTTAATGTTGTATAATTTATAAAAGAAACTTTGGCGTTCTTTCTCATACTAAAAATTTTTTCAAGTAAAAACAAGAGTTAATATTAACTACAAATTGACTGATTTAAATTATTCTAACTTTAACAGAATTTGTTGAACAACATTGGTGCATACTCTTACACAAGTCACTTTTTCGTTTAAGGCAAATTTAATTTCTATATTTAATTCAGTCCTTAGTAAAATTTCTGAAGTACTCAATTTGATAATGTTCAAACGTCTTTTTGTAAATTTAAATAATCGGAATTAATGTTTAAACTCGCAGTTTAAACCTAATCTGTGTTTTAATTTATTCAAAGTGTTGAAAATGACTAAATATTCAGGAAATAGTTTTAACGATTTTTATTCTTGGAGAATGTCAAAAAAATTGCCTATTGGCAAGTAAAATTTATGCAGCAAGATATCTCGATGCTGAAAAAAAGCCTCGACCTAAGGCGTTTCAAGATCTTTTACAAAGATATGAAGAAACAGGTAGTGTTAAATTTAGCAAGAAAAAGAACGCCAAAGTATCTTTTATAACTGGATTAAAAAATTTTTTAGGATGAAACTACGATTCCATGACCATCTTTATACGTTTACATTTACAAAAAAGACGTAAAAAATCTGAACATGATCAAATTGAGTAGTAAAAAAAATTTAATTTACCTAGAAGTAAGAGATTTATGCATTAATTTTGTTCAAAAACGTCTGTTAAATTTAAAATAACTCATTAAATCAATTTATAATTGTTAAATTAACTCTTGTTTTTACTTGAAAATTTTTTTTAGTAAGAAACTACAATCCCATTGCCAACTTCAATACCTCTATTTTCAGTCTTTTTGTATTACAATCGCAATTTCACAAATAAGCTGAAAATATTTTGAAAATTATAAATTTTAGGTATGCTTGATGAAAAAGAAGGAATATCAAGCAACGCATCGAATGACACGAACATCATGGGGGAGGGGGGGGGTGCCATTTAAAAAAATTAAAAAAAGTTATTTTTACAAACAGTGACACGCCCTGTACATTATTAAAAAATCTGAAAATGAAGATATTTCAAAATACTACAGGACCACCAAAAATTTTTTGTGGTTTTAAAATAAACAAGTGACCTAACAAATCAGCGGCGGCGACCGCAAGTGGGATAATTTTTTCCAAAAACAATTGAATATCTCCAAAACCAAAGGAGATAGATCCATACAATTTGGTATCAAATAAAAACGTATTTTATAGGATTTTCAGAAATGTAATATACAGGGTGTTTCATAAAAAAATAAGTTTAGTTTGCTCCAACAACATGACACACCCTGTATGATCAAAAATATTTTAAAAATGTAGTATCTACCCGTGGTCTAACTTATTTCGTATTTGTACAATCTTCCAGCCCCCTCCTCGTTTGGTCACCCTGTCTATTATAAACTGATTACTCCTAAGTTGAGTATCTTTTGTAGCGTTCGGCATTAGCAAGAATCATTTGAGAAAACGTGGCTGGGTAATGTCTGTGTACAGAATTAAAAGTTATGAAATGTTATGGTCAATTAGTCATTATAATGATATATCGATGCGAAATTCCAGTTCTTAAGCATTGCAGACGAACAAAAAAAAAACATATTCCATTTTTATTCTAAAGGCATATGCTGGACTTCTACCATGGCAAAAATGATAGGCACCGATTGCGGTTTAGTACTATTTTGTTGCAAATTTGTTACTGCAGACGAAACTTTTTTGCTGTAACCATTTAACAAGAAATCACCATCAAAGTGGATAGTGGCAACAAAACCCCCCTAGAATGTAATAATCGCAAAAACCAGCACTTCAGAATTTCTTGCTATTGTGTTACTCTAAGATAGCATGAAAACATTTAGTAACGGTGCACTTATTTAAAAGATATTACTACATATTAAAACATCACAGAGCAGAGACTGTGTCTCATACGCGATGCAGTCTCAAGACATTTCGGAGAGATGCATCGATATTAAATACTCCTCATTTAACGTATTTTCGCATAATATGCCATTTGAATTGTATATAATGGATCGTGCCGACCAACAAAACTTATTGCTTTTATGTTGTGTTCCTCAGTCTGTCGTGTCAAACACCGAATGTATAGCTCGTCCTAAATAATTCAAAATCTGTACGTTGTCCTCGCGGATTAACTACACCGCCATATGATACGGGCATATTAATAAAAAAAATTGTTGCTCGCACATTTTAACTACCGAAATGCTCCTTAAGCAATGTACTTTCGATACGTATAAAAAACCGAATTTGTTACTCGTCCTAAATAATTAAAAATTGTTACTTTGTTCTCACATACCCTTAGCGCCACGCTCAAACACAGTTTAAGTTAAATAAAAAAATGTTTGCTCTTATGTTTTAGCTACTTAACGTTTCTTGTACAATGTACTTCCGATACGTATCGTACACCGAATTTGTAGCTCTTTCTAAATAATTCAAAATTGCCACTTAAAGCGGGTTTTCCTAGCCAGCGTTTGTAATACGTAGCGTGAACTGAATAGGGAATTTCATGTCGGCAGGAGCGTATTTTTTATCAAGCTGCGCACTATGTTTTCCTATGGAACGTTATATTTCTCAGTAGTATTTAAACATTTTGTGTCGAAGAGCCGATTAGGACCAAAAAAGCGAAAACTATTAGCTCTTTTGCTATTAAAGAAAGATTTGGTGGAAGAGGATGAAGAAGTAAGAATACTGCAAAGTTGCGTAAACAGAAAAGCTATCAGCAATGTGCTTTTAATATATTCGAGACCTCAATAAAATCGGTGTAAAAAAATATATTTTAGGCAACGCTCAGCTGAAATGTTGATAAACTCTCACAGAACTTACTCTTGGTCATTGCGCAAACCATTTTGTCGTGACCACAACGAAATTGATTGGCAACATTCTTGCCCCAAATGATGCAAAAAAAAAACAGCATTTTGATATCTTAATCCGTTAAAAGGCAATTAAAAGGACGGGCGGACCACAATCCACTAAAAACCCTGGCATTCATGACTAGTAACTATGTGGCGATAACATCTGACACCACGCCCTAAGCGGAAACTTTATGGATATTGACAACAGATGGAAATTGACACACATGTTTGAAATTTTGTACCATTGACTTTGAAATGTATTGAAAAAGGTATCAACATACGTACGCAAATCAGTCCGGTGTCGTACAAGGCTGCAATTTCTCTACGGTATTCGATGGATGGAATCTCTACCAACGATACGATCGGCAGCTGACAGCGATATAATGTGCTCGATCTATACTTGCACCATGTTTCATTTAAATAGGCGTATTTCCAAGCACACAGAATTTTGCTCTACAGTGATGTGCTGGAACAGAACGGATAAGTGGAGGACAACCGTAAAACCAAGTTCGCGAGGCTACCAGATAGTTTAAAACCCAAACATTACCAAAAAACTGCCAAAACAAACTTAAGTACTTAGAAGTTTACGAAGTTATACTAGTTTATAGTTATTTGCTCATTTTACAATGTTGCAAGGTATTCTTATTTCTACAAATTCTAATTACTGTACTGTTTACATTTTTACATTTAAATTTTTTACCTCACACGACCTATCTTCTCTCCATTACCCCCACTCTCTTTATCTGTTTTCTCCTTTTCCAAGTTTCCTCCATCCACTCCGCTCCCCTTCCCTTTTCCTCTAGTATTTCTTCTACACTCCTGTGATCCTCCATTAACTCGCTACACTCTTTTATCATATTCTTCATCCCTTCCCCGCATAATCTACAATTGCTTTCTTCCTCATTTCTCCAATACGTGTTTCCCAACTCTTTATTACCGCATCTGAACCTCGCTAACATTTTTTTCCATTCTCCTTTCAGATATTCTGGGATCCCCTCTCCTTTAATCTATCTACTATTTACATTGTGGATTATTTCTTTTATTCTTGCTCATATTTCTTGTTTTTGTACGTCCCTGTCTCTTCTTATTATATCCTCTCTTACCCTCACTCACTCTTCCCCTAATCTCTCTACTTATTCCTTCGCGTACCCGTTTCTGTTATAATAGTTTTCTCTACTACCTTGTCCGTATTTCAATTTCCCTTTCCACCATGCCTGTAATATTTTACATTCCGTTCTTTCTCTCATTTCTTTATTGCCCTGCTTCCCGCACTTCCTCTCTTATAATATACCCCGGTGTTACCTTAACAAGTGCGAATACTCATTTTCAAAATTTTTCTTGTAGCCCTTCCACCCCTTTTGCTCGTTCCACCCATACACTTCTGCCCCATATAACACCACAGTTTTTATTAATTTATCAAATAGCAGCTTCCTTTTCCATAAGTCCATTCCAAACAACCTTTCCCCCACACTCCACACTTGACCTTTATGTGTTCCCCACCCGCATTATCCTGCCTCATCATACATCCCAGGTATGCGAATTCCTTCACCTGATGCACCTCCTCCTCCCTCCATTTTCACTCCTCCCTTTTCCTTCTCCCCCCTCCATTTCTGAATACCATTATCTTTGTATTTACTTACAGTTACCTTCTTTTCATGTATCTTTACAACATCTTCATCATCTCCTTAATTTGTTTTCCCTCCTTACCAACGAACACCATATCGACTGCGTACGCCAGCGACCACACCTTCAATTTCCCTACCATCAACCCTCCTATCTGCTGCCCTCTTAATGTTTCCTCCACATCCCCCCTACATACCGAGAACAGGCTTGGGCTCCTTGTGAAGAACTTCTTGCTCATCTCACCGTTCACGCTCACCCTACTCCTTGTTTCCTCGTTTATGAAGTTATATAATCAATGTCAGTTTCTTTTATTATACTCAATGCTTTTAAGGGGACAAGATGCAAAATAAATCTGTTCGTAAATGATTTATAGAATAGGTCAGATCATGTACCCTATACCATAGAATTTCGTTTTTTACCGTTCACGGTAAGTTAATATATAATAAATTTTTAAATTGTTGAAATGCATGGTACACATAAAATTCTAATGTTCTGTGATAGAAAAATTAATGAAATTTAACGGACAACATACCTACGCATACGGTTCTCAGATAAATAAGGTTCTCAGATAAATAATCAAAAGATAAGTATAAAAATGAGACGTAATGTTTGAATTAAAATTTTTTAGCATTTACTTGATCCGTGCGTAAATACTTAATTCAAAGATACAATATAGGGGTTTCATGTGTTAAATTATGATTGTATTAGGTCAAACAACCTAAAGCTCCGTTTGTAATTATTTGTAGTGTCAAACGTAATAAAGATGTATGTATTATTTTAGAACAGGATATCCTTTTGACAATCTATCACCACACTTCATGGTGTGTTAACATTATCAACTATTAAATGTAATCATTAGGAACTAAATATATTCTATTTTAAATTACATAAAACATAACAAAATGTTGGATTAAACTCTAGTTATTGTACAACACAACATAAAATAGACAAACAATTTAAAGAACGCAAGATTTGTGTTGTGATTATCATTAGCCACGATACGTGACAGGATGTTAGTTTACGTAGAGAATTGTAAATGAAATTCTTCTATTTAAGAACCGTCGAAATACTCAGAGTACCTTATTATCTTTATTTATATCACCTGGTAGATAAGAATGTGAATAGTATTGATTGAAGAAACACCAACGAATTGTTGGTACCTACTCACACCACACAAATAAATTGATGGTAACATCAACACAGTAGATATAAGGAAGATAACACAACAGTAATATAAAATCCCATAACACCAAGGTTAATAATATGATTAACAGACGATATAAACTAAACTGTGTTCTACCTTCAATGATAGGCATTTCCTATAATTCTGACATAGGCCACGGTCTAGACAGTTAATGTTAAAGAGTAGAAAAAAAGTCATAGTTTAGGTATGATTCAACTTGATACTCCAGATGAAACGTTGCACGCCTTTCAAGTCGTCATTTATATTAAAAACACTGAAAATTAAAAAAAAAGATAAAAAGCTTCTTACCTGTTCTGAAATTTCACATTTACATTGATCTTCTTAAAAAATAGGAAGTTACTGCAAATAGCCTAGCGTTGTTCGAATAACATAAAGAGGGTAAGTAAACTAACCTTCAGAAAATGAGGAACACATTGTCAACACAATTGTCTCCGTGGAACTTATCTGAAGAATAAATTTAATAGGAGATGGATACCGGGACCCTAAATTAAATTTTTACTAATCTACACATTTAGAACTGGCGAATGCATTATTTGCATATTTTACACATGTAATACCTATTAATGATAAAGATAAAAAAAATTATTTTCCCTCTCTATTGCATCTTTAGTATCTACTATACTTGTACCGCATACACATGGCATCTTATTTTTTCTATTTAACTATCCCATATTATGTCCATACAGGTGTTTTCGTTATTGAAATGGCAACAACAAGATTGAAATTTACTTTTTAACATAACGTTTGTTTATTAAGAGAACACTGTGGTAATCGATGGCAGATTGTGAAAGGAGTAACTAAAAAACCATGTGGAGAAACGTAAATAGGAGATTTCCCAGCTTCTTTTGAGTATGACATGAAAAATTTACCGAAAAGTATTAAACAATCATTTTGAAATTTATCTAAGCAAATTGCAGTAAAAGGAAAAATTAATTTTAGTGAATTACCTGTACTGTGCTATTTATTATTTGGTAATAATCAATAAGGAAGTGAAGTACCTACCACGTTCATCTATACAGGATGGACCAATAGTGCGTGGGTGAAAGATTATGGGTTTATTAAGTTTGTTGATGGGATGTGTTGGTGTATCCTTAAGGCTGCAAACCTAAAATATTTTGAGTTGAATCGCAAAGTTTATACATGGCGATTTATATCAAAGTTGCGATTGTTAAATTGAACCCCCTGTATATTATTACATATTTGGATTCCTTGGTCAATTCTAGCGCAATTTTATGTACCACACACGGTAGCTAAAACGAATCGTTTAGCCGCAATTCGTCATTCTTACAAAAAGTAGATGCCTGGAAAAATTAAATACTGTGATTACAAAACTTAGAATGACGGTCAAATCCTAATTCTTTTTGTGTTTAGAGAAATTACTTTGTCAATGTAGAAAATTTCAACCAATGGTAACTTGATTTTTTAAATGGAAAAGCGATTTGTTTATGTTTGCATTAAATACGGAATTTTTTGACCTTTCTAAAGATATAAATTTGTGGTATCTATATTCGATACATTTATTTTAATTTCACAATTTCTGAATTTGCTCTATTTTTCAATTTTTAGTTTATATTATCTAGTAACCCGTGGAAAACGATTCACATTATAAAACGTTACTTATTAAATAGAAAAACACATAAACACAAAAAAACAAAATTAGGAGCCAAAATAAAAATAAAACAAAAATAAAAATCATTATAATCAATGGGAACTTGATTTTTTCAAATGGAACAATTATTTTTTCATTTTTGCATGAAATGCGGATTTTTCTACCTGTCTAAGGATATAAATTTGTCGGTATCCATTTTCGATAGATTTCTTTCAATTTTACAATTTCTGACAAATTTGCTGTATTTTTCAATTTTCAGTTTCTATAAGTAACTAGCAGGCTGAGAAAGATAAACCAATTCTGTCACTTTAACTTTACGTTGACATTAGGTACTAGTTCGTGCTGCTGTTTCTGGTTAGAGCTTTTTTTTTGTAGTTAATATTAAATTTAACTGATAAAAATGACAAGTTTTTCTCAAAATAATATGATTGATATGGTTTTTATTCTTGGAAAATGCTCTAGAAATCCGTTCCTAGCGAGTAGAGTGTACAAGGCAAGATATCCTAACCGGGAGCGTCATCCACGTGAAGAATCATTCAAAAATCTGTTAGAAAGATTTATTGCAACAGAACGTGTTCATTATCTTGAAAACCAGGAAAGAATTAGATCTGCGTGGAACGAAGATAATCAACTCAATATATTAACTGCAGTAATAGAAAATCCCCATACGAGTATACGACAATTCGAAAGAGATTTTCAAGTAAGCCGAATATCTGTCAGAAGAATAATTGAAAAAAAAAACAAATTTCACCTTATCACATCCAACATTCAAGAGCCCAAGAAAACCCATTTTCAAAACAGGATTAATCTTTACAATTGGGTAGAACAAAAGTTAAATGAAAATGTACCATTTTTGGATAAGATCATGTTTACAGACGAGTGTACGTTCCCACCGCAATGGATTTGTTAACCAGCACAATTTTAATTATAACTCAGATGAAAACCCTCACTATTTCCGAGTTCATAGTCAAGAGAAATGGTCGACTAATGTTTGGGCAGACATATTCAGTAAGTACTTCAGTTGTTGGTCCGTTTTTGTTCAACGGTATTCTAAATTCGAATTTGTACTTGAATTTCGATAATAAATTATTTGGACTCCTTGAAGATGTACCGGCCGCTCAAATTAAGGACATGCATTTTCATCAAGATGGCGCACCTCCACACCGTACCCGTGTAGTAAGTGGATGGCTTAATAATGCATTTGTTAAAAAGTGGATAGGAAGAGATGGACCAACACGATAGCCAGCGAGATCTCCAGATATTTGTCCGCTTGACTTTTTTTGTGGGGGTACGTCAAGGAAAAGATGTATGCTGAACTACCACCACTGCACAAGATAAGAAAAATAGAATCCGGAACGTGTTTGCAACTATCAACCCAGTAATGTTAAATAGGGTTAAAAATTCAGTTCGTCGTAGAATTAAAATTTGCTTAGAACATTTTGAACATTTCTTAAAATTATTTTTATTTTAGCTCGAAATTTTGTTTTTTGTGTTTATGTGCTTTTCTACTTAATAAATAATGGTTTATAATGTGAATCGTTTTTTGTTTATTTTCCACAGGTTACTAGATAATATAAACTAAAAATAAAAAAATACAGCGAATTAATCAGAAATTATGAAATTAAAGGAAATCTACCGAAAGATACCGACAAATTTGTATTGTTAGAAAGGTAAACAAATATCGGATTTAATGCAAAAATGAAAAAAATGGCCGTTCCATTTGAAAAAATCAAGTTAAAGTCAATGAATGCCAATGGGTAACTACTAAAGTCAATGAAGAACTGAATTTTGTTAAAAACATTTTATCATCACTATTCAGATACTTATCCACATATCTTAAGAATTGTTGATCACCAGCATCGTTGGTCAGTTAATGTGTGGGGTGGTATAATCAATTTTAATGTGGTTGATCCTTTTTTCTTTGATGGGAGTCTTACTGGAGAAATATATTTACAGTTTTTTGAAAACTATTTACCCGAGCTTTTGGAAAATATCGAGGTAGATAATATTCGTACGATGTGGTTTCAACAGGATAGCGCCCCTCCACACTATGCAATCATCGTTAGGCAATATCTCGATAGAAATTATCCGATGAGATAGACAGGACGAGGTGGTGTGCAAAACTGGCAACCCAGATCACCGAATCTTACGCCCCTTGATATCTTCCTTAGGGGCTACATTAAAGAAAAAGTTTACCAACATCTCCCACCACAAGCGAAGATATGAAAAATAGAATTAGAGTTCCGTTTCAAACCATTTCGCCTCTAATGTTGTTGCGAGTGAATCTTTTTGGTTTACCGAGCGAATTGCAAAGTGTTTAGCTAGGCGTGGTCAGCATTTTGAACATTTAATTTGAATTTATGGTTTTATTCGTTTATGTTTACTTGTTCAACTTATTTTTAGGTGTAGAGAATTATTTTATTGTTTATTTATTAATTAAGTTTTCCTATCAGTTAAAGAATTTATTTGCCATTCGTATTTTCTTGTTTTCTCTGGATTTTGTTTTCTTTGTTCCTCTGTGTTTCAACATTTTCAAATAAAGCGTCAATATCTCAAGAAGGGTTCGTCTTATGGCTATGGAACCTATTATCAATTAGTATCTCTTTCACGGGGAATCGAAATGTAAAAAATATACAGGGTGTTGCATTTGAAAAAATTGAGAAAAATTACAGTTCGCGTACATTAATCACATTCTGTATAGTTTTACATGTTTTCGAAAAATTTCCCAGTTTGTTTGTTAGTAGACTATTATTAATAGTCGGTGGTATAAACAGATTTACAAAATCGTGGTGACAACGCTCGCATCGTGGTTCCAAAGTTAACTCTATTTTGGTACTAACGTGACGATATCTGCAGAACGGTTAGTGATAGATACAAATTTCTATACTTTTATTCTAAATGTAACTATGAATCCAAAAATGCAACAATATACAGGGTGTTACATTAAAAAAACACAGGTTTGGGTTGGCATATTTTTGTCAATCACCCTGTATAAACCTAAATATTTTTAGAATGTATGTCGAATGATCTAGTATTAACACACCAAAATTGGTTTTGATATCTCTAATAGTTAATGAGCAATCCTTCGTCCACGCAGTAGACACCCACCCTATATATATATATATATATATATATATATATATATATATATATATATATATATATATATATATATATGGACCAAAACGTTTGGAATAAGTGAAACAAGAAAACATTTTTTTGGACAAATTCGGTTTAATTTTTTGACATACATTCCTTTTAAGTCAATACAGCGAGTCCAACAATTTTCTAACTTTTTTATTCCGTCCAAAAAGTTGTCCTTCGGAAGCTCTCCAAAATAGGCTTAGTTCCTCATTTGAGTAAAATCGCTTAGCGGTGAGCCATCTCTTCAGGTTTGGAAACAGGTAGAAGTCGCTGGAGACCTGGTCTGGCAAGTACGGTGGTTGAGGAACCAGTCGAAACCCGATTTCCTATAATTTTTGCTTGCGTAACTAACGATGAATGAGCAGACGCATTGTTGTGATGACAGAGAATTTTTTTCTTCTTCAAATTTTTAAACGTTCTAATAATGCGCCAGTTATGTTTTTACCAGTTTCAAGATAGGCAATGTATGTTACTCCTTGCGGATCCTAAAATACGGGGGCCATAACCTTTTCCGCCCATTGCGTTTTTGGACGCTTCGGAGCACTTGCACCCGGAGAAACTGTTACATGGATTCTGGTGTGTAGACATGTATCCGTTTCATCCATGGTTATGAATCGGCACAAAAACTCCTTAGGATTTCGCGTGGAGATGGCCAAATTCTGCTGGAAAGTTTTTGGGCCACTGTTAGCACACGCGGAACCCATCGCGCGTAGAAATTCTTCATAGCAAAAATGTCATGTATGATATACACTGCCATACGATATCTTTGTGGTCGCAGCTAGCATCCTCAAATTCACTTTGAGGTCGTTCAATATAATATGGATTTATTTTGGTATACTGCCGTCTTTTGGACGTTCAGATTGTATGGCCACAACGAAAGTCAGAAAGTCGAATCGTCTTCATCGACGGTGGAGAGTCCGAATAATAGTTATCTAGCTTGCTTTGGTCTCGGTTATCGTTTACTTGCGTAAATAATAGTGTTTGATCAGAACACGATACTCAGATTTTTCCATTTTAAAAAACACAGAGGTTGTTTGCTTCTCACTGGCACAACTTGCAAATGCGCAAACAAAAATGGTTTCAAATTAGTGCATACTAACGCCATCTCTTAGGATTATTCCAAACTTTTTGATCCACCTAGTGTGTGTGCGTGTGCGTGTGCGCGTGGTGTGTTATATATATATATATATATATATATATATATATATATATATATATATATATATATATATATATATATATATATATATATATATATATATATATATATATATATATATATATATATATATATATATATATATATATATATATATATACATACACACACACGCGCGCGCGTTTATATGCCCCCACAGACATGCGCGAGCATACTCGTACACCAGCTCCTTAGAAGAACTGTTGATAGGTAGACGATGTTTCGATCAGATCCAACTGGTCATTACCAAGCCTGCTGTTAGGACTTGCTTCAGGTGATTCGTACAGAACTGATCGCTATCATTACCGATATAATATGTACTTGGTTTTCGTTTTCATAATTAAACATCCTATATCATAATACAGTTGAATTTTCTAAGCATTCAAGCAGTTTGGATTAAACTTTTAGTTGGCATATCTAGGTTTTTCGATGTAAATCCTTTTGTAAGGTTCATATTAAGTTTTTCATAATTTTGCACCGATAATATAAGGTGATTAACTTTGTCGTTTGATTGTGGCATTTTTCATTGTTAGCTTTCAAACACACAGTGTCTCTTTCAAGACGGTTGAATAGTATTTAATCTACTAAAGATTTAGGTAAATAATATAGCATTCAATAGTAGGCTTTTAAATCATATAATTATTAATTTATTATATTTGATAAACTTTGTTGCCATTAATATTTTTACTGAGGTCGATAGCTGCAATTGCTATTGAACGTTTAAAGATTGTACAATGTGCTATTAATGCCTTTGCCCAAAGATTTAAGTATTTTATGTGAGCGTATATGCGGAGGCGTACGAGGGCGCGAGTGGGGGTGTGTGTGGGAGTGCATGTATGTATGCATGTTAGTATTCACGATAACTCCTGAACGACAAGATGTACGTACTTAATATCTCGTAATGAAGTTTACTTTTATTTCTCCTATTAGTTGTGTTGATCGGCGTTTCCCACAATTTTTGCTTTTATAGCGCGACGTTTCGGAAGCGGACTATGCTTCCGTCATCAGGCTTAGTCCTGAGCAGGACTGTTTTCGCACTTGAGTCGAATTCATATATTACGGTTTGAAAAAAAAATCATAACATGTGAATTCGGTTTAGTTTTTGGTTTTTATCAAATATTTCTGAAACAGCTGCATATTTCAAAGCTATAAAAATACCATAGATTCTAAGCAATAAATTCATTATATTCTATGCAATTATTTAATATCGTGCCTAATTTCGCCTTAAAAAATTCCTAAAGTTCGACTTTATAAGAAAATGTGGCCACATATTTTTTAAGATAATTCACCTTTACAAAACTTTTCTCGTAATACAAAGCCAAGTAAGTGTTAATAATTAAAAAATGAGATTTAAAATGCCTTGAACTGCATTACCGACATTTTGATAGAAAATGGCGGATTTGGATTTTTAGTTAGAACCTAGATGCCTCTATCTAACATTAAGGTTTAAACACCAAACTGACATAAATTATTATTGTTGTTTTCACAATGTTACTAATTTTCATTATGAACGTACTACGAAACCGGTTACATAGTAGTATGGTGTACTGTGATAGTAGCTTGAAAGATAATGGCAATATTTTGTAAACCATAGACATATTTCTGCCCTTTCGAAAGTAATATTTTGGGTGTGAAATACGTAAAATAAAATAGTATGTAAAATACATGTGTGAAATTGCAAAGAAACGAGAATGTAAATAATTGAATTAATTATTTTATGCAATTAGATTTTAATGAAATTGTGGGGAGATAATTTGCACATGCGCGACAAGTCAATAAAAATTATTTAGAATGTATCCAAAGTGTACCAAGCTTGTAATTTGAAGATTTGTCAATTGTTCTTTTTTTGTTTAAATTTTGACTACAGATTAAATAATTACTAAAAACCTGTAGAAGCAGGTGACTTTGGAATTGTTTTAAAGTTAATATTTATACGGTATTAACCTCTATGTGATATGAAGATTTAAACGACAATCTGATTGATTATTGTTGTTGTTTTTACAATGTTGCCTATTCTCCTTAAACACGTATTATATAGGAGGTTACATAATTATCCTTAAACAATTCATTATTTTATTTCTTTTATTTTCATTTTGTATGTTGGAAGATCGTGTGTTGTTGCACAACAGATATGTTAAATCTTGCAATATCAATAGACGAATCTCTACGTCTAATATAAAAAGATATCATGATTTCAATCTTAACAAGATGCTTGGCGTTTGCTTTTAAATTACAAATTAAGTTTTTCATCAATGTTCACAATAGTGTTTCCATACATTGCAATTTTACGATAAATAAGCATGTATATTTCGATTAACGAAAAGAACATACATATTTTTAAACGTAGAAAAAATCTTTTTTGCAGCTTGTTTTAATATAATATCACCTCACGAGTCTTGAATTACGGGTTTAGGCAATAAACCCTCGTCATAGTAACAAAGAAGCACGCCTTACAATGAACTCTTGGGGTTTTGGCGGTTCTAGTTGCCGTAGGTCTTACACCCTGTAATACACTAAAAAAAGGTCGCATAAATTAAAAATAAATAATTCCGAAAGATATGTTTTCAATCTTTTGTAACGAGTTTAACTTCGCGCAAAAAATGACGTTATAATAGAGGTAAAACGTACATACTGAACCGCTTGTAATTTTGCATGATAGTGTAAAAGAGTGTAGTGAGCATAATGAAATCTACCAGTGTCAGACGGAACATTAAAGTTACAAGGCAAAGCTGTATCGAAATTTATACAAACGCCAAGTGTTAACAAATCTTAAGATCTTACAAACTTGAGCAGATGGAAAGTGGAGCATTTATGCTTAATTGAAAGGCATTGTCCGTTACTTTGTTCAGATTTATAATGTAAATGGAAACATCTGTCTCTAAAAATTTGTGTACTAAAGTTGTAGTACAAAGTACTACAAAATGTAATAAATCAATCCGTAATAAATAATAGCTGCCGTGTAAATTAAAACACAGTTTTAAAGCAGAAATTAAATTGCCGAATGGTTCATTTAGAATATTTTATACAATTATTTATATTTTTGTCTTGCATACTTTTAGGTATTTCAGATCTACGGAGTAAATCGTATTCTTAAAAAATATATTGAAATTATTATTTAAAAAAGACTTGATATATTGTAGCAATTTACACAAAAATAGATGCACGGTACCAAGTTATTATGCATACCAATAAATCTTTTTTTTTATAATTTACAACAAACTTTATAAAGAGAATTTTCCATTTTGAATTGCCGCATTAAATCATTTAGTGACTGCTGTTAGTAAGAACCTCAAATTTAAATAAATCGTTACATTGTTTGCTAGATATCAAGTTTGAGTTGAGTTACTGCGACAAATTGCTCATGAGTAGAGATCAATGAAATATATATTTGCAATCTATGTTTTGACTGTTTTACCAATGAAATTGGTGTATGAATTACACATCACAGTTTCCTAACAATGTACAACACTGCGAAACTATAAAATTTTGTTCTGGCTCATTGAGCAAAAAGTGTTGACCGTCTTCCCATTGAAATTGGTATATAAATACAGGTTTTGAACATTAATAGTACTAAAAGATAACCAACGTAGTAAATCCATAAAATTTTGTTTTTGCACACTAATCAGCACTATGTAGCTATCAAATTTGGTCCTTGTCCACCAAGAATAGTTTTGACCATTTTTTCAATGAAATTTTGTATAAATATAGATTTTAGACGATAGCAGTCCTAAAAGATGACCGACATGGCAAATCCACAAATGCTTCTTTCCTACGGAACAAATATTTTTCACCGTTTTGGAATGAAATTTGTGCATAGAGATTGTGGACATTACAGACCCGAAACGATGATCAATACAGTGAAACTGTAGAATATGGTTTTTGTCTACTGAGCAAATAGTTTTGACTGTTTTCCCAATAAAATTGAGGTATAGCGATTTTAGACATTACAGATCCCAAACAATGCCAAACACTGTGAAACTATAAAATTTGGCTCCTGCTCATCCAATAAATAGTTTTAATCGTTGGTTGTGTGACGCAGGCCTATCAGCAAAAGATACGATGTTCTACAGAGTATTTATACACGCCTTATCGGGTATAGTTATTGTTTTACACGTACTAAACTATTAACCTTTTCCCCCTTTCATTTCTGCTATAACAACGTCGGAAAGCCAAAAAAAGGATGTTGCCAAGACAACTGAAAGATGGTACACGGAAACACGAACAAAGAAACGGTATCGGACCGTTATTTCAACCCGCCTTCCAATACTTTTAAAATATGCCGCTAGATCAGACCCTATTACAGAAATCTACAATTAGCTTTTTCAAAAAAATACACAACTAGATGGCTCTACAAACAAACAAGGTGGTCTCTGCAGTAGGGCTAAGTGTATGCAACTAGTTTAAGAGTCCTAGCGCTCTCCTATGAAATAGTATAGGTCTCCACTCCCATTCACTTACTATTTCAATTTTTATGTTTTCCCTCCAGAACGAACAAGGGGGCCGTGTAAGACGCTAAGACCCAGAACAAGTTCCGGTGTGTTTTATCGGTATCCTATCAATGGTATTATTAGAATACAATTTCAAGTTTTCCCGGCAGAAATTGCAGAAATCTACATCTAATTTTAAGGTATACCACCAGTTGGAGCCATGATCAACCTCTATTGCAGAAAACATTCATTAGTTTTAAAAATACACCACTAGATGGCGCCACAAACAAACGCAACCTTAGGCCTACAATTAACATACGTTATCCTCAGGCCGACAACCAGGCTTAATCCAGTCATTTAATCAGAACAGACCCTGGGGGTTAGGCGCAGCCCAAGGACCAATTAAAAACAAGGATGCGAGGCCTGCTTTTAGGCCCGCCAGTCAGAGCGCTCAGCTTGAGACAGTATGCGTGTGCAAGAACCAATTCTATGAAGAAACACCCGCGGTTTCCTACCTCCCAAGTACTGTGCTACCAAAAAGGCTCTACTTATTGCCAAAAGGGGCCCAATTAGGGGCTAAATATGCCCTAATAAGCCAAGGAGTTAAAAATGCGCCGGAAAAGAAATCGCTAAAAAGGGGTAGGGCCAGGTGGTGGAGATGGGG
Organism: Vesta saturnalis; assembly: GCA_036346205.1. NCBI lineage: Eukaryota > Metazoa > Arthropoda > Insecta > Coleoptera > Lampyridae > Vesta > Vesta saturnalis. The sequence goes on from JARFJB010002052.1 coordinate 434,999, forward strand.
AATGGCCGAAGACGTCATGGGTGGAGATATGGCGTCACAAGTAAGTGGAGGTGGGGGTGTTCTACTTATGGCCAGTATTGTGAAACTATAAAATTTAATTTTAGCCCACCGAGGAGAAGATTTTAACCATTTTCCCACTGTAAAACTACAAAATCTACTCCCTGCCGACCGAGCAAATAGTTTTGACCGTCTGCCTTGTAAAATTGGTGTATAAATAACCGTTTTGGACTATACAGACCCCATACGATAACCAAGATTGCGAAACTATAAAATAAAATAAATAAAGCTTTGGGCATTACAGCAATGACCAACATTGTGAAACTATACAGTTTGGTTCTTGCCCACTGAGAAAATAGTTTTGACTGTTTACCCAACGCAAATGGTATATAAACAGAAATTTTGTGCATTGCAAACTCCGAACGATGACCAACACTGTACAACCATAAAATTTGGTTCTTGCGCAACGAGCAAATAGTTTTGACCGTTTTCTCAATGTAACTGGTGTATAGAGATTTCGGGTATTACAAACAACGAACGCTGACTTAATACTGAAAACTATAACATTTCTTTCTTGCCAACCGAACAAATAATTTTGACCGTTATTTCAGTAAATACCGAAACGACGACGAAGACTTTGGACATTATTGGAAATAAAAGATGCCCAACATAATGCATATACTCTGACATAAAAAATGCAACACCAAGATAGCGTTGGAATGTTTGGACCAAATTTGGCAGAAATGTTTAGCTAGGTCAAACGTAGTAATTGTTAAAATTTCATTCAAAATAATCCAGTAGTACTTGTTGGAACAATCGGGTGTATTTCTTGAGAATTTAAGTCGATTTCGGTATTGTTTTTGGTTGAAATTCTTTTGCTCTTGTGTTCTTCTTTGCATTTTGAAGCCGGGATTATGCCTAGAATGCGGCAACGTGAAAACTATCGACAATTGAGTGAATTCAACAAAGGTCGCATTATTGGCTTACGTGAAGATGATATTTCATTCGAGAAATTGATAATCGTCTTAACCATAATGAATACTTTCTAGTACGGTGTTATCAAGCATGGTCTAGAAATGGTCAAGAACGTCGTAGAAGAGGAAGTAGACGGCCAAGACAGACAAATGTGGTCCAGGACCACCATCCCCAATAAATATGCATTAAGAGACCGACTCTCGAGTACAAGATCAATATCCGATCAATGGTTCGCAAATGAAGGACGTCCTGTAGCCCTTCGTACAGTTTACCGTCGAATTAGAGCTTTTGTCTCACAGTTCTATCCACCACATTTTGTACTTCCGCTGACGATTCGTCATCGATAGCAACGTTTGGAGCGGTGTACCTTGCCACTGGATTGGGACGTGAAATAGCATAGGGTGGCATATTGACGAATCCTGATTCTGCTTGGGAAAGCACGATGGTCGCATAAGGGTCAGACGTAGACGTGGAAAACGTCGCAATGTGCAGTTTTCTGTTGAGCGGTATGTGCCCCACACTGTGGGGGTTATGGTATGGAGTACTATTGCTTATGGAAGCAGGTCTCAGTTGGCATTCATCCGGGGCAATACGAATGCCCGCCGATATGTTGAAGTGGTAGAACCCCATATCCATCCATTCCTCCAGGAGCTGGAGGACCCGATTTTCCAACAGGATAATACCCGTCCCCACATTGTAAGGTATTCTATGGAGCGCTTCGAAAAGGCTAACGTCAATATCTTGCCGTGACCACCCAGATTTCCCGACCCTTCGCCTATCGAACATGTGTGGGTCATGATGGGTAGAAGACTCAAGCAATTACCAAATCCTCTACAGACACTAGAAGCTCTCCGGCATGAATTACAAATAGTCTGGAATGCAATACCTCAGGAAGAAATCAACCACCTGTTGGAATCCCTGCCAAGAAGGGTGCGGGAATGTGAAACTAATAGGGGTGGTCCAACACATTATTAATAAAAAATACCTTTATCTTTGGTTTAATTTCTTTGAAATTTTAATCAATTACTACATTTGACTAGTTAAAATTTCTGCCAAGTTAGGTCCAAAAATTCCAACGCCGTCTTGGTGTTGCATTTTTTTATGTGACAGAGTATACATACCAATGCCATTTCCTTACGGAGTTGGCAAAAACCAACATGATAAAACCATAAAATTGTGTTCTTGCAACCCCAATTAAGGTAAAAAATTATTTGACATCATTAAGAATATTAAGAATTCCCGAACTTGTGAAATGTGCGTCGTCTGACCAAATTATTTTTTTTTCAAAATTATTGTCCCGAGTTTTCATATTTATAAACCAATTACAAGTTTATACTTGTAGGGTTTGAATTTATGTTTTTTTAAAATCCTTTGTACTGTTGTTTTAGGCACACCGGTCTCTTCATCTGTTTTCCTGCACGAGGTTTCAGGAGTGGCTTGAACAACTGCTAAAACATTGATCTCTGATTCCTCATTCTCTTTGTTGTAAACTCGGGGTCGAGGTTTGTCAAAACATCCATGTTGGTAAAGATTAAATTTTAATTTTTGAAATATTCTTCTGTCGGGTTGTCTTCTTTCGGGATATCTATATGACAAAATAGGTATATAAAATAAATACAAATTCTAAGGTAAAGATTAACTGACCTGTTCAGATAGAGTTCTAAGGCCTGGTCTGCGTTTTCATTAGATAATATGAAGCAGGTATTCATATTTCTCAAAGTTTTCAAATTTTTGGTTTCGAGCCATATTAAAAAATATTAAACAACAACAACAAGAACAAGAACGATAACAATAAACAAAAACAACGAATAACAATAAATATCAGCACTAAATTTGGGAAAATGTAGCCAGGAATAATTTGAGAGAAGCAGAAACTTCAAAAATCAAATACCTAAGTAATGGCAGAACGTTAATTATTTTGTTTTTTGCGTTACCATGGTTACCCACGGCTATCCACTATTATCAATGTAAATTATAGAAAAAAATCTTTTTGCCACGTTACTTATAAAAATAAATATAGACTAGGCTATATTTTTGAAAAGCTCTTGGCAAGGGGAAAAAGATTTAAAAAAATATATAGGGTGTCCCATAAAAAAAAGTAGGTTATGTCAATATCTCAAAAACCGTGACCTCTAAAGAAAATCTGAGTACGCCACTGGATTCTACGTAAAAAAATCTACAAATATCAGTTTTTACTTTTTTAACATGTCTGACAATAACAGAGTTACAGGGGATGACTGAAAATGAAATTTTTCCAAAATCACCCTGTAGCACACAAACTAAGATGGCTATGGCAAATTTGATTAGTGCATCTTTGGTTTCATTAAAAAATAGCACGGTGTTGCGAAAACCGCAAGGTTCTAACCTAAAAAATAAGCGAGATACCTCGTAAAACATACGAAAATGGGACAACCTGTACACTGTCGTATGAAATGCTTTAAAAAAGAAATGTTTTATCACTGCACGAAACTTTGATTCATAATTAAGAAAATTCACAAATTGTTCTTGTATCGATAGTAACGACATGTGTTTATATCCAATCCGTTTGAAAATTTGGCAACTGTTATACGAACAATGGCGCTTTCAAAACAAGTGATAAGTACGCGCACATAACGCCATCCAGTGATTCATTCTAGAAACATTTCGATCTACCCTCGTACATGCACGCAAGTACAAACATAAATTTATGTGATGTTCAAAGTGGCCCCTTCACATTCCAGACAAAGAGCAAAATGATGGTTTTTCGTCCGACATCTTTTTTTATCTTTAGTTGAGTTAAGAAGCTAAATTATGGAGTATTCATGGTTTCCATAGAAAGCGTACTTATTTGTACCTACCGCACTGTAGAGTGGTAAATAATCACTTACTAGTTATGTTTGCTATTAACAACCATAGCAAAAAAATTATGAAGGGTAAAGTCCACCTGCCGATCTAAACGTACGCGATGTAAATTGATTGACTGATGGTACGAAACATTATATAGTGCTCATGTGATGATATACGAATTAATACATTTGACAGCAATACCTTTAGATTACAGATAACATGGAGTAGATGTCTAAATTATTTTCGTGTATTTACCTCACGCCATTAACTTGTTGTTGATTACATATATTAATTTGCAAATATAATTACGAAAAACCATTTACCCTTATAAAACAAATGTAATTAAATATATAATTTAAATGCATAACAGCTTTATACAGAAAATATCTACATGTAAGGATGCCTTGATGTTAAATTTTGTTTAAGGAAGTTCCTGTAATGCTTATGATTTCCGGCTCCGGGCGCCAGATGCGGCATCCTATGTCACGTATTAACACCTGCAACGTTTGTAAATTAAATGTGCAGTAATATCAAACTCCGCCTTTTTTCTATAGATAGTCCAAATGTTTAAACCGATTAATTAGTATAATGTCATGATCATTGAACTCACATAATTAACATATTTTACATTATTTCCTTAAAGATTATAAAATTTAAGTACATATACGTAATTTATTTTAAACAGGAAGAGCTAGCTACTATAAATTTCAGTATGTTTACACTTTATAATAACTCGACCGTTAACACCTTTGTATTTGAAAACCAAATAAGATAGTTTGCAAATATTGAAGTAGTATAAGTATAAAAAAAGTTTTGTAATAAAAGTAGAAAGTAGTACAATAGTAGTTAACAACAGAAAACAAAATAAGGTATAAAAATTCATAGAAAGCAGAAACTATAGGAAAAGAGCAATATTTGCAACTCGATTTACACAGTTCAAAAGAATAATTAAATTAACCATATTTTTACCTTAAAAGTATTTTTTGTGATATACAATTGGCATAATCGGTGTAAAAATGACAAAGTTCGTTAAGTTAGACTTATGCCAAAGTGGTTATGATTAAAATGTGCACTGTTTGTATTATACTATCTAATTGTATTTTCTCTAAATTTTAACACCCTGTGTCTCGGAAACGCAGGATTTTCGGATATAAGTTCATAGGAATTTTCTTTCTTATTTTTGGTCAAGGAAACTCCCATTGATTTTTTCGCAATATTAATGGGACACCCTATATTATACCGTGTAGCAAGTTGCCGGCGGAACGTAGTAACTCAGGACGATACCTCTTCTGTGATTCCAGCTTCCCATTCCAACCTACAGAAATTTTTTTAGTGCCATTATTTTTTCTGTAGGTTAAAATGGGGAGCAGGGATCACAGAAAAAGTATTGTACAATGTTATTTCCCTGTATTCCGCCGGTAACTTTCCACAAGATGAAAACGCAAAAATATTATGCAGAATATTTAAAAAAAAAACTGTTATTCAGAAAATTAATAATTTTGCAAATTGAGATTTTGTAAACATACAAAAACCTTATTTCTCATACATAACAACAAATTGTTGCTTTTAGAAACTTTACAGCAGTAGAAGGAGGCCAGCACTCCCCCCACTTTTTCTGACGTCGTAGCCCCGCCCCCTGGGGTGGACCTGGTGGTGGGGCAAAACGTGGGGTCTGGGGTCGGCTTCTTTTCGGGGGTGTTTTTCGACACGTGGGAGGGGTTTAGCACCTAATTAAGAGCCCTTTGGCGGTCTAACCCTCTGGTTAGGGGTGTTGATGCCCCTAGGGTGTGGTCGAGAGGCTATTTTGTCTGCGTTAAGGTGGGGGTTTAAGGCCCTTAAGCGTGGCCACACCCACTCCCTTCTGAATGGTCCTTAGACCCACTACTCAGCTAAGGGGGCCTAATGCTAACTTGTAAGATAGGTGTAGGGCTTCGCAACTTGCTCTCGAGGCTTCGTCCCCTTGTCGTGATCGGAACTTGTTCGGGGCATTCATGCATTGTCGAGACTCCATTGGCGGGAAATTTGAATCTAATAAGGAGCCTCATGCTAACTTGTAAGACAGGTGTAGGGTTACGCAACTTGCTCACACGCCTTGCTCCCTTGACCAAAAATTTAAATTTGTTTGTGACACCATCTCACACTATATTTTTAAAAATACATACAGATCCATGTAATGGTTATGGAGGGAAATTTGAAGCAAGTTTTAAGGTCCACCGTATGGTATCAAACCACTATTACGTGCAATACGTTTTGGTATTAATTACGAGCCACAATGCATCGCAATCGTTTTGTTTTAATTATGAGTCATAATTAAATCTCTCTGCAGTACAAGCCAATCACGACCAAATTAATGTCATGCACAACGAAGAATTTTATTAAACCAATAACACACAACAAAATAATTTTATAATACCGTTTACTACTGCGACTCCTAAAGTAATTAATGAAACGTCTTTAATCTTCAACTGCTCATTAAATTGGTATATGCGCTGGGTGTCCGTCCTGAAATATTTGTAGAAACGCTCAGGTGGTATGCATTTAAACTCGGCTAGCTCCACAGTAACCCTTTCACCATACTTTGTTGATACGACTCCAAAAGCGAGTATTAAAGTAAAAGCTAAGGCAACAACCAATAACTCACCAGTGATGTATTGAAGAAGAAACGGAAAGTTGACACACGAGTGATAAAATTGCAATTGAAGATAAAGAGTAAGTACCTCATTCGTTTTTACACACACACAATCTAATTATTCCAAGGTCTTTTACGCAACAGGAAAAAACAAGTAGCATAAACAATGTTTCCCTAATTAGCTAACGTTCTAAAAGTAAATATAGAATTTATGGATAATAACCTACTGTAAAGTCAGCCAAGTTAGCATTCAAAACTCAATTTTGATAAAACAATATCAAACTTTCACTATTCAACTATGATTCTAAAGCGTGCGTAAAATCGGTAATTAATTAAAGGTGTACAATTCGACATTATCTCCAAATTTTCTTAAAGTAATGACAAACGTTCACTAGGTTATTAAAACTGTTAATTAGTTAGTTACTTAAAGAAAGGTAATTATAGTTAACAATACATTGTAAAAGACATTCAATTCGTCATTCATTCGCAATTTTGAAAAAACAATAACAAACTTATACTATTCAATTATTTCTATAACGTCTAGTTATGTAAAAACGTGTAAGTCGTCATTCACACTCAATATCGATAAAGCAATAACAAAATTTTGCGCTGTAATTAAAAATCTGATAATTATCTAGTTACGTAATGGTTAATAATTTTTATGATTATATTGTAGAAAACAAAAAGCCACTTTTATATTAAAAAATAAGAATGATAAAAGTAAATTATACGGTCCCCACAGATTCTTCGGTATTTAAGAGAGGTTAGATAAAGACGTGTAAGTCGTCATTCGCTCGCAATTTTGATAAAACAATATCAAACTTTCACTACGTAATTAAAAAACCTGCTAATTAATTAGAAACGTAATGGTTAATAATTTTTATGTTTATATTCTAGAAAACAAAAAGCCAATTTTATATTAAAAGATAAGAATGATAAAAGCAGAAACATTTACTGTGGCTGGTTCAGCTGTCAATGCAGCACAGTTTGCAAAATTATGACACGCTTCATAAAGTGTTGAATAACATCACATCTTGTAAAAACAAACTGATGCAGCTTGCTTAAGATTTTTGAATGCCTGACGACGAATACTGTCAAGAAACACGCCAAAATGTGTAAATGTTAATGGACAGTTTCACCTACTTAAGATTTAAAGTTATTAAGACGAAAAAGAATTTTCGAGGACTGATTCAGCTGCCAACGTCTATAGAATATCACAGTAATATTCTCTAGCTGTACACATATACTAAAAGTTAAAGTGATGGTTGCAGTAACCAGACAACAGGAACTTGAGATTCTGAATTTGGCAACAGTTTTCTGCTAGCATCTTACATATATAAACAAGTTTTAAAATCAGTTCTAAAAGATTACTCAGAGTTAATTTTCAGAATGAAGAAATCTAAATACACTATCTATAAAACATGTAAATGAGAAGCCCGTCTGTACTATACGAATTTTGCAATTTTCATTATTCATTCACAATTTTGAAAAAACAACAAACTTATACTATTCAATTACTTCTATAACGTCTGGGGTAAAACCCCATTATGTGAAAACATGTAAGTCGTCATTCACACTCAATATCGATAAAGCAATAAAATTTCACGCTGCAGTTGAAAATCTGATAATTAACTAGATACGTAATGGTTAACAATTTTTATGATTATATTGTAGAAAACAAAAAGCCACTTTTATATTAAAATATAAGAATGATAAAAGTAAATTATACCGGTGCCCACAGATTCCTGGGTATTTAAGACAGTCTGCTGACATAATGTCCTTCAGTATCATTTTGACTCTCAAGATGAATGTCCAGTTTAAGCACCTCTTTCAGCAATAGTTGCAGGTCCATCGGGTTGAGGGGCAATTGTATTTCATCGTGGTATTTCTAAAAAATATCAAAGCTGTCTGCGATACATTTGAAGAAATTATCTGGTAATACGGCGAATGGCAGCCTTTATTCAAAGACCTGACATTGGAATTTCAGAAGGGTTTACCTAATATTTAACAGTTTTATGGTGAAAAACCGGTCTTAATAATAATTGAGGATCTAATGCGCGAAACTAACGGGTCGGTGGTGGATATTTTCACAAAGGGCTGTCATCATAGAAACCTAAGCGTGTTTTTTTACATTTCACCAAGGACGCGGGAAGAGAGATATTTCGCTTAAAGCCCATTACATAATCTTGTTTAAGAATTCACGTGATAGAGCTCAGATACAACATTTAGCAAGGCAGATTTCACCTGACAATCCGAAATTTTTAGAGGCTGCATACCAGGATGCCACTTCAGATCCACACGGATATTTATTGTTCGATTTAAAATTGAATACGCCAGACGTGTTACGATATAGAACAAATATATTCGGGCCTCAAGGCATTTGTCAGGTATATATAGCTAAAAAAGGTTTTAAACCGCACAGTCATAAATATCACATCATATATGATGGTTGACGTTTTAACCAAAAATAGCGATATCCTCCACACATAAGTCAGATTAAGTAAAAGTCAACGTGACGCTTTACTGAAATGCCTGGAAAGAAAACAGGTCGAATGTATCTGCGAGTGTCCACGCATTTTAAAAGGTCGTGTACCACTGTCAGCTGATCCGAAGCATAGACTCTCTCAACATACGCAAACTTTAAGATGCTTAGCACAAAGAGGTGAATCTATAAAAAGGAAGAAACAGTTTCTTGTAAAGAAGGGCGATGCATTTGTGCCACTCTTGCTAGGACCATTACTTGGAGGTATTCTGGGTAATCTGTTTCAATAAAAATCATGGATCACAAGCTGAAGAAGATGCTTATTCTACCATTGGACTTTATACAACGCTTGCAAGCTCAAGACGTCACACCAAACAACATTTTAACGCAGCTGGACAACCATATGGATAAAGTTCTAAAAACCAAAATGACTAGCCACGAGAAATGGCAGCAGTACTGCCAAATCCTTCAAAGATATCTACACTTTTCCAACCAACTATGTCATCCTGCTAGCATAACCATCAGCGGTGATGTTGATGATTCACCGAAACGCAAGGGCCTTACAGACGGCCAAATAGTATCAACATTGCCGACTTCACATAGGAAGAAAGGTGAGGCCTTCTTACGTATACTGAATACGAACGGTGATGTATTTTGGGATAAAAGGGGTACTGTCACAATAAAAGACGAGATCATCCATCATTCCAACATTATCGATCTGGTTCACGAAACGCTAAGACAACGAAAAACTACAGACACACACGGTTGGCGACAGTTTGCGACGTACATTAAAGAAATAAATATACCACGAGAGTTTATCGGAAATACGCGAAGATGTGATGCTGCTGATGTATCACCTAACCTTGAACGGACCTTTACGACTATAGGTGAGAATTACGATGCTGATATTGAATCGCGGGAAACACCGAGAAGGTCCTCTCGAAATAGAAGACTTACACTAGATTGGGACAGCTGGTGAACATAACATGGCTGCTGTATATTATGATCCTACGCAACCGGCAGGGTTTGCAGGTATAACACCTTTAACTAACGTTGTAAAAGGCAAATATGGCAAAGTGAAAAATTGGCTGCAGGCACAGGAAGCATATACGATACATAAACTAGTCAGGAAGAAGTTTCAGCGCAATAGGTATATTGTGAACAACATTTACGAGCTGTGGCAAGCGGATCTTTATGATATGCGAACTTTAAGTAAACACAATAGTGACTACAATTAGATCCTGATGGTTATTGATGTGTTTAGCAAGAGAGCTTGGGCGCGAGCTCTTAAAACGAAGACAGCCGCAACTGTAATTGAAGCATTCGCCGATATTTTTAAGGAGTGTGACAATACACCGGCATAAAGGTAAAGGTAAAGAGTTCGTGGCGAGGACTGTACAAAACTTTTTCAAGAAATAAAATATCACTTTCGATGTAACAAATAACCCTGACTGTAGTTGAAAGACTTAATAAAACATTGAAAACAAAGATGTCCCATTATTTTGTCTACAAAAATTCCTACAGGTATATTGATGTACTCGACAGACTTGTGACTGCTTACAACAATAGCCCACATTCAAGCATAAAGATGACCCCCGCGGTTGTAAACGATGAAAACATTTTGGAAGTGTGGAATAACCTGAATGCGAAAGGCTTAGGCCCAACACGTGAACCTAAATATAAAGCCGGCGAGAATGTCAGAATCGCCAGAACTAAGTACACCTTTGAGACGGAAGATTAATTAATGCAGTGATAAAAAGAAGACCACCTTTTACGAGGAAGAATTGCAAGTTGTCACGGTTGATAGAGACATCCTATTCAAAGTGGATAAGGTTTTGGCAGCTGAAAGATAAGTGCGACAGACAATTTAATTTATTATAGAACCGAGCCACTTGCAGCTGAAGAGAATGTGCTAGAGGCCATATTAAAAAAGGCTGCATCACATTTTCAACACGACAGAGAGAAAATCAGTTATATTGAGGACGGATGGTATGTGCTACGCTTCGCTTCAGGAAATTATGGCAACATAGAAGAAATTGCTGAGGTAAATAACCACGAGCTAATAAGTAAATTGTTAACAATTGAATACAACAAGCTAACTAAGCGTATCACTGCAAAATGAAAAATCTCACTCTCGTTATTCGGCTTCTCAAAACGTTTAGCCTTACAGTTGGGTTGTCGCTCATATCATAACATAGCTATGGAACCAATACCCCCGCACCCTGTTAGTATAAGGATCGGATTGCCAACGCAGATGTTTGTTTATTGTGACATCGTTGAACCGCAAATTGTGGGTAATGTTTTATCTCCGCTTATGCGTATAATAAATTTTACTTCAGAAAGCTATGCTTACGGGAACTATAAAGATGTGATTTGTTCGCCTGCACACTACATACCGGTGATGACGCGGGAATTTGAAAACATCGAAATTAATATAAAAACAGATACGGGTGCAGCTAATACCATTCGTGTCTGAAGCTACACTTTAAGAAAGTACAATAATAGTTTGTCCTTATCAACAATATTATAGGAATCAGGCCGGTAACGGTATCGGGTCCTTTTACAGAGTGCACCATATCATCGTGGGCAAGGTATAGGAAACTGGTTAGAAGGCATATTTAGAAGTATAATACCGTTATTTAAGTCTGGTGCAAAGGCTATTGGAAAAGAAGCTCTAAGGGCGGGTACCAATATCATCGGTGATCTCATAGAGGATCGACTTATTAGGAGTCGTTTCCAGAGAGATTTCACGAAGCGGGTAGAAACCTTAAGCGTAAAGCCGACGAGAAAATCGATAAAATAATGGAGGGTTCGGGCTATAAAAGAGTATGTCTGACCGATAATAGTCAGTCTCTGCCGAGAGCTGTTCCTAATAAGAAGAAGATAACTACTTACGATATATTATCAAGATAATGGCTTTTTACATGCACAATCGTGTGAATGCGCCAAGTCCGAATTGGATTTGTTCGCTTTACATTTACATATATATATATATATATATATATATATATATATATATATATACCGGGTGGTCGTAAAGGAAGGAATAAATTCAATATCTCGTAAAGCACAATTTTTTTCAAAAATCGCTCGGACCCGTCGATTTTATATTTTTTCGGGGCATATTTTGCGAAAAAAAAATTTTATACGGGGTGTCTCAAAAAAGATTAGCTAAAAAAATTTTTTTTTTCAAATTGCAACCCAATTTTTTTATTGCATTTTTGGATTGCCCTTACAATTCTAAACTTCAATTATGCTGGTTAACTTGAACGGAAATCAACAATTTTAGTCTTGTTAGAAAAGCCTTACATTGTTCTATCTGTAATAGTCAAAAATGTTGTCATACTAATGTTACCGTTTCCGCTAGAGTGCGTTATCTAGAAGGTAATCTTTGTTAACTTTTCGTATGGAGTACCTACATTGTAAGCGTAAAAAAAATTGCCTCTTATTATTTTCAGATGACCGCCATACCAAAAGTAAACAAAAAAAGGGTAGGTATAGGTAAATTTCGCTATTCGATAATTTTTATCAAACAATATATATTATCAAACAAATCTAAAAACAATTTAACCAATCTAACAATCAATAATTAAAAAAAATTACAACAAACAGCAGATGTTTAAACTGTCGTCCATCATTTTCAATGCAACTTTCTAGTCTCTGGCGGGTGGATAAGACGGAAGTTTCAATTTCTACCGCTGAAATGCTTTGTATTGCATTTCGTATCCTTGCGATCATGTCTGCCCTTGTTGTGGGACTGTTGGCAAAAACAAGTTCTTTTAATCGCCCCCATAAATAAAAATCTAAACACGTCAGGTCTGGGGATCTGACTGGCCAGTGTCCACGTCCTATCCATCTATCAGGATAAGTTTGATTTAAAAAATTCCGAACATCCCTAGAGTAATGTGCCGGGCACCCATTATGTTGGAAAAACACATCACGACAAATTGCCAGTCGTACGTCTTCTAAAAGAAGTGGCAAATCGTTTGAAAAAATCTAAATATCCTTCCCCATTAAGACTTTCATTAAAAACATATGGTCCAATTATTTGTCTACCTAGAATGCCACACCACATGTTTACAGACCTCCCGCATCCATTGGGGATTTGTTTCTGACCAATAGTGCATGTTATGGCGATTTACACTACTCCGAAATGTTGCTTCATCTGACCACATAATATATGAAAGTATTTCAGGAATTTCTCCTATCCTATTTAATAGCCAGTTACAAAAATCCAGTATGCTATTGAAATCTCCAGCATTTAAACCTTGGTGTAGGACTATGTGATATGGGTGCAATCTAAAATAAAAATATCTCGTTATTAACAAGCGAAAAAGTATTCAAGTGTTGTAACTCGTGTGGTGCTTTTACGAAAGTTTATCGCCTGGCCTCTCATTATTTTATATTTTTATTATTTGATACCAATAATACAATTTTGGTACAAATAAACGTGACCTTTTATTTTGTGAGTGATTTTTTAAGTAATTACTGAACTGAACTTATTTATTACTATAGCTGGGAAAAAAATGGCAGACCACATTAAACACTCAATAAACTAAACATTTTATCACAAATTAATTTTGACATGATGACATTTACTTAGATATAATTGAAACATTAAAAATATGGAAATTATAGGTAGGTACTGGCTGTTAAGGATTGCGTATGCGGAAGATTTTAATAAAAGTTAATAAAATATGTAGGTAGAAGTTTATAAAAAAAGTAGTCATCTGTGTTCTCTTAGGATATTTCGAACGGTGGTTTGATTTATTCCCAAGTCTTTGGCTATACCTCGTATGCTTACATGAGGGTTAAAATTCACATTTGCCAAAACATGTATCATATTTTCCTTCGTTCTACCTCTACCACGTCTTTGATACACGGGAAGATGAATACTTGCTGTAGTACGCAAACGTTGAGCGATTCGAAGAAATACTCTGTTGCGGTGATGTCTTCTGTTTGGGTACTGCAACACATAAACTCTGGAAGCAACGGTTGCATTTCTCATGCATTCGAAATAAACAGTCAACATGTCAAAAACTTCTTCATTTGTAAGAATCATATTTTTCTAATTATGATATCGAAAATGTTTACCTAGATAAATTAACAACTGCAACAAGACTACTAATTTTTGACATACGTTCTCGTATTAATCATAGCTTACTTGATTTCAACTGGTAATTTATTTAATATGTTAACTACTGTGTAACTTTAAGGGTGTTAAAATATACCTAATATGGTTATTCTTGAGCAATTTTCATAATATGTGATACTCTTGACTGTAGTTCATGTCAGTCTACTCATAGTGATAATCCACCTTCAATGTCAAATCAAGAAATTAAAGCTGAAATGGCAAATTCAATCAACAAAGACATTCAACGTATTCTCGAATGGGGAAGCAATAATCTAGTTAAATTTAATGCTAAGAAAACTCAGTGTTGCCTTGTGTCCGCCAAAAAAGATCGATCATTTCCTGTTGTAAGTATGAATGGCTCAGTTCTTAAGTTTTCAGACCCTATTATTCTGTTGGGTATGACTGTATCTTCAAATCTCTCATGGGTTGACCATCTTCTGTCAGCTACCAAAACATCTGCCCGTAAAATAGGCTTTTTGTACAGATCTAAGCAGTACTTTACCTCTCGACAACTCCTTCTGCTGTATAAGGCCCAAATTTGGCCTCATCTGGAATATAATTCTCACCTCTGGGTTAGTGCTCCCCAATACGCTCTCGATATCGTTGATCGTATTCAAAAGAGAGCGATTAGGCTTATAAATGACCGGTCCTTAACTTCTCACATACAGTCCCTTGAGCATAGAAGGATGGTTTTAGTTCTTTCTTTGTATTATCGTTATTACAACGGCTATTGTGCTGCTGAATTATATTCTTTGATACCATCTCGGGCTATCTTTGCGAGAAACACTCGGTTCGCTCATTCACATCATCAGTATGAAGTATAAATCTCCACTTGTCGTACCAAACGGGCGCAATACACATTTTTCTACACGGCTTCTAAACTCTGGAATGATCTCCCTAGTTCCTGTTTTCTTCTCACTTATGATATGAGAAAATTTAAGGTAGCTGTTCATAAGCATCTATTGGCAATTCATTATCCCTCTACCATCCTCCTAAGTGTTCCTGAGTGCTTTATCACGATAGGCCAAATTTAGCCTGTTCAGGTCCACAATCATAAAAAAAAACACAACATATTTTCAAAATTTGTTTGCTAATTATATTGTTTGATAAAAGTTATCGAAGCAAGTTTTACTGATACTTCAATTTTTATGTAGCGAAAATTAACCAGCCTAATTGAAGTTTTACAAAAAATGTTCACGGGTTACACGTTTCTTAAGACATCTCGGGATAGAAAAAAGGTATCGACATGCGGTTTTCGCCATTTTGTTGCTAATTTGCTCCACTTTCATAATCCATTGTCAAAACTGAATGCTTTCATTTAATATTTTCCAAAGAGATTGAGATTTCTAAAAAAAAATACCGCCCTCTAACCTACACGTTACTTATTAAGTTACGTTGAATATATAACATTTACATTGGTGGAAAAGAGCTCTTTTCAACAAGAGTAAGTTTGCGAAGATCGGTTAAGCAGAACCGGACTTACATGCGTTTTTTCACAACTAGGTTCCCACTTTCCCCCACCTCTTATTTGAAAAGATAGACTAAAACTTGTTTAATAAAAAGTACGCAGAATTTTCCGTAGAATCTGATTATCGTATTTATAATTCCCTTTAATTAGGAAAATTTTGTAAAATTTGACTTTTTAAAATTTTGGTATTCAATTACGCCCTCTGGCGGTGGACCTACAATTCTATAAATCATTTCCAGGTGTTTCTCGACTCCACTTTTGTTATAAATTTTTTTTTTCCCAAAGCTGCACTATAGTCCGATCTGAAGATATGACCGACGGCCGTTCTTACTTGCTCACCTTGTACCGGGTGGCCAACTAAGAACGGCCGTCGGCCATATCTCAGGAATGGATTATAGCACAGGTTCGGGAAAAAAAATTGTATAACGAAAGTGGCCTCGAGAAACGCCTGGAAATTATTTTCAGAATTGTAGGTCCACCGCTAGAGGGCGTATTTGACAGTTAAAATTTTAAAAAGCAAAATTTTTCAAAATTTGCTCAATTAACGGGCATATTAAATATTATAATCAGATTCCTCTACAAATTCTGCATATTTTTTATTTGACAAGTTTTAGTCTATCTCTTCAAATAAGGGGTGGGGGAGAGTGGAAACCTTGTTACGAGAAAACGCGTGAAATGTCAAATAACTAGCAACGAATGCGTGCAGTAAACAAAGGTTCATAGAAGGCTTGATCAAGAGGTGTTTTTCAAAAAATCGTTTATAATTTTCTTATTTACCGAGATAAATATATGAAACTATATATTTTCAGAAAGCTAAAAGAAATCTCTAATTAATGGAGTCATAGCCAATTATGGTTACCATTTAAAAAAATGCAACTTTGGTCTGTAACTAGGAAACAAATTAAGTTAGAAAAAAATCGAGTAAGCCACTAAATTGCACATAAAAAAAGGCACAAAAGATGTTTTTAGCAAAATTTTAAATATTCACAAACAAAAAAGTTACGGGATTTTAAAGAAAACGGCATAAAACGAAAAACACCCTATATTTCCCAAACGAGTCGAGATATTGAAATGTTCTTTAGATTATTAAATTTGTTTCAAAAATCGGTCCAAGGGTCCCGACCATGATTTTACTCTATCTATTTGAGAAATACCTAAAATCCCCCAATTACATCGAAAATAGGACACCCTGTACATAGAAGGTTATGCAATCGACTTTTTTTCACTATCGCTTAATCCACTTATTAGATCATGTTACAACTTTTGGCCAAGTTTCGTCAAGATCGGCCATGATGTCTGGATGTCTCGGAGAGGAGGGGTTTATTACGGTCAGTTTTTGATTTTTATTAACTATTTCTAAAACAGCTGAATATTTAAAACATATAAAAATACCCCATATATTGTTTAGTATTTTGCAAGAAAGTCCTGTAATGCACTAGCATTCACCTAGTTTTTGTACTCACTGCTCTTAACTGATCAATCATTGTTGCGGACTGCATTATAATTCTTCTCTATGATCTAAATATTCTTGGAGTAAGTAACTCTAAAAAAAGAAATTGAGCAATCAGTAACCTAAGTAGTATTTAAAACGCACATAACTGAATTAGCAGATGATCTGATTAGAAAAATGAGTTCTGTTTAAACAAGGCCATAGTAGGCTGTGTGTAAAGAAAATATAAACCAAAAGTAGAGACACTGCCGATATTACATAGAAAACCACAAATATATTACTTGTATAACATTTTTTAAGAAAAACGCTTAAAAAAAAACTAAATGGGAATCTCGAAAACGGTGAGATTTACGTACCTACATGGAATCTTATTTTTGCTTCCTTTTTTTGCACACAATTCAAAATTGCGATATTAACATATCTTTGATACCCTATGTCAATTTTGAATACGTTATATGTTTCAAAATAATTTTGAATAGTATGCCAACCTAATACTATACCTGTACATAGATAAACAATTTTTTTTTTATTAAAAAGTAATCATCCGAAAAGATAATTGTAATATAATTACGTGCATTTGAACTTTAATTTTAGGGTACGCTAGATTTATTAATCACGATTCTAGAGAAAAATGCATTGTAATTCTTTTGGCGTTATAACGGCGAAAAAATATTCCTAACACGATTAACAGAAATAACATACTTCAACTTCAATAAGAGATATTGTTAATCATGAGCGCGATACAAAAAGTAACTGTTCAACGACATTCTAATAAAATTATAACTTTACGTCAAGGTAGCTAAATTAAATTTGATTTTAGTAAGCGTAAAACTTTTATTAAATTTTAGCAATCATGCTACATTTCCCATCGTTATATAAATAATGGATTTCTTTGCAAGAAAATTACGAAGTTCACATGCCTTTGTTGTAACGAATCTTAATTTCTAGTTCCCCTATAAATTTCAAACAAAATTTGAAGGATTTTCGTTTACGCATTGCTGTTACAAACCATCTACGGAAAGACATAATTTAACAAGAACTTGGAAGACCCTTATTATAACTGTCATCTCACCTTTGATCTACACCAAACCTAACATTATTCATATGAAAAATGACTTTTATTAGTTGGAAATTTACTTTGTAAAACATCTTATACTTACACACAGAGCAAATTCCGTTTCTTAATAGATTGAATAGGGATTAATCAAGACAGTCACTTAAATTAAAATAAAATCCCTTAAAACCTACCATAAATCATTTGAAATTGCACAAAAAAGTTTCAATATAAAGACGTATAAAAGAAACCTGATTAAATTTAACAGAAAAGTGTACAGTGTTCGTTAGTTTAAGGTGCACCAGCAAGATTTTGATAGCATTTTAAAATATACCGTGAGCGGCTAAATTATGGAATAAATTCAATAATTCTTAAATCGGCAACTTCAGAGAAAAATCCCGATACCCGTCGACTTTTATTTTTAGACGCGCGGTTGTTCAGGTTATTAATTTATTTTTGATGTTACCTATGTAAGCGTGATGACGTCATTGATGATTTTCTTTAATGGAAAAGGGAGGTGTTGCAATGGAACTTTTGAGAGATCTTTTAATTATCTACAGTCTATAGTCGTAGCAATAATTTTGAGTATTTGCGTTACGTATACAGGGTGATTCAAGATTATTGTTGTTCTATAAAAATACAAGCGAACTAAAAAAGACAACTATTCCAAATTTGGTATGTAGACATAATAGGTCATGATCTATCTTTTAAAACTATTGTCAAAAGTGCAACGTTGCCACTTCTACCAGAAACCCAAGGCAACTTTGAAAATTCAAATTGAATACCCTGTATGTTATTGCATTTTCGGATTCTGCATAAAATTCTAAGCAACTTTTGTTAATATTTCCCTATACCTGTCTCTAAGCGTTACATAAATGACCTCTAAAATAAAATAATAATCTGACCAACCGCACATTTAAAAATAAAAATCGACTGGTTCCGTAATTTTTTTCTGATTTTATTTGGTTTGAAAGTTCTGTCATAATAATATTTGGAAAAAAACTGATTCACTTCATATGTCAAGCAGTTTAGTATCAAGAATACAGAAATAATTCAGTTTAAAACTGACAACAAAAAGAAAGTAGCAAAAAGAATAGATTTTTTAGATATCGAGTTAGCACGAGTCAAATTTAAGACACTTACTACTTACTTCAGTACTTAATGGTATTACATTGCAGGTATTTGTACTAAGTGAATAACTGATAATTAATTAATAATAATGGCACCATTAAGTGAAACACAACGAATTGAAGTATTAATTATGATTGGATGTGGAGATAAAACTAGAACGCAACTACAAGTATGTAACTTGTTTAATACAAAATATCCTGATACACCTATCGGACAATCAACAGTTAGTAACATTGAGAGAAAATTTAGGGAAACTGGTCACGTTAAACACATTGCAAATGCTGGTCGTCCAAAAATGAACGAAAATGTAAAACTTGATGTGTTGTTAAGTTTGGTAGAAAATCCTCATAGTAGTTCCAGAGCAATTGCAGCTGATGAAGGCATTTCACAAAGGTCGGTGTTACGTGTACTTAGAAAGGAGAAATACCATCCGTATAAAATCCAGAATCTGCAGGAACTCAATGAAGATGATCCGGATCGCCGAATGCAGTTTTGTGAAGTCATGCAAGACTTATGTAACCGCAATCCCGGATTCCTTCGTCAAATTCTTTTTTCAGATGAATCTACATTTTCCTTAAATGGTACAGTGAATCGACAAAACTGTAGATATTGGAGTAAAGAGAATCCTCACTGGATGAATGAGTACACACTCAGTATCCTCAAAAAGTGAATGTCTGGGCGGGGATAGTAGAGAACAGAATCATTGGTCCTTTTTTCTTCGATGAAACTCTTACAGGGCAACGATATCTGGACTTCTTACAATATGAACTTATACCTGCCATTGCAGTAATTTTCCCAAATGAAAATGATCCTGATTTACCAAATGATAATATATGGTTTCAGCAAGATGGTGCACCTCCTCACTATAATAGATAATTAGATTAGAAATGCGTAAGATTAGTCCACAAATGATCCACAATGTTCAAGAAGCTTGCGGTCATCGGTTCAATTACTGCCAAGAAGTAGGAGGGTGGCAATTTGAACATTTAAATTGAGTTACAAACAATTCTACAATGTTAAACAATTTTTTCTCTGTTTTGTGTTAATAGTAGATACTTACTTACCTGTGTGAATTAATTTAATTTTACATTTTCGTTTATTTGTAAATGACCAGTGTTTGCAACGTGTTTAACGTAACCAGTTTCCCTATTTTTTTTTTCAATTTTACTAACTATCGATTGTCTGATAGGTTTGTTAGGATATTTTGTATTAGATAAGTTACATACTTGTAGTTGCGTTCCGGATATATCTCCACATCCAATCATAATTGATATTTCTTTTCGCTATCATTTTTAATGTGCTTACTGTATTCTTGATACTAACCTGCTCGACATATGAAGTGAATCAGTTTCTTTCCTACGATTATTATGACAGAACTTTCAAACCAAATAAAATCAGAAAAAAAAACCGAAACCCGTCGATTTTTATTTTTAAGTGTGCGGTTGGTCAGATTATTATTTTATTTTAGAGGTCATTTATGTAACGCTTAGAGACGGGTATAGGGAAATATTAACAAAAGTTGCTTAGAATTTTATGCAGAATCCGAAAATTCAATAACACAGGGTATTCAATTTGAATTTTCAAAGCTGCCTTGGGTTTCTGGTAGAAGCACTTTTGAAAATAGTTTTAAAAGATAGATCATGACCTATTATGTCTACATACCAAATTTGGAATAGTTGTCTTTTTTAGTTCGCTTGTATTATTATAGAACAACAATAATCTTGAATCACCCTGTATACGTAACGCAAATATTCAAAATTATTGCTACGACTGATTAGATAATTAACAGATCTCTCAAAAGTTCCGTTGCAACAACTCCCCTTTCCATTAAAGAAAATCATCAATGACGTCATCACGCTTACATAGGTAACCTCAAAAATAAATTAATAACCTGAGCAACCGCGCGTCTAAAAATAAAAATCGACGGGTATCGGGATTTTTCTCTGAAGTTGCCGATTTAAGAATTATTGAATTTATTCCATAATTTAGCCGCTCACTGTATATGGAATAAAATGGAAAACTAATCAAAATATTTTTTAAAAAATTTGAATACAGGGGTTATTTAAAAAATATAGTTTAACTAAAATATTTTCAGTTTTCTACAGCTTCCGATTATATCGGAAGTAGACTGTTATTTTAAATAGAATGTACCCATTTTTATTATATTTTTAAAATCTACGTTAAATTTAAATGTTAGTTTGTAAAAAGCATCCTACATGCACCGTTTTTGAGTTATTTTATTATGTTCAAAATTTTTGACAAATGCACCTGTTCTGGCCGATGCACTTCGGCACAACACTTTCTCGTATAAGGAAACTAACTGTTGCCCGCAGAAATTCCGAACTACGTATAATAAGATATACTACTTACCTACAACCTTATTTTTTTCTCATTCACCCTGTATTTTGCAAATCACTGTATATTTTTACATATTTGGATAGCATGAGAAATTAACTTTAAAATACTTTAGATTTGTTTTTGAAACTTTGATATAAAATATTAAAAAAAAGTAAAATAATATTTTTTTTGTTATTTTCGGCAAAACCGGAAGCGGTAAAAATAATCCAGTTTAGTAGCTATGTATATCTACTATATAATCCCTTCATTTCAAGATTTCGTTTTTATTAGAAACATAGTTACGATTGAAATTTTTAAATTTTAAAATTCCTTACTCCGGTTCCGGATAAGATAGAAATCTCATAAAGCTCATTATATTTTCGTTACATGTGACCATAAACTATGTAAATTTAAAAGCTATACACTGATAGGCCAGTCTCTATAACTTGCAATATAATAAGATATACTTACCTACAAAAATTATTTTTTCCTTATTCACCTTATATTTTGCAAATCATTGTATATTCTTACATATTTGGATAGCATAAGAAATTAGCTTTAAAATACTTTAGATTTGTTTTTGAAACTTTGATATAACATATTAAAAAAATTTTAAAAATAATTTTTTTTTATTATTTTCGGCAAAACTGGAAGCGCTAAAATATTTCAATATAACAGTTTAGCAGCTATACATGTCTACTATATAATCCCTTAATTACAAGATGTCATTTTTATCAGAAGCATAGTTCTGGGGGATTGAAATTCTTAAATTTGAAAATTTCTAACGCCGGTCCTGGATAAGTTAAAGAAATCTCATAAAGCTCATTATATTTTCCTTATATATGACTATAAAATACATACACTTAAAAAATATTACCAGAGCGGTTTTTGAGAAAATCAATTTTGAAAGAAAGGGCAATTTTAACCCTGCAATTAAGGGCAACATTTTATTTTTTTCAAAAATATTTACACACCGTTCGTAAGCATGTATTTTTCTTTGCAAGTTACGATTTTCAAATTGCAAGTAGCCTTTATGGTTTCTTATTGCCCAAATGTACTAAAATCGCGCTATTTTAAACTTAAAAATTTTTGTTCGATCGGGGTTTAGGGTTACTAACTTTTCACCAAATATAGACTTTCTGCCTCTGGTTTTGGAAATGCACCCCCAATAAAACCACATTCATTTCACCCTCTATTAATTGATTTTTACGAAAAGCCAATTTAATACATAACTTTCAGATATAGAGGCCCATGACAAATGTCATTAAAATCGATCAAATAGTCACACACAGATATCCACGAATTTTTTTTTGCGAAATCAATGTTTTTGGGCTCAGGGAACACGAAAAAAGTTGAAATCCGTGAAAAAATTTCAAAATTCTTTTTCGATTGCGATACTTTCTTTGTAGTAGTATACGAGAAAGTAAACATAATTTCTCAAGGTACAAGCGAGGTAGGCCAAATATTTTTTAATACTTGCACAAATAGAACTCACAGCTTACAGAATCTTACAAAAATAAATTAAAAAATTATACAGGGTGTTCGTAAAATGACGTTCAAATTCTGCAATTTCAAAAAAACCAAAAATTTAATTTTTTTAAGTAGCAACCCTATTTTTTACTGCATTAATGGATTCTAGCCTAAAAAATAAAGAGACTTTGTAAATATTATTCCTAAAATTTATAGTTTTAGCACAATCTTGAAAAAATCCACATTTTTGGTAATTAAACTAAAAATTAATTTTTTGTTGGATTTGCTTGAAAGGAATCAATAATAAACAATTGCTATCTACTTAAATAACACTTAGGTAGTACACATAAAACAAAGTATGTATGTACTTCATGCTCAAAATAAGGCATTAAAACATTTTTTTTCAAACCAAACCTGTAATTGAAACAATTATAACAATAGAACTAAACTAATGATTATTTGTATAAATTAATAACACTAAACATAAAATTTTAAAACAAAAACTGTTAAATTATAATAAATGCTCGAATTGAGTGCCTCCAACGTGATTTTTATATTCTTTTTAAACAGTCGCCAAGAGTAGCACTCATTTAAAATTTAAAGGTGTCTTTCGCCTAAGATATTCAAAATTTTAATGCAAAATTTGATTTACAGTCGCTAATCAGTTTACTATTTAAATTTATATTATAAAAATGTACCACTAGCACACCATCATTTTTTATTGCGGCAAAAACTCTAGTGAGTTTGGTATTGCCTTTCACAAATTAGATCACTCCAATAACGAGAGTTATGTCGGTTAAACATACCATTTTTATGAAATTCTGCTTCTTCAGACCAAATAATTTTGTTAAAAACTTTTCATCTTCTTGAGTTTTAACTAATATACATTCACAAAAATTTATTGGTTTTACACTGTCAACAAATTGGCCGTTAGTTTTACAACTGAAAATAAGTCGCGTTAATGTTGGAAATACAAAACAATTTGTTTGTTGACACGATAGCATTTGTTTATTAATGATTCTTTCAAGCCAACCAAACCAACTATAAATTTTAGGAATAGGGACACATTTACAAAGTCTCCTTATTTTTTAGCATAGAATCTATCAATGCAGTAAAAAATAGGTTGCGATTTAAAAAAATAAACTTTTTGAATTTTTGAAATGCAAAATTTGACGCCATTTTTCCAACACCCTGTATAATTTTTTAAATTTATTTTTGTAAGAGTCTATAAGCTGTGAGTTCTAGGTGTGCAAGTATTAAAAAAATATTTGGCCTAGCTCGTTTGTATCTTGAGAAATTATATTTTTTGTGAACAAATACATCTGTCAAAAATGTTGAAAAAAGGGAGGATTTTAGGTATAGGATGCTTTTGGCAAACTAACATTTAAATTTAACGTAGATTTTAAAAATATACTAAAATGGGTACATTTAAAATAACAGAGTTAGGGTCTACTTCCGGTATAAGCGGAAGTTTCATACAACTGAAAATACTTTAGTTAAACTAGATTTTTGCAATAACCCCTGTATACAAATCTTCAATAAATTATTTTGAGTAGTTTTCCATATACACATCGACTCACCTCGTCGTGTCGCCGTGAACGACCCTGTATATACATATATTCCACCTTTCATTCTTTTTATATACGTTTAATTGATTAACAATAAAAATAAATTTCAATATTCTTTAATGTACTAAATTCAACCTGTGATAGATTTTTTTACTTTTGGGTTGTTTCTTTGTAAATTTGGTTTGCGACTATAAGAACGATGAAGTCGAAAACGACATACCCCTAGAATTTAGGAACCTCCTTTAAGTTCTCCTGGTGATATCAGAAACATAAAAAATATCACAATTTACGAAATTTCACAATTACTACATCCGTTAGAACGGTTTCTTGTTTGCAGAAATGTATACATTTTGGAATAACAGTATAAAACACCCTGCATACTACATTCTCATTTGACAGTTCTATCTTTGATACAAGGAGAATTAATACCAATTTTTTTCTAAATTATTGATTCAATAGTTCCAGGTTATACATTTTTCAAAAATTATTTATTTGGCCACCTTGGGCCGGGTGATTCATAATAATGCCCCATATTCATAGTTTTTTTATTTAAATAGATAGAAAAAAAGTAAATGGCAGAGTTTCAGTAAATTTTGGGTAGAAATCCGACATAGTTGATTTAACTCATATACAGGGCGTTTTCAAAATACGCATTAAGTAATATTTTTTAAACGAATCGCCATATACATTTGGCATTTTTCGATTCTACATTAAATTTCTAGTAAAAAAGGTAATTACAAATATATCAAAATTCCTACTAGTTTATGAGATGACGATCAAGTGTTAGCTTTTGGTAAATTTCTAATTGAAATATTTTTGAAACGCGTTGTAGTACAAAAATAAGTCATATCCCTATTAGAAATATTCTTTCTATTAATTGCCTCAAAACTGGTAGCTTCCAATTTAATTTATTTTTAATTTATTTTCGTTAAATCGTGAGGTATTGGACGTCAATCGATTGGATAATTAGGTAAGTCAGTTTTCTCTAAGGGTAACTGAATATTAAAAAAAACTACAGAAAAGTAGTAAAAACAAATATATATTATTTATGAAAAAAAAAGAACTTTCAACACTTCATTAACAATAAACTGCAATAAAACTGATATTACTTTTATAACTTATACCCATTAAAGATAAATATACTATTTATATAAATGTTTACAATAAATGCCAATGTGACCAGCTTTGTTTTTCAAACAAAGTCTAAAACGTTTTTTTTAGATTTTCAGTCGCTTTTTGCATGAAGTCTATATTATTAAGATATGTACTTTATGTTACCACTCCAGACATTTTAATATCTTCCTTACTGTTAGTTCGAGGTCATAAACTTTATTCTCCAGATACCCCCTAAAAAACTATCAAGTGGTGTCATCAGGACTATTGGTTGGCCATGGAATACTCCCATGTTTCCCGATGCATTCGTTAAAATTGTATTTTAAATAATTACTAGCAACTTATACATTATGCGGTAGAGCTCCATCCTGCTCGAAAATAACATTTCTTGGTACATTTAGAGGCATGTCATCCAGAAAATTATCAAAAAATACATACATACAAAAAATTGACATATTCTTGACCACTTTCGTCCTTGAAATTTGAGGTGCCTGAAAAATTGCCTCATCCGACCATATATTTTTACTTAGGAAATTGTTGTCTTCCTTAATGCGACGCAGCATTAATTCGCAGAAGTTGAGTCGTTGTTGGTTTTGTTGCTCATTTAGAAATTGAAGGTTTTGCATTTTGTATGGCTTAAGTATGTTCTTTTTCAAAACCGTTTGAATTGAACTGTAGGAAAAATTTAATTGCTTACTCACTTGCCGTACTGAAATGTTATTATTTCCTGTCACACTTAACAAACCATTAAATTCTCGATCTTACTTTTCTTCTAATCTATTACTCTGCCGAGCCAAACTTCAGTTAATTGAAAATGTCTAGTAGATTTTTATAATGTTTTTTCGACAAATACAAGACAGAGAGTATAACGTTTTATAAGTTGTAAAATTTCTTGCTTTTCTAACAAAGTGTAATGCATTATAAACAACAATTACAAAAATTATCGGGAAGTATTTAAATATAAAGTGTTATTATTACTTTAAAATAAAACTATCCATTATTATTTCTATTGACAGTAGACAAAAGCATCAAACGACTCATATCTTTTTTTAAGAGGTCTTCTAAATTTTGATGCGATAAGTTAATAATAAATGGAAGATGTGGAAAATTTGATTATTTAACTTCGGAAACTAGTAGGAATTTTGACATACTTGCAATAACTTGGAATTTAATGTAGAATCGAAAAATGGTAAAATATATAGGATGATTCATTAAAAAATATTACTTAATGCGTATTTTGAAAACGCCCTGTATATCAGTTAAATCAACTATGCCGCTGAGTTCTACGCAGAATTTACTCAAACTTTGCCATTTACTTTTTTGTATGAAAATGGGACATTGTGTTGAATCATCCGATACAGTGTTTCTACATTTACAAGATCTCCATTTGCAAACATTTTTAAATTTCTGCTTAATACTAACCCATTATGTTTTTAACATAGCACGAATATATTACCCAAAAATTCGTTTCAATTAGTGCAGTAATTTCTAAATGGGAAAAACAGTACTACAGATGACAATGACATACCAAAGGAATTTAGGACCCTACTCCTGATCGTGTAGAGGGTGGCCAGATTTCATGCAAATTGTAGGTCAAGTATATGAAGGAGTAGAGTAAATGAAAACTTATACAGATGTCAGTGCTCGGATTTAAAAGGACACCTTTTGTACCTTGTTTTCTATTTCTTTTCATTTGTTCGTCATCCCTCAATTGTCAATTTTTGAGTATTTCTAAGAAAACTCGCTTATTTGACGAGAAAGAGAAACAATGCTAAAGGTTAAAAGATTACTTCGATTGGGATTTGAACCCACGAAATCAACTTTTCTAGAGTAGCGCTCTACCAATTGAGCTATCAAGGAGGCAAATCACACTCGATTTATACTTTTGAGTTAATTAAATACCTTCATTGTAAACAGTTCGTCTTTAAAATATTTCGTGCGTGTACATTTTCTTTTGAATTAGCTAACACTAATTTGTCTTTTCTTTCGGAGTTTCTCAAATATTAATCTACAAATAACAATCACCCATTTTGAAGTTAAAACGCGTATGTTAACGATTTGTGTCTGTGATCAATTAAGAGAATATATACGCAAGTGTAAGTAGGTATTTTCATATAAATTAAGACTGGCTGCAAATGATTCTACAAGCCTATATAACCTATTAAACACCGAGCATTGCCTTGCAGAGGTATATTATTCGCACGCGGGCTCCTTAAGCTGAAAGATGTTAAAATGAAAGACAGTACAGGGCTCCTTCACTTTGGTATTAGAGCATTGTTGTTTGTTGTTTATATTTATATTTGTGTAGAGGTGGGCTGATGAACGGGTACATGATACCGCTTTGGTTATTAATTGTAAAAGGCAATTACTAAGTGGGTATACACTCTCGAGATCAGATAACCATTAAACACCTCGAATTTTATTTTGATTGTTTTTTTTGTTGTATAGATGAATGTGTAACCTGAGAAAGGAGCGCGGTATTTTTCTAACTCTCGCAAATTTATATATCGGTCACGATGTGGTGATCTATTTATAACTTACCCTTGTAAGGCTTTGTTTTAATGAGTTTTTTTGTATCAGTTTTGAAGTAGAATTATTTGCCTTATGTATTTTGTGCTTTAATGGTCACTAAATAATTGTGTACGTGTAAATTCCTTGTCTATTTTCTTTTGTCCTTGCATTTACCTTATTATCACCTGTGCAATTTTACTGTTGTATTTTATATGTACCGTAATTTGCTTTATTGTTTTATGTGGTTATTTGCTTAAAGACCGGCATGATTGGTTTTAAAGGGCCACATGTTTGTTATTATGATTTTTATTTTCATTATTTTTGACATGACACAATTGTGAATGAAACTGATTTTTATTCATTTTATCTCAATGTTATAATTTTGTACGCACTTTAACCTGATTTAATGGTATTTTGTTAGATATTTAACCCTTTCTTTGTTTTTTTTTTTGTGTTATTTGATATATTAGTGTACTTGTGCAATTACTTATTTATGAATAAAGTGAGTTTTATTGGTGGTTCTTTTCCACAATAGTATGTTAACGGACTGAACCACCGCTGCGCAAAGCTCGTTGATTTTAATTTGAGTAGTTTCATTTTTTTTGACCTGCCCCTCATGATGCAACACTTACCTCATCCAGCCTACCTAATTCAGATAGCGTACCTACGTACCCACCACTAGAGGGCCACTTCGTTTGAGCAGATTAGAGATTTGCGAGTAATTGTCAGGAAAGTCCATGTAAAGCAAGCAATTAAGTTGAGTAATAGTAACATTATTGTCAGTAAAGTCAACATAAATCACTTAGCGATTATTTTGTTCTTGAATTTGCATTCTTGCAAATAAGTTCAAATTACACTGTGCCTGGGGGACGCTACAGTTAGATATGGCAACGCATACTGGCAAGTCGGCTTAAAATATAGCAATTTCTACAGTGTTTATTCTGTAACTATCCAGTTACTAAAAGTAATACTACCCTGTTTATATTTTTCAATACCCTTTAGAAGAACATATTATGCCAAACTCAAAAACCTTTCCATACATTTTATGTTTGACTACACCATCGTAATTTATGCAAAAAATTACAAAAATTGTTACTGTTCGTTTTGTTTATTAAATTCCATCGTACACATTTTTGAATTTATTTCCAATTTTCAATTTCACAATCTTGAATTTCATTTCCGTTTCGTTTGAGGTTAAATATGGTTCTCGTAAATGAAAGAGGAAAGCTTTGAATTTTCCTAGTTGTTTAACTTAATCACTTAATGTGAAATTTAT
Source organism: Vesta saturnalis (assembly GCA_036346205.1). NCBI lineage: Eukaryota > Metazoa > Arthropoda > Insecta > Coleoptera > Lampyridae > Vesta > Vesta saturnalis. The sequence continues at coordinate 464,420 of JARFJB010002052.1, forward strand.
CAGAGCTTAATTTATTGATGGATGTAACTTTATCTTCATGGATTCTGTTCTATTAATACGTTTCAAAGGATATGTTTTCCATTCATGTTGACTAGCTTAACAATCCAAAAACTATACCTAATAATTATAATTCATTATAATGGTAAAGCGGTTTCGAAAATCAATTTCGCATTTCATTGACGAATACCGATTTTTCTACACTCTCTTATGCTTATGTTAATTTGATTACTGCAATAATTTCTTTTAGACCATCCTGGGGACATATGTTTATCGACTGCCTACTTACTATTTGATGCTGCAGTGAAGCCGATATTCTTCGCCACACGTTTCTCCTGTCTACAGAAGCCATTTAAGCTAAGTGTGCTACAATTTCATTATTTAAATATAATTAAGAGCTACTTTGAAAAGGGCCCGCTTAAGCTCTGCGATCATAAAGTACCTTACAACTACTTGATTTTAGTAATTATAAATGATTTTGTATAATATAACTGTGTTATATTCAAGATTTTAGTGTTTCGCTTATGTTCAGGGTTTACTTAAAATTTTAACAATAAAAAGAAAAGGGGTCTTCATAACGTTCTGTAAGGTGAAAGAGTGATCACTGTCGAAATATGTATTTTGTTAAGTAAAAATTAAGTTATATGTCTTATCAGCCTAGCTATATATCCATTTCATATCGGTAAGAGGTGTGGCCTACCGTGATTAGTTGAAAGTAGGTGTTTTACAGATGTTTCAGTTATAATTTTGCAAAAAGTCAACAAGATATTACCTTACGGGGCCGTAATGCCCTTTCAAAATTATTATTAATTTATCTAAACTTTGTTTTATTTTTATATTGGAAATTTAGGTAAATACTCATAGACTCTTCTATAATTTAACTAATAAATATAGGGTTATCACTTATCAGTAATTCTGTTCCTTTCTTTATTTTGGGACTTTTACAGACTATTGATTATTTTTTTGTCTATTTGATCACTTTTACATTTAATAATAAATACAACAATTTAGTTTGATCAGCAATGCACTTTACTACGGCGTACTCTATACCAGGCGGGAATATACCCCACTTTCAGCTCCAAGGATGACGTCAGTAGGCCGATTGCTGCACGGAAATTATTGAGACACGGACAGATTTCCTTGTTGTTAGTCAAATATTATCAACTAAAAACTAAAACTCTGGTCTCAAATCATTGGAAATTATATTTTTTAATAATAACAATCCAAACAAAAAAAATCTTATTAATTTCTCGTTTAGAAGCGTTCCTAGAATAGAACGATGCTTGTTATTCTTTATCTCTAACAATGTAATAGTGATTAGGATACTAAATGTTTAGTGTAACTTCTATAATATACTTATTTAACTCTGACACTAAAGCTCTATTCTTAGCGAGAGCGTTGAGCGTCCCATCCGCGTTACGTTGAGCGTCGCGTCCCGATTAAACTATCCTATGTATTTAAATACAAACGTTTATAGTAAGAGCGTTCAGCGGTGTATGTAGCGTCCGCAGAGCGTCAGCGTCCAAAACAATCTGGATTGTTTTCTCAGCGTTCTCGTAGCGTTTTAGTACAAGATGGGTTCTTCAAATAAGGATTTTGATGAGGTGTTAATAGCGGAAATTTAGACAAGACCTACCTTGTGGAATACAAAGTTGGCGTCTTATAAAAATAAAAAGTTGAGGGATCAACTGTATGCAGAAGCAGCCGAGATTTTAAGTATTTCAAGTAAGTATAATATATGACTTAACTTCGTATATTAAGTAAGGTTAGAAAACACAGACAATGACGTATTCAATATATTTTTGTTTTATTATTAAAATGCATACTGACAAGAGGTATTATTATCTAATTATTATTGTCATTACAAAGATAGTCCTTAACTGAGTCACGAATTTGAGTAGCTAGATTAGATGTTCTGTTATTTCTTACATTGAAAGTTACATTGTTAATTACATTGTTTTCTCTGTCAGGTGGGTCGACAACATGAACATAATCCAAGTCACACTTTCCAACAAAGTCTCTGATTAAATTGTGTATTATGCATGCAGATTTGATAAGATCAATAGCAGTTTCTCTTTAAGTAAAATACTTGTGTCAAAAATTCTCAATTTTTGGTAAAATATGCCAAATGCATCCTCAATGCATTTGCGAGCACGTGACAGGCGATCGTTAAAAAGTTGCTTTTCATTATTTAAAACTCTATTTCTTGGGCGCGGATATTTCTTTAAAGGATATGCTTCGTCCCCAATGATAAAATTTGGTAGAACGATATTCTGGAGGTACATTGTATCGATTTACAAACTGTAAAGGGTTGAGGATTGAAATACTCCCCCGCCACTTTCAGATCCTCGCGAACCCACTTCAATCGTAATAAATTTCTTGTTTGCAACTGCAACTCCTTGCAATCCTATCCAATAACATCAAATAATTAAAATACGTCGTTCCAGTATTAGGTAGACATCTTATTTGACAGTGCTTTCCATCAATATTTCCAAAGCAATTCGGGAAATTCCACAGCGTATTGTCTTCTTGAATAATGTGCTCCAACTGTTGTTGTGTGCAAACTGGCATATGATCGTCCACTAGTTCTTCCCAAATAATTAAACATGTTTACCTAACTATTACTGAAGCTGTTGAATATCCAATTCTAAATTCGTGTGCCAAATGATTATGGGTGGTTCCTGTTGTCAAAAACCTGTACTATATGTTACAGTCATACTCATTACTTAAAACAATAATCAATTTGCAGAGGAAGCAGTAGCCACTCGGTGGAAAAATAAAAAGGATAAGAACCGGCTTGAACTGACAAAAGTCACGGTGTTGCACTCGGGAGATGCTGCCTACAGCTATCACTCAAAATGGCCATATTTTGATATGATGTCGTTTGTTAAGGAGGAGAAGTCTGGAAATTTACCAGTACCTGAAGAACAGTCTCAGCATGAAGAAAGTAATAATACGGATATCGAAGAGGGCAAAGGACATGGCACATCAGACACGCAATCACTCATAGAGCCTCCATTTTCTTCATTATATCCGCCTTCTGCATCAATAGCCTTTACACCGACACACGCATCTACATCATCCATACGTTCTAAGGCAGTGAAAGGAAATAGAAAACGATTGTGCGATATCAGACACAAGTTTCTAGCAATAGCAAACAAAAAATTGAAATTACTAGTTTAAATAATACGGATGAACCGGAAAATGAATAACTGAGTTTTTTTTAAAAGCATTATACCATATATGAAAAAATTCAGTCCTCCGAACTGCGAAATAAATTTCAGTAACTTATCATCGATGAGTTGGCATCCACAGATAATGCGCAAACTTCAAACATGGCTCAACCTACAGCGACCCCAACTAGTAACTTGACATTGCTAACCAGATCGGATTAGATCGGCAATCTGGTTTGGGCACATCCGATGTGACATCATCCCCGCCCTAGCTGAATCAATATCCCTATCAATACTAATAATGGCTTTCTTAACTGTTTCAAATATAAAAATTGATATTTTTTCTTACCTTATAGTGATAACAAGTCGTTCAGCAGGCGAATTATAAGTGTCCTTCACAAAATTGGTTACAACTTTTTCGAGATGCTGCCTAGTCTTTTCTAAGAGGCAACCAAATATCTTGACGAACATTCTTAGATAATTACAGAATCGATCTGGATACTATCTTAGCTTAGGATACAAATGGTGAAATTCACCAAACACACCTCGTTCCCTATTTATTAGATGAATTCCAATTCTTCTGTCTAATAACGTTCTAATATACGTTGTCTCTACTAAGATCATCAAAGAACATAAACGCACTGCTTTGTTTGGCGCCATATTGTAGACTGAGCTTGATTTTTCACAGGTAATAGACGCTGTCATAGGACGCTGGTAGTGTGAATAATCTTAAGCGATGCTTCGTGACGCTCGACGCAACGCGGGCGCGACGCGACGCTCGGCGCTCCCACTATGAATAGAGCTTAATTAATACAACACGAATAATAAAAAAGTCGGAAATTCATTTCAATGTTTTTAATTTTCTTTCTGATGCTAAACTTGTTTTGCGGTCTGCAATTGCATTATTTCTTAATTTTTTATAGTTAGACAAAACAATATTACGTGCATTGAAAATAAATTGCATCAGCATGTTTTATCGATTCATTAATTGATAGAAACTGTAGTAAATAGCTGGTAATCCTATTCCTATTATTAATCAACCACATTACTTAAAATTAGTAAAATATCCACGTATTTTTTTTTAATAAACACATATGTAACAGCAATTTCAGCAAATACAACCATTAATTAGACATTTATTGCAATGCTTTAAATTTTCGCAATGATATTTAACTTTTTTGACGCTCACAAATGATTTATAGAGGTTTCGTAATTTTTTATAATTATACAATGCAACATACTGTAACATTAAATAAAGTAGTACTATGACGGGTGTTTCGAGAATCCGGTACATATCATTTGCGAATCATATTCCGACATATATTATTAGAATTTGTTGGCGCAGCCTAAAACTAACGATTTCTATATGCTACTGCATTACAATTGTAAGCCTACTAACGTTAAGTCTCACACTCCTATATTCCCGCCTGGTACAGAGTACGCCGTGATTTTACTCAATTATTGTTTGTTTTACTCTCTTATTTGTTTACTCAGGTGTCCACTTACAGCTTCACGTACTCATTTCGTAGCTTAGAAGCTGTATTATCTAAAACTATGTGGCGTTTTGGCTATCTCTATACTATACGGTTACACCACCACTAAGTGCACTACCAATTGAGTGGTCCTCAAAAAAATTAGCTGAGCTAGACGACATCTTTTTATACTATCTGTAGCCTATTTCGAGCTATGTTCAAAGATCACGTTCAAAATAAGTCACTATGTCTTTATCTCGTTGATTAAGAGACCAGCCCAGAAGGTATTCTTTCAAATCTGACTCATGATATGAAACTATATCAGGTTCTGTGCATACCTACTTCTACTTTAGGTACAATTTTCTCAAAATCTGGCTACACCGTACAATAAACATCATTTGGTATTGACTGACGTCTTTCAAAGAGTTTGGGATTTACGTATTAGAAATTTCTTCATAATATAGAGTAATTTGACTGTGAATTAAACAGGTACGATTTCTAATAAGTAAATGACAGTACGTGTTTACTTAAATCTCGATTTCAAGGTTTAGACATCCTCACAAAATTATTAATAAATTGCAAAAATAATATTTTAGTTGTAAAACAACAATTTTCAATAACTTATTACAATTGAATCCCGTTTGTGAAAGTTTCCGATATTTATAACCTAGAGAGTTATAAATGCATCGATTTCTCCAACCTTTAACACTCAATAGTCAAGATTACAAATACAATTAAAAGCAAATGATATAAATCTATTATTAAAATGGTCAATGAATAAAGAATATAACAATGGACTTCTCACTGCACACGTAGTTATAAAACGCTTTTTTTGTAAATTTGTTTGCAAACTTTTTGATAATTTCAGTGCCATTTTTCTTTCTAGATTTTCGCTTAATCCGGAACAAGACTTAAAAGGCTTGGAGAATTCAAACCTATTCTATGAAACACGAGCTTACAAAATAACATCTTCAGCTGACTGATCCATCATAGAAAATTATAAAAGCTGTGGATGTGTATTCAATGTACACAGCTGCGCTGTGTTGAAAAGTAAATAGAGCCAACGATTTTAATACCGTAAATATTTTAAGGAACAGTTAATACTGCTACTGGCATGTACTGTTATAAATAGGTATGTACATGCACAAAATTACGTTCACGCGAGTAATTAATTCACAGTGTCATAATTAAAAATCATACTTTAGTTAGAAACGTGATTCGGTTAAAAATTTTCTCCTACATATTCTTAAAATTTAACCCTAGGATACTTAACCAATAAAATATCGGCATTTACATAATCCGTGCTTCTGAGACCCGTTATATAAAATCACGTATAGTCAGAATAAAAGCAAAGTTATTGAAGTAAAATTTTAGGTATTTATACATTACAAACGTAAGATTAAATATGAAAGTGAACATTATTGTTCAAAATTTTTTTACGGATTAGAGAAGCATTTAGTGCACATTCTACTTTTACAACTAATACGTACTTTTACTGTGCTTTTACGATCAATATTTGCGGGGCACACTTAATTGTTGCACTTGTTTGAGCGGCTGGCAGACCAGAGATATCAATAAATCTGCTTAGACACTCTCGGATACTACGCCGTAGGTTAGGGTTAATAGAGCTTCTCTGCATATGTGGTATAGTCGTAATTGCGAGAGGTGTTTTATTATTCATCGTTGAGATACGTACGGTTTAAGATTGTTAAAACGTAGGTCTAGCCTTGTTTTTTAAGTGTCAGTAAGCAGTTTGAACAGCAGATAATTTACGCAACTTGAAATGTACATGTTATCTTTTGGAAATTAAGCGATTCACTTTGAATAATGAGGTAAATAAGCATATGTTTAGTGTTCCTTAAACTAATTGTATAAGTACTCAGTAATTGAAAATTACTTCCATTTTGTAGGTTATAAAATGAATCACATTGAACCGATCAATGGAACCTATTTTACTGCAAGTTTGAATGTATTTTACATCTGTATTTAATGGGAAATATGATTCTAACAAAATTGAAGGAAAGTCTAGCGTTTGAGAATATATTATTTTTATTATAAACAACAATACATCATTTTTATTTAATCACATCCTTTATCGGTCTTCTTCTTCTTGAACCGTGATTCGTCGCTATCATCATCATGGTTTTGAGATTCGTCCTTCTCCTCCTCTACCTCATCGCTCTTCTTCCTCTTCTGTGAATCATTACCATCACCTTGGATGTGAGATAAATTCAGCTCATCCACGTCATCGTTTCCACCATCATCTTGAACGGTTATGTTGTAATAGTTTAACAAGTCAGGAAAATCTCTAATGTCCGCTAATGTTGGCTCATAAACAGGAGAATACATTATAATAATACTCACTCGATGACAGTTACACTTTAAAGAGCGAAACGCACGAGAAACGAGAATGCTGCTACCCTTGGATGTTGTGCGCTGGCGCGCTCGTCTATGTTCGGGTAGAATCGGTTATCTTCGGGGGAAGTTTGAAGTATTGACCTAACCACACTCTAATATCTTCCCTAGGGGTATGTTTACAAATCTAAACTCCTTTTTTATGGCTGAGGTATTTTCTGCTAAGAGGGCTTCTTGTGCACAAGACCCAAGGCCAGCAGCATTCTCGTTTCTCGTGTGTTTCGCTCTTTAAAGTGTAACTGTCATCGAGTGAGCATTATTATAATGTTTATGAGCCAACATCAGCGGACATTAGAGATTTTACTGACTTGTTAATAAACAATTACAACATAACCGTTCACGATGATGTTGGAAACCATGACGTGGATGAGCTGAATGTATCTCACATCCAAGGTGATGGTGACGATTCACAGAAGAGGAAGAAGAGCGATGAGGTAGAGGAGAAGGACGAATCTCAAAACCATGATGATGATAGCGACGAATCACGGTTCAAGAAGAAGAAGACCGATAAAGGATGTGATTAAATAAAAATGATGTATTGTTGTTTACAATAATAATAATATATTTTCAAACGCTAAGCTTTCCTTAAATTTTGTTAATAAACTTGTTTTTTCTAACGGTGTTTGAACCTGCACTAACAATGCTGCAGTTAATGCGAAAGTGTGGTTAGATGTGTAGCTACAATAAGTGTGAGATTGGCTTTCTTTTGCACTCTGTGCGTTCAATAATACTGCTATTTTTTGAATTGTGAGCAAATTTTGTATGATTAAGTTAAATCAGTTTGGGTATTTAATTTAATTGATTCGATAAATTTGATTTGAGTAATTGATTTGTATGATTTAGAAAGAGACGAGGGAGAGACGAACACGATCAACCCCTATTACAGAACATTAATTAGCCTTTACACCACTACATTACACCACAAACAACCCTAATTAGTCCTAGAAATTACCGCTAGGTGTCGCCGATTCTATTACAGAAAACATTCGCTAGTTTAAAAATATACCACTAGATGGTGCCACAAACAAAACCCTGATTAGTCCTAGAAATATAACGCTACATGGTACCACCTTTATTACAGAAGACATTCATTAGGCCATACACAACTAGAAGACAATACAAATTCAAATTCCCAAACAAGCGCCACGACAGGAGCGCGCAGGCCCTAACATAGGTTCCTATGTTTTGTCTTATAAGCTAGCAATAGGTCCCTTATTAGAATACAAGTTCAAATTTCTCGCAATAAGTAATCAGAATGTAAACACTTAAATTCAAATCCAAATTCAAGGGGCCAGGTGCTAAGACCCGAAAGTAAGTAAGTTGCGAAACCCTACAAGTTAGCATTAGGCCTCCTTATTGTTATAATACAAGTTCAGATTTCCCGTCATAGATGGCGTTACAAACAAATTCAAATTTTTGGTCGAGGGCGAGGGCCTGAAAGTAAGTTGCTAAGCCCTACATCTGCCTTACAAGTTAGTATTATACCCCTTATTATAATACTGATTCATATTTCCGCCATTGGGGCCACGACAAGGGACAAAGCCCCGAGAGAAAGTTGCGCAGCCCTACACCTGTCTTACAAGTTAGCATTAGGCTTCTTATTATTATTATAATACAAATTCAAATTTTCCGACAAGGGTACCACGACAATACACGAAGGCCTATGTACAAGTTGCGATCACGACAAGGGGCAAAGACCCGAGAACAAGTTGAGACAACCTACACCTGTCTTACAATCTCGGTTATGTTCGGGGAGGATTGGAGTTGGGATCGCCGAAACAGCCTTCGCCCAAATCCTCGCGTCGCGAAATTTTACGTATATGATACATGTTAACTTAAAAAAAATCCCAAGGCCGTCCGCTTCTATAAAACAAAAATAATCTTGGCACATGTTAACTGGTTAAATTAATTAAATAATTTATTATAAAACACTTGTCATTATCTTTACATGTCTTTGTGCTTTATTAGATTACAATTTTTATAACAGGGGATAATTATGCAACCTCTTTATAATAAATCCTATTACAAAACTCACATTGTAAAACTAGACAATGTTGATTGATTCCTTACTTAATTAGGTATTCGTTTATTTAAAGCAATTTGTATGTACATACACAATATAAAAACACAATTTGAAGACTGTTATTTATTTATAACACTTAGGTGATATTTTTGATTTGTACACAATATAAAAAAAAACTGATGAAGTCTAACTTTTACACGATCAAAGTGAAAATCATTTTTTTTTAAAGCGCGTTATCGTCGTTTCTTTTATTTTGAATGTAAATTTATAAGTACAATATAAATGCTAAATACGAGTTGTAGTAATCAGGTTTTGTGTATTACTTTCTAAATCAGATAATAAGGGAAAGCAATAGCCAGTTTATATTCAGCCATTCATAAGTAGAAAACGTGTTTAGTGAGCTGTATAAAAATATTTCAGTTCAACATATGGTTATTATTAGTTGAACGAAAAAACACATCTGTAGGTATGCGTATTATTTTTTAATATATGTTTTACTTGCTATTGCTAACAAAAATGTCGATAAAGATTTTTAAAAATGTATCATTACTCTTATAGGATGACGTCATAAAATCAGATCTACAATAGCTGGTACGTATTCGTGGATTTTAAACTTGCAGTTATTGTTAATTCGCATATAATAATAAACCATTAAAACCTTTTACCTTTTATTTCCATTATATCAATTTGATATTCTTAAAAACATGTTAATTTAATTTAACTCTATGTTATATATGAGTAATTATTACTTTCCAGTCCTTTTAATGAGGTTTTTATAACTGGTAATGAACACGTTTTTTATGAAACAATTTTGTGTGTATGTAATTGAACATGCAAATAAATCAGACATAATTTTCCGAATGTATAGGTGGTGACTGTTTAGAAAGAGAATCTGTCTCTATAAAAAGCATCATTGCATTAGGGTAGAAATTATTTATTATTTCACGTAATATTTAATTTAGACTTTAATGTATTCAGTTTTGAACTATAAGCTGATTTCCGCAAACTGTAAGACATGATTTATTGATTTTGGTTGATTGATTGAGATTGATCTGATTGATTTGATCGAGCATGATTTGTTTGAGATTGATTGATTAATTAATTAATTGATTTGTTTGTGTGAGAAAGAGCCGAAAGAAAAAGAGGAGAGAGAGAGAAACGGGCAAACGAGAGAAAGAGAGGTGTGCATGATCAACATCTATTACAGAAAATGTTCATTAGTCTACACCCCACTAGGTAGCGTCAAAAATCAATTTTAACACAAAGGGGGCCGGGGCGCAGGCCCTGATACAAGTCCTGTCTTACAAGGCTAGGTCCACCTTATTAGAATACAAATTTTTTATGACGGGGGGTGAAGGCCTAAAACTGTAAGATTAGGTTAGAACCCACATACAACAGGGGCCGCGACAGGGGACGAAGGCCCGAGAACAAGTTTTGAAGATCTACACATGTCTTACAAGTTAGCATTAGGGCCCCTTATTAGAATACAAATTCAAATTTTACGCCATAACCAATCAGAATGCAGAGACTAAGTCCTCCAATCAGAGCACAGCGGCTGAGTGGTGGGTGCTAAGGACCAATCAGAAGCCAGAGAAGCGGGTGCACGCACGACCAATCGGTTAAAAGTGGGGCGTAGCCTAGTTTTAATCCCTCCAATCATAACACTGCATGTACGCGCAATTGCCTAACCTCAAAGGGGTATACAGCCAAAAAGACTCTTAATACAACCAAATTAGGGGCTCAACTCCGCCCAAAGGTTGAAAATGGTCTCCGAAAAGAAGCCAACTCCACCCTCAAAATATACGCATCCCACGTGGGCGGCCTTGTGACGTCAAAATCCAAGATGGCGGAAGGTGTCCCAGGAGACGGGGCTTGTGACGTCAAAAAGTGGAGGGGATGGTGCCTGTTTTCTACTAATATTATTTACATGTACAATTAATAAATGTCTTTGATTTAATATGTGTGTAACAAAGTTAAAATGAACAAGTCTATTATAAAGAAATGAAGTAGAGAAATTTAATCTTGTGAGATATCTTTATACGAAGTATCTTCGGAATCACTGCAGTCAGTCGAAGATTGGTTAATGGTAATAATGATCGGTTCTTGGACAACATCTAACTGCTTTTGGACATCCCACCATTGTTGCATTTGCTTTTCAGCATGTGCAATGCATTTTTGCCAATAGTTAACATAAGTACTCAGTAATTGAAAATTACTTATATTTTATAGGTTATAAAGTGAATCACATGGACCACTCAATGGATCCTATTTTACTGCAAATTTGAAAGTATTTTACATCTTTATTTAGTGGGAAATATGATTCTAAGTAATTTTAGTACTCAAAAGCTACTTGTTCGTAATATTTATAGCATCAAATGTTAGAATAACTTTATTTAAAAACTGTTTTTGCTCAATTTTTACATTTGATATCTCATTATAGATTCACATTACATAATAATTCTTACATGTACAATTAATAAATGTGTTTGATTTAATCTGTGTGTAACAGTGTTAAATAGAACAAGTCTATTATAAAGAAATGCAGTAGAGAAATTTAATCTTGCAAGACATCTTTCTACGCAGTATCTTCGGAATCACTGCAGTCAGTCGAAGATTGGTTAATGGTAATAATGCTGCTTTTGGACATCCCACCATTCTTGCATTTGCTTTTCAGCATGTGCAATGCATTTCTGCCAATAGTTAGCATCGATTCATTTAAGGAGTTTTCCCACAGTGCTACTACATTTTCGTTAGAAAAACCACTCTGGTCAATGTTTTTATTATAAAATTCTTTGCAATTTCCCCATACCAATTCTATTGCGTAAAACTGACAGTGATACGGTGGTAAACGTAATAATTCTTCTGCTAGTTGATCAATTAAATATTTTTTCGATATGGTTTTTTTGTTTTGCTAGTTCTAATAACACCACTTTTAGCATATCAGGAGAATAACTTATGTTGTGTTTGTTTAAAAATTCAATTAGTTGGTCTTTTTTCCAGCTATATGTTGGTATCTTTTCAATTAATGTTGAATGATATGATGCGTTGTTTAATATTACAAGGCAAGGCTTCTCTAAGTTTGGTAGTAATTGTTGTTCAAATCATTTCCTGAACATTTCAGCATTCATATTATTATGGTAATCGGATAAATCGGATAATTGTTGTTTTGTAGAAAAGACTAAAGATGAATGAGGAATAAACCCATCAGTTCCAGCACTTGATACTATAAAACTAAAATCATAAATAGTTCACATTGACCAATTATCATTATTTTAAATTTACCGTTTTCCTTCACCAAGTGATTTTCTTCTCAAACTTCTAACAGCCTTGTCATGCCATGTACTTTTTGAAGAGCGTCTACTAAATATCCATGTTTCATCCAAAAATACAGGATCATACGAAGCCTCTTCTTTGTTTTTAAAATAATTTCTTAGAAACGTTGTTCTGCTGGCAAGTTCAAATAAGCCTCTTCTTGGATCATCCTTTTTGAAATCAAAACCAATATAAATATAACCAATATAAATTATATTTCATATTGGAAAAGTATGGAAATAATAACAAACCTGTATAATAGAAGTCAATGGTACATTTGGCCCTTTGCGATCAGCGATCACCTTCAAAATATCGTATACGTTTATCAACATAAGTTGAGTTTGACTTTTAAGAGATTTACCCTTTAAAGACATGACGAACTGCAAATTATATGAATATTATTTTCAAAAATTGATTAAAGCTTACCCTGAATGCAACAAACATGATACGGATAGTTTTGAAAAAAATTGTTATAATATGAAAACACGTAGGTATGGAAAATAAAGAACGAAATAATCTGTTGGAGCGTCGGAAATTGCCGGTTAAATTTGACAAGGTAAAAAAACTGTCAAAATATGATTTAGCGTATCATCGACCTACGTTATTGAGATTTGTATTACAGACATAGTGAAAGTCCTCCATCTTTCTTTAAGATCAACAGATGAGTGAAATAAGTATAGGATAGTAATTTAATTTGCTATTCGGTAAGGTATGAATCATAAGACACCTCTCGCAATTACGACTATATCACTAGTTCCTTCGCTAAATTTTTCAAAAACAATCTGCTTTTGTGAGTCACTCCTATGCTGTAGTTTGGATGTTCCTTCGTAAATACTATACATACACACACACATATATATATATATATATATATATATATATATATATATATATATATATATATATATATTGAGATGTTCAGAAAGAGGCAATAGAAGTATCGGACAGCTTACATAACATTTGGGTAATAAAAAGGGGTGATTTCTAGCTCGATACAAGTGCAAGACACTATTTTATATAAATCTGGTTCACGATGTGTTTAAAATAAAGTTGTTTGGTATAAATTAGTCTGAATATCATTTGCTTAGTTTGGTTTCATCATAAAAAGCAATTTGCTGCTAACAAAATTGTCAAGAATGTTAAATATAACCATTTTCGTAAAGTCATTTTAGTATTGCAATTATTGCAATAAAAATCAATTTTTCAAAGGTAATTTGGCAAGTGGGCATTTTACAGGTGTTTAAACATGGACTATATAGTTAGGATTATGTTAGGGATAGTGTATGTTTAGTTTTTGAATGCAGGAAATACAAAAATTTAATAAAAGGGTTATAATATGGACAGTTTAGACATTTTTCGCACATATTTTTGGAAGCGAATTAGTGACAAAAATTATGTTACAAGATTCACAATAAGAACAACATATAGAACAATTTGGTATACAGACATTTATAGTGCCGTACATTTTTATAGTGAAACATTTAAAAAGAGTGTTAGACGATGAAATTTTTTCAATGCAACATTATATAACAATATGCATTGCAAATAATTAGTGAGAATAATAAAGACAATAAGTACAAACCTTAAACATAACATTTTAAGTGTTAAAAACATTTTTAAATATAAATTATTTTCATTTTTAGATTTAAGTTTGGTTAGGTTGTAATTTTTAGTTTTTTTACATAATTTTATACTTTTTTCGCATTATTAGACTTAAATTTTGCTCTTAAAGCAAATAATAAATGTTCTTTCTTATTATGACACAGTTTTTATAAGGATACAGCGCTTTTCTCCGCAAAATTATGTTAATTCTGAGGTGAATTTTAGATAATATTACAAAAGCTAATAAATTTCTTTAAATTAAATGTTTCGTACACAAAAGATATGTATTCTTATGTAGAATGTTCTCAGAATTCCATTTTTGCAATTAGTTTTAGTATAGCTTGTAAGTGTAAATAGTTATAAGCTTAATTAGGTTACTTCGTATATTAATGTTAGGAATTATAGATTGTTAGGTGTCTTTTTGTTCAAAATTTTACGTAGTTTTCATTTCCGTTTTTAATTTTCAATTCCGATTATGCATAAGAAAGTTACGGCCAAATTTCCACTTGTGTCCAATTTGTAATCTAGATCCACCAATCATAGTCATAGTTACTTTTGCAATATGGCTGTAAAAAAAATGAATTTTTGGTAACAACCAGAAACATATAAAAGCAAGCGCTCAGGAAATCACTCTCTCTCTAGAATTTGTTCAAAAGTGTAAAAGGTTAAAACAGTGTTGTGAAATTTGTGTTATAGAGTAAGTTCATAACCTAATTTAAATTCGTCAAGAAGTTTTACGTTACGAAGAATATTTTCGAGAGCACTTGTTTTTATATCGACGGTTCGAAATAAATAATTCGTTCTCCGATACCTGTCGTTTTTAAAAAAGATTTTTGTTCGTGTTAATTTGTGTCACGATTTTGTAAAGATTTGCTTCTGTGTTATCCAATTTAAATTATTTCCGTTTATACCAAATTAAAACCCATTTTTAATTGGTCAAAGTTGTTTTATTTCATCGGACAATTCCTTTTAAACAAAAATTGAATCGGTGGCTAAAAATAAAAGTGTTATCAACAAAAATTTTGGATATTTAAAAAAATATTTTTAAAACGATATCACTCATTAAGATTTAAAATTATAAAAAGTTACCGAAATTAAATAAGTGATTGGAGTTTGCCGATTTTGGAGAAAACATCTGTAAGTTTGGAAGTTGGTGTCTTCGACAACCGAGATTCGAGTTAGCAGTATTGGCTGATGGTAACAACCGTAATCAAGTGGACATTGCCTACATCCAACTGGAGTATCCGAAGACATCAATCAACCGTGAGGACAGTATATGTGAGTCAGATCTTAATAACCCTATCCATTGATATTTCCCTGCAATTTATATTTGTTACATGTATGTTTTTGGTTAAGAATTTTAAATATTTACTTGTGTAAACGCCTGTAAAGATATTAATTTATTTTCTTTTTCTAAATTTTCATTTTGATCTAAACATTAATTTTCTAAATTAAGTATTTGACATCTTTGACAGCTTTATAATTTCACTTAAGTTCATTACAACGCATGCGTTTGATAGCAAATTATATTCAGAATTATTTTTATACTTTCAATTCAATTACATAAAGGATATTTCTTATACACATTTACAGATACAAAATTTAACTTCAAACTAAATTCCCTGAACTCTATCCCCATATGAGATCCTGAGCTAGTCCGGTGCAATATAATAATAAAATTAAGATTTTAAATAATTACTTCAATTACAAGCATAATTATCTACAATCATATTATTCACATTAAAATTTAAATTACCTCAAAATAAATATAAATATAATATATAATTATTATTTCCAAACTAATTAATTTTTCCTCACAAATGAGTAAGTCGCCATTTTTAATCAAATTCAAATATAATTAAATCATCACAATATATATATATATATATATATATATATATATATATATATATATATATATATATATATATATGCGTTGAGTGCTGCAACATTAATGATGTTGAAGAAAAATGTCATGGGTCATCGTTTACTTTGCCTCTTACATGTCTATGTCGACACCACTTGATCCATGCCGTCAACACCGTCCTTTGTTTTATTATAATGAGTGATGATCTCTGGCTTCCGCTTAGCGTCATCATTGATGCGTCGTGGTGCATGGTGCTTAATAAAATTACGTTCTTTTTACGTGCGTAACTTACAACGGATAAGTTATTTCGAAAGCAAAACAATGAAGAACAGAACTACATGATCTTTTCTTTCGGAATGTAACGCTTATTGAAACGTAGTGTACCCACAACAGTAATATTTTTATCCAACAGATAAATGGCTAGCGAAACACTAGTGAAGAAGTTGTCTATCGTGAGATTGAGACCAGAATTATGAATGCCAAGCACAAGAGTTTGTACTACTTCAAGCCCTAGGTTTTTTTGTGGAGGTTCTCTGGGTTGGCGATCAACATCAACTAGGTTCACACATACAAAATATTTTAAGTCAATATTTTGCCGGTTTACTTGGCATATATTGAACGAATCTGCATCTACCTCTAAACCCACAAAAGTTACATTAGTATCCGGTATGACGCAGATTATGTATTGTTGAATTAATAAATCCCAAACGCAGGACACCATTGCTAACTTCTTCCCGGGTTTTCTTCAAAGCGAAATATGGACATTGTCGCTCGATATATAGGATTGGCAAATTCATTACAAAATAGTTCTCTCGCAGGAACATCCCAGATTCTATCAACTCCCGCATGAATAAGTAAACCAGAGAATGCGAGAAATTCATTAACCGTTACATCTTTCCACGGTTTTCCTTTTGCTCCATAAACACGTCTCCCCTATAAATTCGTACCCTTCACAATTTCTTGTACAATAACTAGAGTTACAAATAACTGAAACGCTTCGTTTGGTGTTGCAGCCATATGTTTTCTTGCTAGTCCTGGCGCACGCCGAATAATGTTGAGGGGTTGAATTTAATTTTTTGTTGGAGGTTCCAAACTCCAATGCAGACCACTTGTAGCAATGTAACCACTCGTTGAAGAATCACCAATATCGTCAACATCATCCTCTGAATTATCGTCAACATCATCAGAATTGGATCCAGAATATTTGTCAGATACTAGTTCGAAGTTTGTGTCTTCTGTGTCATCGTTTTCTGCTTCTGACACATCAATTTCTTCACAAGGCAGATCATTACTTTCAGCTGCCCATTACGACACTGTTTCTTCATAAACACGGTCACCAAATCTCACGCTTTTTCACATTCTTTTTCGACGCCATTGTCATATGGGTTTCACAAATTCACTCAATGCAACTCTTATTACAACTGAATGAAAATCAGCGGCGCCTACTTTAATACATCCAGCAGTAATGAAGGTTTCAACTTCCACAGACACGTACAATTCCGCGCAGCAGTGCTTGACAAATTGTATCTATCAGCCTTGAAACTGGTTTTATAGGAACTGAATAGGGACTGAATGTAAAAATACGAGATACAAATGAAAAATATTTATTTTTCGATTTCTAAATACACTTGAATGTTTTTTGAATCAAGTGTGTGTGTTGAATGAAGACATGTTTAGAGCATATCTGAATCCCCAAGTTGAATAAAATTATTTTAAGCAAATTATGAGTAACTAAAATCTCTCCGGGCCTGAGAGGGCTGGTTTAAACATCCTAGGGTTAAACAAGTACAAAATCTTTTAAGAAAAGTTTTCGTTATAACTAAATCAATTATTCGCCTTATAAATTACTAAGATTTAGTCCGATGAATAACTGACAAACACCTACCGGTTACTTTCGTAATAGCAATAGGGGTTAATAATTTATAAGCGTATATACGATTAATGAGCATGCGCGAACATTGAACTACTTATGAGCTTCGAGTATTACAACTCTTCATTCAAATTATTGTGCTTTTATCATTTTATCCCAATTTTCCTTGTGGACCATGTCGCCGCAAAGTGCTTTTTAGGCGGGTTTCGCTTCCACAATCATGAACGGAGACAGTGTTAATAACACACGACAAGATCTATTTTATTTGCAGTTATAAAAACCCGTGCTAAATCCGAAAAACTACGCTGTCAAATGTGGCATAACTATGTGTCCGCGTTACCAAATGTGTCCCATAAACGTCATCTTTTGCAATTGCGAAAGAACAGTTCGAAAGATACTCTAGTGCAAACAAGTAAAATTGTGTCGAATAACAGAAAAAATGTACAGATTATTTTGAGAGTGATGCAAGTCACGAACACGAGGGATGAAGAATAAAAAAACTAAAGGATCAAACATACTATGACACTCCACTCTAATATTACATAAATTGTTCAAATTTTGAAGCAGTTACGGAATTCTTAAAGAAAACCAAATCTAACATAAGAAAAAAAAGAATTAAACGAAAAGTTTTATAAGCTTTGCATCTTTTCAAGGCTTTTTGTAGTAACTCCTTATCACTTTCCTTCTTAACATGACTGTCATTTGACGCTCGGCAACCCAAATGTTGTTCAGTAAGTGTCAAGGGGCCCTTTCAGAGTATTTTGGAAAAAAAATGAAAATATATTTAATATAAACATTGATGTGACCGGTTGTATCTTCAAATTATAACAGATACCTAACACTTTACTGCATGAATTTTTATTTTTGTCGAAAAAAAATTTACGATAATCATAAGAATTTATTTTTTGCTAGGCAAAATATTTATGGAACTTTGACGTTAATTTTACAAAAAAAAAAAGGTTTTGTCATATATGGAACATTATGAACTTAGAAAATACAATTACTCAGTATGGAATCTTAAAAAGCAATTTCGGTGTTGAAACATAGCCGAATTTTACATTTATAGCAGAATGTAAAAGATTTTGCTATGCAACCGGGAACTTTGCACCTTGACCTGTTATTTTCGCACTATTCGGGTAAATGGTCTACACCATCCCGCCGAATACCCTGTTGGGGAATTTCTTTGGTAGGTCCTCTTTTCTTTTTTCTGTCATATGCTTGTTGTACATCGTTCGATGGTCTTCCTGCCGTCTTTCTCAAAGGTTTTCCGGCAAAGAATAGTGCGTCAAATATTGCAAGCTTGAAACCACGAGGGGCAAAGAACATTTTCCTGCTCTCCTAAAAAGCAACCAACTATTTGCCAAGCACATGTCTAAAAAGTGGAAAAAGATTCGCAAATACCACATCTTGGATCTGATTTTTATGCGATAAAATCCCAACAGTGAATCTAAATGATTAACCCCTCCCATACAGCTATTATATACAAAAACACAGTGGGGGCAAGCAATCATCTAGTGGATGTTAAAAAACAGTTTCTTTTCACCAACTGGTTTACTTCCAGCATATGTAGACATGGTCGTCACGACTTTATTATCATATCAAGACAACAGATATTTCTGTATCTTCTATAGTTGTAAGTTTTTTTAAAACTGTTCCTTCTCTTTTCATATCTGTCTCTTCTGGCATGTTATATCCGGTAACGCGATTTATTCTTACAGTTCCTAATGGCAGGGTACCTTGTTTTGTTAAGTATATCATTAGAGGAACACTGCTGAACCAATCAAAGAACATTTTATAATCATGATTTTTTGGTATACTGTCTGATAATCTCAGGACTACATTGCTACACTTGCTCCCATATTCGTTAGATCAAGCAGAATAATGTTGCTCTGAGCTCCTGCGAATAGCTCTAAATAGTAGCTAAATGCAGATATTACACTAAGCACAACATTTTGTAGCCCCATTTGTGTGGCTTTTTTGGATTATACTGTTTTATCCTAATTCTTGCGTTGTTTGGAATAATTTGCTCGTCAGCAGTTGTATGCTCTTCAAGGAATCAGAAGGACTCGTTTTCGAAATTTTGACAAAACATGGTCGAACCTTGAAGAGCTTATTGTGACCGGGTTATCCATGTGGAATAACATCGGTGTTATCGTTGAAATATAAAAACCTTTTGATTGCTGCAAACCTGTTGCAGTTCATCATCTGGGATACCGCAGCATGACCAATAGAAGCATTCCAGTAATGTCTTGTGACTGGTAACTGGATTATACACATATAATTATAGGCAAATTCCTATAAACTGTTCAATTTCTCATTTTTAACGTTTGCTGGGCAATGAATTTTACAAGGTTTTTTGGAAATAGAAGTCGAAAAAATTCAACCGGTGTATCTAGATTTAAAATTTCGCCCGGCAAATCTTCACTGCCTTTGAATTTTATTTCCTCTTCAGTTTTCTTCCTGATCCAGTTAGGTTTGGCGGTTTTCGATGCGGAAGTAGTGAAACCTGGAGTACTTTTTGTTTTTGCGCATCCTGTTTCTTACATCAGACAGGGGCAGATTATCTTCTGACAAGTCGCCGTCAGAGGAAAGGTCTGTTTTCGGAATAATGACATCATCATCATCATTGTCAACTTGTGTATCTTCATCAAAGTCGTTATCGTTGGCCAGAATACGTCCATTCGGTTGATTCAAATTTTCGTCAGAGGAGAAATCAGAATCTTCACTAGCATCAATCGGTATATTCACCTGCTTCAAGTTGCCATAAAACAATTTACAGTCCATAACTGAAATATGTAAAAGAATAATTCCAGTTTCGAGGTTTCATATTGTTCCAAATAAGACACACTATTTTATTGACTTTTGGCACTTTTATATTTGCTGTAGTAGTCCATGTCTTACCCGAAAATCTTTATTATTCAATAAGAAGTCACGTGGAAAGAGAATTCCGTTATTTTCGCAAATAAACACAGGACAAATTGGCGGATTTACTACGTACACAGCCAACCAATTAGTACAGACTTGTAGCGTTTCCACAGCCCACAAAGTCTTATAAAGTGAGGCTATTTTTGCCGCATGCGCTTAGCTACGTTTGTGCCAGGTAATGCGTTAAAGGGCTACTAAAATCGGCTAGACCCGTTTTGGTATCGCCTAGGATAAACAAAAATGACCCAATTAGCGACTTCAAAGTTAAGAATTAATCAGAACCTACATTGTTCTCTACTAAAATTTTAGAATCATCTATAAATAAAAAAATTTGAGGTCAACCAAATGTAATCTAAGGTGACATTGACCGATCAATCAAAACAAATTGTCAGACATCTTAGCCAATAAACTGCAGTACTGGTTGTTCCCATGGCAATTCACATTATAATTTTTATCAATACTTAGATTTTACCACAATAATTACTTATTAACCAGCAAAAAAATCTGTACTTTATACAACTAGAATGCATAAGCTATCATATAACGAAAACGATAGGTCGCCTAGGGGCCAAACTTTATCATGCACACACATACTCGAAAGAACATAGAGGACTTAAGCACCCCCACATACGTGGTTGCGTATAAAAAGTATATTTATCCTTAAGTACATATTATTGCGTACATTATAGATACTGTATTTTCATGTATAAAAATGGGTTGTAACAAATTAACATAACGGATTAAACAAACACTAACATGATAACTCAAGATAAGCCAATTGACCTATTATGATACATTAAATCATACACTAACTTTTGATTTATTTTTAAACTGGAGTATAAATTTAAATCCGATTCTAGGACATTTCGTCCTCGGACGGTTCATCCAGCGGACGGTCCGTCCAGCGAAGGTATTTTTTTAGTAAAAGTATTTTATTAAAATACTGAACTAGTTCTTATACACATTTTGAAATGTACCTAACTAACCTACCACCGAGTAAAGTATTACTTTACCTAAGGGCAATTGTACATTTACCGCATAGATAATAAAGTTGAAATATTTTTATACTGAATTTGTTTTTTATTTAAACATTTTGTTAGAAGCGATCATACAAGCTATTTTAGTTGGACGACGAACCGTCCGGTGACGAATAGTCCTGGACGAACTGTTCGTGGACGAAAAGTCCGGATACCTTAAATACATAATCTTATATATCATTGAAATATGTTTGCTTCTAACATACTAATCACCAAAACCATTCTATAAGACTAAAAGAAATGAAGGTTACTGATTAAATTCTGAATTACCAGAAACTAGTACAAAAATGTTTTACATGCACTCTCTGTTCCAGTTTAAAGTGTTCAAATAAATGTACCAAAATAAGTGAAAATGGAAGAAAATACTTACTTTTCTAAGTTAACTACGAAAATTCCTTTAAATATTAAAGCGCTATTTCTGTCAATATATTCATTATAAACAACAAATGGTCTATGAATGAACTAGCCTGGATTTTAAAACGTCTTATTTAACGTTTGCATATGAAGGCAATATAAAAAATTCTAGGCATATCACCTTCCCTCGCAGATCTACAAAATATCTATCCCACTCTTTTGACCAAAACCGTTTTCTAGGAGGGTGTGAAATTTAATAATTTCACAATTGAGAGTCTCTGATTTAGTAAAAAGGGAATGTAATGAAGAAAAAAGAATTGTCCAGTAGTTTCTTGTAGATTTTGAAACAGTTGGATATTTTTCAATCGGTAACACTTGAGCGTGGAATTGGTTATAAATAGGATTTTCAAGTGAAGCAAAGTGTTGCATTTCGATATAAAATGCGAGCGTCTGCGCATGACTGTGTGGGACTGTGTGCGCGTACGTACGTCTGCGAGTATCTGCGTACGTCTGCGAGCATCTGCGTATATCTGCGTGCGCCCGCGTGGGTTTGTGTGCGCTCTAGTGCGTTTGCGTGCGCCTGTGTGTGTTTGCGTGCACCTGTGATCGCGTGTGCTTGTACTACTTCCGATTTAACCAGAAATGACAGTAACTTTCGACTTTTAAATGGAACATCCCATATTCTTTGCTTATTTCGATATAAAATAACATTCTGACTGCAATAACACGACTTTTGTCAGTAATTGACAGGTCAAGTCATTTTTAATTGAGTTTTTATTTTTAGATTTAGAGCGGCATTGATTATGTAAATCCCTTCACTTTTAATCAAGTAGCATAGGAAAAAAACAGTTTTACCGCAATTGAGTTTAAAAGATTCAATTAATGTGAAGCAAGTTGAATCAGTAATAGTAGAATAAGATACCAACACTTTTTATGAAAGAGTGTTATCTTGCGAATAATTTGATACTACGTACAATTCCAGTAGTTTTTTTTATAGATTTTGAAGCAGTTTGGGATTTTTCAATCAGTGTGGAATTGATTGTCAATATAATGTTAAGGTAACCAAAGTGTTGCATTTTGATATAAAATAAAGACGGTGTTTTAGTAGTGTACCATTTTGTTGCAGCAAAATCGAATTTTTTGTATATCATTACGATATGAGAGGGAAAGTGCAAATATCGACCTAGCAGTTCAGTGAATTAGAGTAGTTTATTGCGTATTTACATTAAAGCGAAGTCTTAAATGACGGTTACACGAAATAAAGCTGTGTGCGCGCGTGTGCCTGCGATTGCCTGGATGCGTCAGCGTGCATCTTCGAGTGTGTGCGTGCAGTTTCGGGTGTCTGCGTGCATCGTCGCGCGTTTGCGTGCGTCCGTTGCATCCATTGAGGTAGGAAGGGAGGGGAGACGACATAACACCACTTCATCCGATACAAAAACGTCCGTGGTAGGTGGGACTAAATCTGCTATCAACATGGCGGTTACCAGGGTCAGGTCAAATTAAAATTAATAAAGTAACAGTGATAAATGAAAGCAAAGTGTTTTTTAAATCATGGCGTACGGCCCTGTAACAACCTACGCAGACCACACCAAGCCATCACTATAATTTATAAAATTCAAATAATGTCACTTATACACGTTACACAACACAAACGACGTAAATCTGCTAAAAATATGGCCAACCCTTGGACGGTTTTCGAGATCGCATGTCGTCTCCCCTCCCTTCCTACCTCAATGGTTGCATCTGTGTACGTCTGCATGCGTGTGTGCTTCTGCGTTCGTCGGTGTGCGCATGCGAGTGTGTCGGTGCTATTTCCGATTTAACAAGAAATGACAGCAACTTTCGATTCTTAAATGGAATACCCTATATTTTTTGCTTACTTCGATATAAAATAACATTCTGACTGCAATAACACTACTTTTGTCAATTATTGACAAGTCGAGGCATTTTTATTTTTAGATTTAAAACAGTTTTACCGCAATTGAGCTTAAAATCAATTTAATTTCTATTTAAAAAATTTTAAGAAGTGAAGTAAGTTGAATCAGTAATAGTACAATAAGATACAATCACTTTCTATGAAAGACCGTTATCATCTTACGTAATTAAAAATGAAGATATTTGCATAATCCATGACGCCCAATTGCAATTTTAAAATTACCTGTATGTATACAGGGCATTAGGCAAATACAGGAGACACTAAAGTTGTATTCTTTTAAATGATACCCCCTATATATTATTGTATTTTTGAATTGTATTCACTTTCCTATACCCACAATATACCACGTAATAGGTTATACTGCGTGCATTAGCAATTAAAGTCATTTTTATGTAGGTAATATTTTTTAAGATTTTCCAACCATGTAATCGCGTAAGGTAGATATATTATTACACCATAAGGTAATCAAAAAAGTTTTAATTTTATAGGAATCGGTAATAAATACTTTTGTTTTCTTAAAATGGCCATCTGATGCAGGCAAATGCATTTTTTCCAGACTACTAATTTCAGTACTTGTATCCAACCAACCGACGTAACGATGGTTGTTTCCGAAAACCAAATATTTTCTTCCAGCATTTTTCTTTTAATACCATAATTCCATATTTATGTATTACTTAGACATTGGTTTAATTAGAACTTAAACGTCCAGATGTCATATTTTATAATTTTATACGGTTCAATGTCAATCCGTCTCATTGAAAACTTTTTTATGTTCCATTTTCTGGGAGAAAACATTATATCAATATACCATCAACAAAATTTAGGTAAACCGATCGTTTATAATAAATGGGTTACTGAACCGAACAATCGGTTATCTATACACCTTGGTGTTTCTATATGTTGGTTTAGCAGGCCCAGCAAGTTCTTAATCTCTCATTCTCATAAACAAACAAGTGAATCCAAGCAGGCAAAAAATGAATGAAAAGTACCATAAATGTACCTAGCTGCTCTTTCAAACCCAACCATATGTTTTAAAATAATATACGATGATGTTTTGATATCTAGTTACCCTAGACCGGTTCCGTGGATAAATAAAATATTGCGTTACTATAGCAACGAATAACTTATTACAACTGTCAGTGTAAAGTTTCATGTCAAAAAGTCTGACCAGAAGATGTTAAGAGGTAAGCAGATTTACGAAGATACACTTCATACCCTTGGCGATCAATGTCCTTCGTATGCGACCGTGAAAAATTGGAATGCAAACTCCAAAAGAGATACATTTTCCATTGAAGGAGAAAACCAATCGGGAGGGCAAGTTTCTGACCGTCGAATTGGATTAAAACGAATATCTGAGGCACCATCACATTCGATCTGTGCTCGGTTTGAAAAAGATTCAAATTTAAGCCGTGTTGTTACTATAAATGAAACTTGGGTACATTTCTACGACCCAGAAACAAAGCAGTAATCAATGGAATGGAGACAGCCTGGTTCTCTAAGGCCTAAGAAATTTCGTGTTCAAAAATCTGCTGAAAAAGTTCTTGCTTCAATTCAAATTATTCGAATACTCCCAGTATTCAATTTTCTTCCAACGAAGAGGTAATAGAAGCTGTGGAGGCCTGGTTTGAAGAGCAAGATAAACGTTTTTTTTTAAGGTTTAGAGGAGTCGCAGGTTCGTTGTAATAAATGTATCCAATTAAGAGCCCTAATCACGATCCGGCGAGTGTCTGCTGCGAGGAAAACGTGCGCTGCGAGGAAGGCATTCACACCTGATGGGCGGCGCTAAGACCGAGACGGGAAGCGCGTAGGAGTAGTGCAGGTGCAGCGATGCTTAAATTATTCGTTTGGAAGAATGATGTTTTTTATCAATTCTCAATCGATAACTCGGAAACCGTCAGACCTAACGCCACAATTTTTTTTGGTTGAAAGCTTAGACATGAGCGCTTCTTATGGTTTGAACGAGTGTTTGCAGTAGTTGTTATTTTTTGTATAAAAAATTACAAACTTCGTACATTACCTGCGATATAATGAAATTTTTACTATGCGAAAAACTTTTTTATTTGTGATTTTTTATCCATATATGCAGCGAACGAAATGAAGAGAATAGCCAAAAAAGTTTTTTGAAAAAAGAAAATTACAATATTGGTGGTAGTTTGAGTGGTAACGATTTTTTCTAAAGCATTGATAAGCGCGCAGCGTCAACGATAGGAAAAGTAGCACTTTATAGCGGCGGCTCGACTGTCGTTGGAACTGCGAGACTGCTATTTTCAGGTATTAGCAATAATTATCTGGATTAAATTGTACAGAAGCTATACAAATTTAAACTTCACCTTTAATATTCTTCATAATTAGGTATATTTACAGAGAATCTAGTTATTGCAATGATTGATATATTCATAGCTACGGTTGAGGCATTTTTCTATTCATTTAAAATTTTTGGAAGCAAGGTATTGCTGAAATATTTCCGAATACAAAAAGAAACATTTGCTTTCTATGACTAGAGAATAAGTAAGTAGGATAGGTATACCTATTAATTTGCAGTTATGTCTTGACCTGAAATCTTTTCAATCGAAATGATGCTCTTTTTTTACTTATCTGAAAAAACAATACAACTTACTTCCTTTCCCGGTTTTTGCACTTTATTACCTACCTGTATACCTACATTATTGGATAAATAATAAATATGCTTTATTGCCCACTAAAAAATTTCACGAATTTTATAGACAAAGCTTAACAAATATTATCATAAGTACCTAGTAGAAATAAATATAATAATTCAATGGATGAATCACATAGTAGGCTATGTAGAAAAAATAATAATAACTCAATTATTTAATCACAGTTAAAAAAAGGATCAACATTTTAAATCCGTCAATCTTTTAATCAATGTACCTACTAAATTTTGCGATTTTAATATAAAATTCTGTAACATAAAGTATGTTATTTTTGCAAAATTCGTTGGTTTCCGCACAGAATTGTTCAATTTGCGACTCATGCACTTTCTCACGGTAAGCACCGAGCAGCGTAGCGTAAGCTATCTCTGGCCACTAGATTCGTGGTGATTTCAGTTTACACGAAACTCTGGGTGAGGGCACCACCGCGTAATACAGTTTTCAGACTTTTCGAATTCGACGTCCTATTTTGAATCCTTTTATGCCAGATTAAAAAATTTTGGATGAAAATTCATTAAAAAAATCAAAGATTGTGCGTAATATTCTCATTTTGCAAAAAAAGCTATATTATCAAATTATTTTTTTTTATTTTTGAAAAAATTACAAATAAAAGTACTTCACTTATTCACCTTACTTTATACTCACACGTAATATCACAAGAGAGTGAAAATAAATTGAAAATAATTCAACAGATATTTCAATAACTTGTTGTCTGGCTCTCGTGGCTATTGCCTATTGACAACAAGTTTGACAAATATCTTGGAGAATTATTTTCAAATTTATTGAACTCTCGAGTGATATTAGACAGATTATTTTTTGACATTTAATGAATCTTGTGATTGACATAAATGCATTTTGATTGATATCTAAAAGAAGTATTTATCGTATTTATTGAATTATATAATACTATACTAAATTGAAACTAATAAATTGAATGAAGGAGTAGCGTTAGTTCGAATTAAAATTTTGTACATTAAAAACACAATTATTGTAAATATTTTGAGCATGACTGGTAGACTCATTAAGAATTTTGTTTTCTTCTGTTGTATTAACATTTGTAAAATAGCCTGGTTCTCTAAGGTTGCTAATTAAATTGGAATGATGTTCATCATCCAATTGAAAGTAAGGTTTCAATGAGCTAGAGGAACTGTGTCCCGTAATTTTTATAGCAAGATGAGAAATTGCGGTTGATCTTGCAGAATGGTTTGTAATTTTATTTAATTTAGTATCTAAGCCAATCATCTCTGCCGATTTTTTCATCCATTTCGACATGATGCTGATTCCAAGGGGCATATTCTTATACCAGCCAGAAGAATATGGTTTGTCCCAACTCTTATTTACTATCAAAAACAGTCTATCAGTCGAAATATTTTGATTGCGTTTACTCAATAATTTCTTGAGCAATCTAACAGGGCAGATAGAGTTTTGGTTTGGTATTAACCATTTACTACATGCACAATTTTGTGCTCCACCTTGTGCAGTTTTTGAGAAAATGGGATTATATTCAAATCTTCCCGTCAATACTCCTGCATTATTGGATTCCTCTTTAAAATAATGAACTAAACATTGACATCCATCTCCTCCACGCCATGCCAATTCATATGATGCAATATGGTAAATTTTTTTTGTAATCCTGATGGCGTTTCTTCATCAAAACAATCTATTATATTAATTATTTGTTCCGTAGTTAACGTTATTGCACTTTGTTTCTGTTTTTTAGGTCTTCTTTGTAAAATTTTTCGTTTCGTATTCCGTGCATCCCGAGCAGATTTAAATTCTATGTCCTTAAAAGGGCCAAATTGTCTGTTAAACTCATTAAAATAAAATTCTTGTGACAATTTTGCTGTTTTGTTCCACATAGTTTTAAAAACACTTTCCTTATAATCGGTTCCATTACATCGCTTCACGTTGTATGCCCAATCTTTCAAAATGCAAGCTAACTTTACAACATAAGTACTTTCTTCAAGCGTATAGCCTTTTTCACAATAGAACGTTTCAAATTGTTTCCAAACTCAAGTATTGCTTATTTTCGTATTTTTTGACATATTTTTCTCAATCTCTTCATTTATTTCTGTCTCTGATGTGGAGCTAAACCTTTTGGAACTCATTTTTACGAGTGTTGATTGACATTAAATGACAATTAAAAATATTTAAATTCTGAAATGACATATGCCATATTATTTTCGCGAAAATAACACAAGAGAAAATTCTCAGTATAATAATGTTGTGATTGGCTTCAACGTATCCACGTAATCAAAAATTGATACTGTTTATTGGTTTTTATAAACGTCAAAAAATAATCAAAATAATGTTATATTTCGAAATTTACGATAATAATCAAATGGGAGGTGAAATCATTACAGATGGGTATGTACTTCTCTTAAGAGGAGAGTATGTTGAATAATAAAATACTTTTACTTTCAAATTTTGTTTGCTTCTATAGTAGGCTAAAAATTTTTCAATACAGCCTCGTAGATCTGGATTTTGTTATATGAGACGGTCCAGCGCGGTATAATATACATACTACGAAGCAATTTACACTTTACACATTACCGTCTTATGAAATACGCATCTAAATTTGTTTCTGTACGTAAAAAATTGAAATGTCAACTTTCTTAATGATTTAATATCTACCTATAATGTGTTAAACACCTCAATTTTAATAAAATACTTTTCTTCAATGACCATTGTTTTGCAATAACAAGTTAATTTGTACATTTTACCTTCCGCTTAAGAGGGGTAACATTCATAGTTGATTTTTTTTGTTTGAATAATAAATTTATTAATGTATTACAGCAGTAATAGCAAAGAACAATTGGAACTCGTAAACAAAAAAAATAAATCGACCAAATAACGTTTCCTGTACACAATTATACCATTTAATCTATACCGACTTGCACCGCAAAATTTAAATGAATTATATTTTGATTCGCCCCGTATACAGGAAGCAACTTCAATGTCAAATAATAATCTGTGCGATTTCAAGCATTAAGGACGATCAGCCCACAAAATACACTGTACAAAGGATATAATTCGTCCTTAAAAAAGGAATACCTTGAACGTTCACGGTAAACAATTTTACTGAAACAAATTATCTGTATCTAAATTAGTCTAATTAATAGTTCACCCTTACTATTTTTTTAATGCTAGTAAACTATTGAAAATTAATCACGTGTTTAGTCTGGGTAAATTATGTTTATAATTAAGTCAACTCATTTATGTTTGTACACCTTCAATACAAATGCATAATTTTTAGGAAACATTAGTTTCATTGAAAAAAAAAGAATTTAGTTCATTTCACCTTCCAATAATTAAAAAAAAACGGTTTCATAAATTCGTTTTTTATTATTTTTAAACCAGCTCAAGGTAAAACATTGTATTATCTAGTGAATAATTAACTTTAAATAATATTCAGACAACATAATTTTTTATTGTAATTAGTCCAGCGTTACGTTATCAAACTTTAAAAAATTGCCAATAATATCGTAAAGTATTAATAAAGATTACTATTAAAATGATAAGGTTATCATTACAAAACGAATGACTCAATAAACGATTAAAAACTGTTATGAAAAACTTACCAGATTTTCGTTTTTCGTTTAACACTAAAGATTTGGTTCGTTTAACCCTTAAAGACCGTCGTCTTATGGAGCGTAAAAAAGATTCTGGCATACGTTGTTTTGGATTGTCAAGAACTTTTTTTTCTGGAAGTAACCAATTTTTAACGGCAGTCATGGAAAGTCCATGTTTAGATTTTTTTGGAGTTGCAGCTGGATCACCTTTTAAATCAACCATATTAACACAAAATACACTTTCCAAATTTCACTTTATCTATTACTGACAGTAGTTATAAAATTACTCGTTGATACAATGAGATATCCCATATTAATGTATAATTATTTCAAATTTGTTACACTATCAAAACCGAAGGCGGGAATTAATATAGAGGTTTTTAAAAACTATCCGCGCGTATATACATCGATGTGCATTATATTAAAAGTTTTAGTAGATACGAACTATTGCAGAAGGGCAATTCCCCACCCGTTGCAACCTCGTGGCTTCCATTTGCGCACACTCTCATGTATACACGTTGTGTACGGAGAAGTATCGTATTCTTATATGGTGTGTTTATATTATTATAATTAGAAAAGGTTATAAAACTTTTACTCGTTAAACGTAGATGTTTTGATAAAATTAAATTGCGAAAGATCAACTTAATCCATCTCTAACTACAAGCATGTGTTCTTGTACCGTAAATGCACCAACTAAAATTATAAATGTATATTTGGGATGAATTTATTTGCAAAAAATTAAATTATTTCAAAAAGATTTTAATATTAAATTTGTGGTATTTTAATTTTAGTGTAAAATCTTTGAATATCGTATTTTAATTTTTCAGTTAAAATAACTACCATAAACAAAAAAGACAGAAAAAAGAAGCGTTACTCAACGAACCAATTTAGGTGTAAAAACAATATAATAGGTACCTTTGGTACAAACAATCTAAACATTAAAAACACGATTAAACACAATAACAAATACATGTGAACAAACATAGACAGACAAAAAGTAAAGATACATCAAAGCTCAGTAAACATTGCCAAAAAAATTTATGAATACGATGACATTGGATTAAGAAATTGAAATGTAGATAGAATTAAATCAATTTTTAACCTAAAAATTAACATTTCAGTTTTTTGCTAGTTTGAATCTACCTTTTATGACATAAATAAGCATAAAATTCGATCTGCTATTGAAAATTTAATATATAAATAACCTTTATTGTGTTACCTTTGCCATGATTTAATGACAAGTTGGCTGTGTGTATTGTTGTGCATAATGTATCGACTATTTGAGAACTATGGCAATTATGTGTGATGTTACGGGTGTGACTAAATATGTGTTAACTAGCCGTTTAGTAAACAATTAATTAAAAGCATTAATTTAGGCAAGTTTTAGTTGACCACAAAAATAAGGTATGGTAAGAAGCCATTTATGATTAGCTCCACAATCAGATAAAACTGTGTTGGAAAAAAATGATGATAGTTAATTATAAGACCGTTTTGTATATTTTTGTTGCCACTAAAGACACAAACAAATTCCAAAAAATGAAACCGAGGGTTCACTAAAATTTTTCAGTCGGAAATATTTTTAGACGTCTACTAAAGGATATCTTCTTGATTTTTTTTCCATTAACAATTAATCCTGCACGGTTACTACTGCTTTTGATATATACAGACTATCACTCAGATTAGCCTCACCTACCATTGTTTATTTATTTTGTATGGGGGCGTAGCACATTTTATATCCGGAAAAATGTCTTTAGTCGTTCAGCCACAACGGAACACCGTATACACTTTGGTATATTTGAAATCGACTCTAAATTCAACATTCGGTAGTACCGTAAACTGGAGTGACTTTTATATCGAAAAGCGACTTTGATCACAGCTTCATATTTTTGTACCGGGAAGCGCCGTGATCGAACGCGCCATTTTAAAAGCTTGGGATTAACAACACCGTATCACCTATTCTTCGAAACATTAGTGTTCATGGATTTCGTTGAAATCGACCTATGGATGGCGCCTTCGTTTCACTGCACGTGCATTTTCAACCGCTGAAAAACTTGCTGTATGCAAAAGTATGTATGTGACACACATTTTATATTACATATATCATAAAGAGCCTTTATGCAGCAATCGTGGGCGGGTTTGCGAGTTTTTATCTGAAACACAACAACACGTCATTTGCATATTCTGTCGTGGGGAGTGATTAACCAACATGGTGGGGCAAGATTGATTGGGTTATCAAAGTCGCCCCAATGATGGTACGATGGTAAGATCTCTTGTATCAGAAACTACAAAAATTATAGCCATGAGTAACTGGAGGAAGCTCTCGAGAAGGAGACTTGTTCATAAGTGCCACATATGAACCATACAAAATACCTTTCGGTATGCTCAATAACAAATTCCATAGATGCAACGTTAAAGTTGTTGTAGGGCAAACGACATTCATGCAACAGCTTATTTTGAAAACAATTTGCCCGAAATGGACTAGGCCAGGAGTCTATTGAAGCGCTGCAGTCGCATAACGTGTATCACAAAACATAAACAAAGCACGGACAAGTGTTAGAAGCGACACTATCAACCTGTGTTTTAATAACTTAAGCGAGACGCTCACGGACATACATCTTCAAAATATATTTAACTACGGTGAAACTAAAGTCAAAGATAGACCAGGAAAGGCATTTATAGGCGTGGCGTATCACAACCCGAAAAATTTCTAACCATTCGAAAAGTGCAGCCACCATCATGCTATACGGATTAGCTGACGGAACCCTATTGCCTCCGTTATTTACAAGAGCGAACATCTCTACAATACTCTACAATGGATATCCGTGCTGTAATAAATCATGCTGTCGTTCTGTAGGTTCAATCACATGATTGAATATATGCAGGTTTTAGGACTGGTTTGAGTGTAGCTTCCTACTCCATGCTAAAAAGCTTGCGTCAGACTTTAATGAAGCCGTTATCCGAAGGTGTGAACTAAATGACGTCTTATTTGTGTGTCTTGTGACTGATTCGACACACAATGGCCAGCCACATGACGTGGGATTTTTCAAACCAATGAAAACGACATGGAGAGCAATCCTAACAAATTATAAAATGAGGCACAGTTGTCAGACAGGACTACCAAATAATGTGTTCCCGACGCTCAGGTGAAACATAAATCCGGCGACGCAAAAATTTCAACCATGAAACGGAAGATAATAAAAGGATTTGAAGCTACAGGCATCTATCCTCTGAATGCGCAGAAAATTTCCAGATCAACGATGACCCATCACAGGCAGTACATGAAGTACTGACTCCATTTTTGAAATAAAACGATACGAAAATGATTTAGAACGAGCACCGCGCGGGAAAAAGACACGACTGGCAGTTGAACCTGGAAAAGCGTCACTTCGGTGGTTTCCAGCATTTTAGAGGAAGACGTTAAAAAAAGTTCGACGGAGTCTAGTTTGGAACTTCCTAACACCAGCCACGCTCGTCTTAATGCAATTTATGTTAGGAAAGGTTAAGTTGGTTGCTAAGAAATATGTCTAGACAATGAACGAATAATTTTCTACAAGCGAATTTACGGTTGCCGGGCTCAACCCATTGAACGCCGATAACAATTTGTTTCGTCTTGTAAAAAAATATGTATCTACAGTGCCATTCAAAGATATTGTAGCCATTTTACCACAGCCATCAGTTGTAAGTGTGTAACTGCTAATCTGCAATATGAGTTTCCAAACAGTACATGTTTTCGAGGTTCTTTTTTTTTAACAGATTTTAAAGTTGTGCACGTACACTCGTTTTACTACATTTGGCCCCTAGCATACCCGATCAAAGTAACCCCACGACATTAAACTGGGCATAAAACAAAAATGACTTAGACGATTTGTAAATCGGGTGAGAATGATAAGTTGAGGTACTAGATGGATAGTTTGGCGCATTTTAAAGCAGCCGATCAAAGTAGCTCCACTTTACTCAGCAACATTTTATTTTTTGTTTCATTAATTTTAGTACAAATTAAAGTTCTTCGGCTTTGTACATTTGTATGTATGTTGGGCAACATACTGCATGTTTTTACGTCCAAACTCCTCGCTGTTTCTGAACAAATGAAAAATACATTTTGAAAGTAATCAGTCACCCCTCTTTACGAGGAACGTGTTTGTCGTACAAAATATTTAAATTTTTAATCCTTGTTTCAAGCAGAACCAATCGCGTTGTTCTGTTTCTCGCACATAGTGCAATATTTGCGCTAATTCCTCCCTTAGAGACTACGGAAACATTGAAACGTTGTTATATTCTTGTACTTCGTTTTCTTTCAAAAGGTATAAATATGGCTTATATCTATTTTTAAAAAATACAGTTTAATCTCTCAAAGCCCGAGTATGGCGTAGATGAGAGTTACTGGCAAATTTGCACAGACGCAAGGAAGAGAGAGAGAGAGAGAGACAGAGAGAGAAAGAGGCTCAGGCATGCAGAAT
Organism: Vesta saturnalis; assembly: GCA_036346205.1. Lineage (NCBI taxonomy): Eukaryota > Metazoa > Arthropoda > Insecta > Coleoptera > Lampyridae > Vesta > Vesta saturnalis. Next base: position 499,104 of record JARFJB010002052.1, read on the forward strand.
ATTTTCCACTACTTCATAACTCAGCAACTTGGGCAAGGCTATAAATGTATGGGACGGGATTTGAGAACTACAAAATCACTTGACTTTGAGTGGCCGGTTATGATCCAGATAGTTTATGCATGTATTTGCACAACAGTTTTCAGGGTATAGTCCAATACAGTTTGTCGATATAGATGTGCGCAAGCTTTGCGGTTTCACGTTTGCCTGTGTTTCGTTTATAGTAAATATGAAAATATACACAGATCGTTAGGTGACAAAATGAAAAAAAATTCAAAATTTGCATGATATTGGTTTTGAATAAAAAATAACCCAAGATTGATTTTGACTATACTTTGGAATATTTTTATTAGCAAAAATTACGTTGTTATAGTCATATTTCAATGTGACACTTTCAAATGTTTTTTTTACCATCTTTTAAAAAGGGGTTAACGTCGTTTAATAACATAGAAATAGAGAATTTTTTAATTTTATGTATTTTTGCATTCCTAGTACCGAGCTGATAGAGTAGTGGTGACACAACCTGCTTAGCATTCGGGAGGTAATGGGTTCGATTCCCGCTACCGTCTACCTTGTGTGAGGTTTTTCAAGGGGTTTTCCTCATACACATGTAGCGGCATGGTCACTGCATATATGCACACCATGTGCGGCTACTTAGGTGAATGCTGGGGTAGTATTTTCCACCTCAGAACCCTAACTCCGTTCCTTCCGATCCTATCCTGACCACACCCATCCTTAATCCCAGCATTCATATATACGTGATGTATATATGTATGCTGGGAATTCATGATTGTGGCTGAAGGAGCTAGGAAAGCTCGAGCAGCCCGCCCTCTCCTTTGGATAGGGAATGAAATACATGGTCTTTTTCTTTTCCTTTCCATTCCTAGTACATTTATTATAAGCAAAACTATATTTCTACCTAATATTGATACTTGCCAGGCAATTCTGGCTAGTTTACCGATCTGTACCTGCGGTTTTTGCCCTAAACAGTTTGAAAAGGATTACATTTAACAGAAATAAAAGAGTTGACGTGAAACAAAGTTATTAACCAATGCCGATGGCGCGGCTACTAGCATATATTAATGGAATTTGTAAATAATAAATAATTGTTAATTATTGAGACCTAAGTGTCTGCTATCAAATGAAAACTGTTGAAGTGTATTCTTTAAAAGATTAAACGGGGGATTAAAACTTGAAGTTTGTGTAGCGACTTCACGACCATATTATCAATAATACTGCACCATATGCGAGAAACAAGACGACTGAGAAAAATTACAATAGTTCTTTCGAGAAATAGATTCCTGGAAATTGTTCGAAGTTGGTACTACGGAATGCATAATTTTGGGTAGATTTCGAGTATGTCCAATATACTGGCTGTTCCATTTAAGCTACAATGTTGATACCTTAACCGGCTCCTATGTACGTAGTATAACCTGACAGTACCTAAAGTGTATAAGGGGAAATTTTGCAAAAGATATTTTGAACCATATAGTATCTAGAATGTACGATATCACTTACGATATGATTGTTTTGTGAATTTTTGGCCTCTTAACATGCCTTATTTTGTAGCTTCTGTTCACAGGTTGTGCGGTTGGAAAGTTATATTTTAACAAGTCACTAACTTAATTTTATGTTGAGAATATATTAGGTTCTCAACCAACAGAAATGGGAAAAAGAGCAAACAAAAAAAAACTCAATTTCCAAACATACACATGCAGTAGGTCTTAAAAAATAGTTAAAAAGTATTATGTGATATTCCCGAAATAAATTCCAATTCTAAATTTTGTGAATTGTAGCACGTCCAATAACTTTAAAAAAATTTACAAAACAATCTTCTTATGAATTTCTTCTAAATTCTATCACGTTTTAGTCTTTATAGAGCAAATATTATTATATCAACCGTTTTCATTAATTTAATAATTATTTCCGCCAATCGTTTATTAATATACTCATCAATGCATGATTTTAGTATAGACAAACCAACTTTACAGATGCCAAATAAAACAAAATAAACACAAACATTAAACATTATTACTTATATTAGAATAACAAATGCCACGATTTTAATAAATTTCATTAACGCTCTTTTCATGAATGCCTTGATTTCTAATAAAATCCAGTGGCACTGCTCACATGTTTAGTTACAGAACCCTTTTGATAGTTTTAAGCAGGTACACGATTGGCGGAAAAATACTGCAAGTAACTTATGTATATGGTTAATAATCTCGATCATTAACGCTTTAAAAATATCTTACTAGAATATTAACTGTTTGTTAAACAACTACTAATTATGCTCTATTGAGCATTTAAGTGATAACAATGGATGTTATATATATATATATATATATATATATATATATATATATATATATATATATATATGTTCTAAAAAATATATATTGGATTACTCAGTGCCTCAGCGGTAAAGGTGTCTGTGACTTGTAAGTGGAAGGTACCAACTTCGAATCAGAGAGTAGTCAAGTGCTTGGGAAAAAATCGTAACATATGAATTCGACTCAAGAGCGAAAACAGTCCTTCTCAGGGTTAAGCCTGATGACAGAAGCCGAGTCGCGCTCAAAAAGCAAAAACTGTGGAAATAGGCCGATCAACTCAACTAATTAAATGCTAGTGATGTATTTTTCAACTCTTGTTCCCGAAATTCATGCCGTTTTTATCGCGCTTACGAATTGAAGCAATTGTTTATAACTGGTGATTTGACGTGAAATGTAGTATGGCGAAATCTGTTAAATTCGTAAATTCGTGGGGCTGTAGACGAGACAAGTTTGACGCGGAACGCGGGATGCGATGTTGGGATGTACTGAATTTGCTTATCTTCTACCGGGGTTATTTAAAATTATCGTGTATCGATAGTCAGTAGCGATATTTATAAGGATCCATCGAGGAGGAATTAGTGTTTAATGTTAGTGCTATTTCCCCATTGTTGAAATGTAATCGCGGTTTTGCGGATCCTTACATTGGAAGTTCAGTATAATCAGTTGTATATCATAAAGTCCAATCCGCGTTCACAGCTATTCAAACAAATAGAAAAATTGCTGTAAATATAGTTTTTGGCTTTAATAAATTTTATGTATATAAAGGACAAAGAACGTTTTGTAAATCAATTAATGTGTAGATATATTAAACCAGATGATACAGTTATTGTTCACTGTTATTGTTATACAATGATTATCACAGTCAGATTGTGTTCGCTACGCCCCGACCGCTATGATAACAGAAACATTTGATACATTTGTATAAATAAAACCATTCTAAATTTAATTAATTCAGAACATCTTAATTTTACATATAGTTAGATTTTGCCGTATATATTTGCAAGTCGTATAATTCTTTCTGTATTGCCGACTGTAATATTTATATTAAGTTACAAATTACACTACAAAAACCATACCATTAATTTAAATAACTTAGCTTTTTTGGGTTTTTAATAGTGTATTTTTGTATTTACGCTTATACAAACCTAACACTTACAGTTATCGTCCTCAGTAGTAATAAAATTTTAGAAATGTTTAAATTTTTGAAACATGAAAATTGAAAATTCAAACATAAGTATGCTATTAATATAACAGTTTGATATATAAACATCCTAATAACTTCAATAGGCAAAAAGAAAATCACCATTTGAATAGGTTTTGGGTTCTTACAATTAAAAAAAGGCACAATGGTACGTCTTAATTTTAATTTTAGCTTTTGGTATGTCTAGGTTTTTTGTTGTTTTTTCCTAGACCTTGAAGTAAATGCTTTAGCAATTAGATATGTTCAGTTACCATAGCACTGTAATTTAACATACAGGAAAAGATAGATCTAATAATTTAATACAAAACTTTAATACAAACTAAGACCAATAGTGCTTCATTTCCGAGATACAACAAGTTGATTTTTGAAATATCTCCAAAACGAAAAAAGGTATTTTTCTTATTCTTGTTATAATAAATAGGGATATAAAGTACATTGGTTTTCAGCTTATTAATACCTTTTTTTTGTACAGTGGCGTAGAACACAAGGGGTAGTGAAACCTTTTAATCACTAATTTCTACGCCAATGGAGTAAATTGGATTTTTTATTAAAATACGAAACTTTGATGTTTTTCAGATAAAAAAGGTATACTTTGTCTACATAGATAACTTTAATACTTTCCAAGATATTTGCATTTTTAGGTATTTATTACCAACTGCTTCGGCAGGTTATTAACTTTGGCATCCTGTATCTCGGAAACGAAGCATTATTGGACTTACATTTATATGAAAGTTTTGTATTCAAATGATTAGATCTATCATTTCCTGAAGTTACGTGTCTTCTTCCCGAAACACTGATTTTCACGATTTGATGTTTCTCAAATACTACAGAATAATAATAACCTTCCTAAGCAGTTGGTAATAAATACCTAAAAATGCAAATATCTAGACCTACATATTTTTTATCTGAAAAACATCAAGGTTCTACGCCACTGTACATAACAAAAACGTATTAACAAGCTAAAACCAATGTACTCTACATCCCTATTTATTATACCAAGAATTAAAAAAATACATTTTTTCGTTTTGGAGATATTTCAAAAATCAGTTTTTTTTTTTTGTAATTTTGACACTATTGGATTTTACATTACATTAAAGTTTTATGTTAAATCTACCATTTCCTGAGATACGGGGGGTTCCTCACGAATCACCCTGTATGTAGTTGAAATTAAAATTAAAATTTAAAATTGTTTAAAACGTACTGCATTGTATTTTCACTGTAAAACCACACATATTTATTAACTAATTTATTTTATTTTTTTTCTGTTAGATTCAACTGGATTTTTAATTAATATCAAGTTTCTATTTGTGAATGCTTCTATCAATTTCAAATTAAAGTTTTTCACAACTTTACACTTACATCATAATTTGATCAAGTTTGATTAAGTTTGCTCTTCGAGTATGCGATGTTTCACTGTTAGCCTTCGACCGTTAGAGAGTGTTCTGATTTTTCATCTTCAAGGCAGTTTAACCATATTTAATTTATTAAGGATCTCATTATTCTTTACTATAATTTTATTCCATAGTTGGCTCTATACATTTATCAAACTGTTATATTAATAGCAGACTTATGTTTGCGTTTTCAATTTTCATATTTCAAAAATTTGTTTCAACACAAATATTTCTAAAAGATTTTATTACTACTGAGGACGATAACTGTAAGTGCTACCGAAACGTTTAGATTTGTAGCAACATAAATACAAAAATATACCATTAAAAAACCCAAGAAGCTAAGTATTGTGAATATGTGTAATAATGGTGAAAGTTTACATTTACATACCATTAATTATTTGACAGTAAGTAGAAACTTATTACACAAGCAAAAATTATTAATAACGTCCTAGAAAATGGTTAGTGTATCCAAGCAGATACAGTGAAATTATTTTTTACAATGTTCAAGATTAAAACAATTCTTGTGTGTCATGGTGTGTTCCATCATAAACGTGTTCCAAATAAAATGCTACACTTAACAAATTCCTTAATTTACGAAATTTCAATATCAAAATACCTAAATGTCCCAATTACTTTTGAAGGATTAATAATGGAAGGTGGGAAAGATTCTCGGATCAGCTGATCCTCATTTTAACGCAGTAATCTCAAAGATGTAACCAACGATAACATTAATAGCTTTTTCATTTTGTTTTAACGTTTATTGTCACCATACGGTATAATTAGGGTGATTTGTGCAAACCTAAGAATTTACTTTTCTAAGCTACTTGACAGGATATGCAGATTGTATGGATCGTGTCGAGCAAGCATGAAATTCTAAGATTCATGAATAAACAATCTGATGGAATGTAAACGTACTCAAACTTATTTTAGACATACACATTTCGTAAAGACGCATCCTTGAATTAGAATTCATTTACATAAAAAAAATTTTAAAACTTATACAGTAAATGTAATTGTAAGCCTATTTATTACAAATGCAAATCTCTGCGAAATTTAGTAACGAAGAAAATATGACGACTCATACGTAGTAATTAGATCATAATCATACTCATAAATAAAAATAGTAAATGACTTAATAAAACTTACTCTATTTCAATTACTATGATCATGTAGCATCAAGTTGAATATAATACACAAACCTGCAAATACACTATCTAACCCAATTTTTTGATTTCCAACCTGCCAACTGTGAAACATGAAATTGATGTCAACTTGAAATCGAATTTTAATGTGGAATGGATTTTAGTTTCTCTTTATTTGAATAATGAATGGGCAATATTTTGTTAACAATTGTAAGAACACAAAAATACAATTCATGCCGTTGAAATCTGATTTTATTTACAAGGAAATTAAAAGTATGGGCGTTCTATGAATCACGATAATGCAAATCAGCAGCTGTCTTCTCTGAGCCTCAATGTTAGCTGCAATATGCATTTCAAACTGATTAGAATTGCAAATAAACAGGGTGAAACGGTAGAAATTCGTATCTACAAACTTTTCTGTTCTAGTATTATAACTTTTTTTATACGTAGCCTAGATTTTTATTTCTACAAGTAGTTAGTTCGTTTCAATTAAATTTTTACACAGACATGAACTAGCAAGCTCTTTTATTTCTATGATTGGATGCAGCAGATATTGCATTCTGAAGTATTTTGTAAGGAATTATTTACTGAAACCGTAAGATAAGCATCATTAATTTGTTGAAATAACCTTAAATGCCTTAGAAAAATATAATTTGCTTTCAAGCGTAAATTTTATTTTTTACATGATTTAACCCTACTTGGAGGAATTCCACAATTAATAGCACAAATGCTTTAAATACAATATAATTCCACAACTTCTTCTTTATAATTATTTATTTTTCTCGTTTGAATACAACATGTACAAGAGTTGTCTTTTAAGTGTTGCGTATAGAGCAGGAATAAAACAGTAGATAGCTTTTAAAGATTATTGTTTTTCTAAGTATCCTCCACGAAGATCAACGCACTTTGCATGTGTTCGAACCAATTCTGGAAGCAGTTATTCCACTCGTTTTTGAAGACGTCCACTGCTTCTTCTGGCGACTGAAATCTGTGACCACACAGTCCGTTCTTGATTTTCGGAAAGCTAAAGAAATAGTTGGGACTTAGGTCGGTACTGTACGGAGGATGGTCTAACAATTCGACGTTTTGTTGCGTTAAAAATGCAACTGTTTTGCGAGCGCGTGCGAACTTGCATTGTCTTGGTCGAGGATGATTCGTTGTTTCGGGTTGGTTTTTCGAAGCTCAGCGATCACTTCCGGCGAACAAATGGTTGTATACCAATCGGCAGTAACAGTTCTTTAATCTCGCAGAGGAATTGTTGCCACATGACCTGCTTTTTGGATACACTTCGAAAACGGATTACTGTTGTTGGTTGTTCTTCACCTTGGGACACCCAAACAGACGACTGGCGTCTATTTTCGGGTTCATCACCACTGACGATGCTGTACACGTCTTTAGAGTTTCCTGAATTGGAGCGGTCTAGAGTTTTTTGACACCAATTGACCCTAGCTTGTTTCTGTTCTTCGGTCAACAGATTCGGTATCCAACGGGAGACTATTTTTTTACCGCCAATTCTTTATGCAAATTTTTTTGAATTGAAGTCTTTGAAATTCCCAATGACGCCTCAATATCGCGATATGTCACAGGTCAATAAATTTGCACACAAAAACATTCGATGTTTGGGTGCCACATGATTTAACGCAAAAAAATTTAATGGATCGAATTTCCATCAGTGAAATGTTGTTAAACCGTAATGAACTCAACCCATTTCTCAAGCAACTTGTAACTGGCAATGAAAAATGGATACGATACGAGAATAAAAAACGTCAAAAGTCGTGGACAAAGAACCATCACAAACGACTTCGAAGCCAAGGATTGGCGCCCAAGAAGGTTATGCAGTGTGTGTGGTGGGATTGGAAGGGAGTGGTTCATTATGAGTTGCTAGAACATGGCCAAACTGTTGATTTGGCTCTCTACTGTGAGCAATTAACCAGATTACAGCAAGAAATTGAAAACAGGCGGCTAGAATTGATCAATAGAAAGGGTGTTGTTTTCCATCATGACAACGCCATGCTGCACACATCTTTGAATACTCGCCAAAAACTGGCTGCTCTTGATTGGAAAGTTTTGATGCATTCATCATATAGTCCAGACCTTGCGCTGTTAGACGACCATTTGTTTGTCTTTGCAAAACCTCCTTGATAGAAAAAATTTGATCAACGAAACAGCTGCCGAAAACACTGTGGGTGAGTTTTCGCCAGTAAGCAACAGAAGTTCTACACCGAGAGAATTATGAAATTATCCAAAAAGTGGCAAAAGGTCATAGATAATAATATGTACTTGATTTTCAATAAAAAAAATTCATTCAAAGATTGACAAAAAAAAAACGAAAATACCTTTTCCGTAACCGTATATTTTCCGTTTATTTTCTACAAATAAAAATTCGATAACTGAAAAGATAATTAAGAACGCTCAAAGGAGATAGCTTAAAGCAGAAGCAAAAAAATGGTTTCGAATTAGAGACAGCCCACATGTTTATTTAAAGGTGCTTTATTCTGAAATTTTACATAAATTATATGATATTGAATTTGATATATTTGACAATAACGTTAAACAAACTGTCAGTTACATCAAACATAAAAAATACATCACACAAAAAAAATAAGATTCTAAAACATCCAGAAACAACACCATCAACATAGAACAAACATAAATTAGAACAATTCCTACAAGATTCGTAAACTTATCAAATGTTCAAGTTAATAACAAATAATTAGAATTTCTTCACGAATGATTTAACATTTGCGCTTTTCCTATATTCACTAACAAAATTAAAGAGATCTAGCAGAAGAATGCGAAACGCATCTTAGATATGATTACAATAATTATTCCAAATTTCAAATTATTAATTTACTTAAAGAGTTTTCGTTGAAAACGTACAAAACTTACAGTATAACTTAAAATTATTTACTAAAACCATTACCATTACACCAAACAAATTTTAATAAAGAAATATCAATTCTAAACAAATTGTACAAGTAAATGGTTACATTTCAAATATAATCGACACTTTAGTTAAAACTCAAGCGTACAAATTATCTATCAAAAACATTTACTCAGTTAACACAGAACCGACAGAAAATAAATATGTACCAATTTCATATTTTGAAAAAATATCAGAAAAAGTAGCTCACATTTCACAAAAGAACAAGAAGTATATAGTAACTAATACCAATGTTCTTAAATATTTATTTACTGCGAAAGGTTCAACTGACGACATTTTGAGGTCGGGTATTTATATAATAAACTGCACATTCTGTAATTTTGTTTATATTGGAAAAACACTAAGAACTTTGATATTAGATACAAAGGACACATTATGTGATAAAAATATAAACACAGACAAATCAAATTATCGCAAACATTTAATGACTTCACAAAACAACATTAAATTTTTACATTTTTGTAATAAAAAAGTCAAATTAGAAGTTTTGGTAGCATTCGAAATTTATAAACATAAACAGAAAGTGCCTTTAATGAATAGTTTGATCTTATAGACTCACCTTTAACAGATATTTTAAATATAGAATTCTAATCTACATCAAGTTCTCTGTTTTATCTAAATGATTTGTTACTATAACTACTTGTTTGTTATTTTATTTACATATTTTCTCTTGATGGTAACAGTTGTATTGAAACACGTAGAGAAATAAATAATTATAAAAAAGAAATTGTGGAATTATATTGTATTTAAAACTTTAGTGCTGCTAATACTATTTAATTGGTTTAGTTCTTATGAAGTAGAAAGTATTTTTAAAGGTACAAAGATAAAAGTATTCTGGCATCTGATTAGTGATTGATTGCCAATACGAATTTAATATAGTGTGGGCCACGTTCCGCACACGTTAGACGCTTGTGGGAACGGCCTAAGGTAGACATCTCAGAAATGGAATACCCTATATACAAGCACACAATTTGATACAGAATTATTTTCTACGAACCTATAATAGGTTTTCCTATTCCTACCTCTAGTAGTTTTTAAATTATTAATGAACATTTGAATAACAAGCCCAAAACGTTACGTTATTATTGTTTTTATCATAATATTAAACAGGCCGAATTAAAAAGTTTATAATCTTGATTTATGGCAGAGAAGGCAACTACGATTTATGAAAAAGCCAAAATTAAAGGAAATTGAAATGCAAGCTCGAAGATTGTGCCTATATTTCACTACACATATCATTTGTACCGGAAAGTCCTTAACAGAGTCGCTAGCCGTAAGTATAGAATAAAATGATCTGACATATGTCATTTTATTCTACTGTCATTAAGCTTCAAAAACAACAAAGTTTCATTCCGCCTAAAGAATATCGTTCTAGTGTTATAAGCTCTGGAATATATCGAATTTCTTGCCTGAAAAAGAACATGTGCGGCATGCATTACCTTTTCTTATTTAATCAAAAGAAAAAGGCCGTTGAAAGTTATTGTTTGCTGGTAGAAACTTACGGAGGGCATGCCTCAAGCATAAAAATATGTGAGATGTGGTTTCGAAAATTTAAAAGTTATGATTTTGATTTGAAAAACAGGTAGACCAAAAACATTTGTGAATGCGGAATTGCAGGAGTTATTGGACGAAAACCCAACTCAAACTCAAAAACGTTAAATGTGGCAAAAGAAACGATTAGCGACCGCTTACCAGCAATGGGAAAGATCGAAAAACTCGGAAGATGGTTGCCACATGAACTGAATGGCATGAAAATGGAAAGTCGAAATACCATTGGTGAAATGCTGCTTCAGCGCTACGAAATGAGTCATTTTTGCATCGGATTGTGACGGATGATGAAAAATGGATTTATTTCGAAAATCCAAAACGTAAAAAATCGTGGTTATCACCTCGTCCAGGCTGGTCCATCGACTCCAAAACCGGATCGCTTCGGAAAGAAGACAATGCTCTGTGTTTGGTAGGACTAGGGTGGTGTGGTGTATTATGAACTTCTGAAATCTGGTGAAATAATTAATACTGATCGCAACAAACAACAAATAATAAATTTAAACCACGCGTTGATCGAAAAACGACCAGAATGGGTCCAAAGACACGGTGAAGTTATTTTGTTGCATGCATGACAATGTACCGTCACGCACAGCAAACTTGGTGAAAGACGCATTGAAATCGTATGGATGGGACGTATTATCGCACCCGCCGTACTCTTCAGACCCGGTCCCGTCCGATTATCACCTGTTCCGCATCAATGGGACGCGCGTTGGCTGAGCCGAACTTTGCAAACTTTGAAGAAGTCGAAAAACGGCTCGATGAATGGTTTGGCTGAAAGGACAAACGGTTTTTTTTTTGGGATGGAATTCATAAATTGCAAGAACGATGGACAAAGTGTGTATAATCGAATGGTCAATACTTTGAATACATAACTTTTTTCATTTTCATTAAAAAAACGGTAAAAACTTTCCGGTACACCTTTGTATTTATAAAGGATGAACAAAACACAGCATTGCTGTACCGGCCGGTATAGAAAGAATAACAGATGGCGTTGCCAAATCTATAAAATCTTGCTTCGTACAGAGTTGTCAAATAGGGTAAATATACTACTAGAACGCATTTATACCACAAAAACGAGTTAACGTCGTTTCGTGATGTATAAGAATATTTTCCCAATTATTTTATTTATTTGTTACACATTTTTATTCATACTATCTTTTGGCGTGCCAGGAAAAGTTTCTTACGTATCAAGTTTGACACGTGTGTCATTTATCTGTCATCCCAGATTTATGGCAATCTAATTATTTTCTTATATACAAGTATTTATATAGTATATTCCATCGACTTTGATTGCAATTTAGTCTGTTGTAACCATAGCGCGCCATGTTACTTATAATTTAAAAGGTTAATACTGAGAGCATTAAGGCACTCTGCATCAGGAATTGTTTATGACTTAAAATGGATTTTACAAATAAAACTTATTATTGCAGTTTTGGAATTTTATCGGCTTTTATAAAAAATACGGAGTTATACGAGTTATAAAATGCTTAAATCAAATTGGCGGTCATGTGGAACATTTGCAATAATTCATTTTATCTTTTTTATCACTTTTCTTCTAGTTATGTTCAAATAATTGTTTTATGTTTTTCATTTGTTATTATGCTCCTCAATTTTTTTATCTTCTTGTTTTATTTCATTGTTTTAATAAAATAGAATTTGTGTAGTTTGAATTAAGTTCATTTTATTTTTGAAAAACATTTCAGTTTCTGTCAAAATCACATTAAAGTAGAAAATATTAATTAACAAGAAAATTGTCGATAATAGGTATAGGTAATGTTATAGCCAAACGATGCATAACTAAATGCTGCATCTATTCATCCAATAATATACAGGGTATCACATTTGAATTAACAAAGTTTTTCAACTTTGAAAATTGTTTAATAGTTCATCAAATTTTGAACACCATGTATGCAATAAATCAATTGTCAATGAGTATTTCAAAAGTATAGTTCTTATGCTTCTGTCTACTCCAGAAGCACTTTCCATCAGTCAAAAATAAGTAAGACAAGCAGTGTTGAAAATTTTTGAAAAAATCAAGATATCTAAGAAACAGTTGAAGAAAGGTATAGGAAACCCTTATAAGACTTATCCTAAAATTTTGTCAAGAATCCAAAAATAAAATAATATACAGGGTGTTCCATTTAAAATAAGGAAGTTAGTGACGACTTCCGGTATAACCGGAAGTAACATGACCTTGAAAATATTTTAGAATGAAAGAGAATCTTATATAACCCTTAAGTCCAAAAATTCAGATTTCTAAATTGTTTCTAACCACATAAACTTCTAACTAACGCCTACCGTGGAAAACCCTGTATATATATATATATATATATATATATATATATATATATATATATATACAGGGTGTCCGCTAATTAATGGTACACAGCAAAACTGGATATTCCTTGGTTAAAAATATTGCGATTTAGCCAAACTTACCTTAGTCCAAAAGTTGATCATAACCGAGATACAGGGTGTTAAAGTGTTAATTTGCATTTCGTTTTTTCTTAATAATTCATCAACAGGGCGACATAACGGGACAAAATTAGATATGTGGGGGTTTTCGGGGGTGAGAAATTCAAATCCGTTCTTATTTTGGACGCCACTTGTAGAGGCCCCCACTTACAGTACATTGCATCTATTAAAAATGACCTAATTTTTTTGTATCTCCCTGTATTAGCCTAAATATTAAAGATTATGAATTTTCCATCTTTTTTACAAAAAAAGTTATACCTTGTAAATGTCTCTCCGAGTGACCGTTTTCAAGATATTTGCGTATAAATTATTCAGTACACCGTTTCAAATTCTCACATGTAAAATTTTGCTTGAAGTACCTAGGTTGTAATTAAATCAGATGCAATAATAAATGCTATAATTACTACAGAAATAACAACAAGAAAACTACAATACAAAAATATTAACATTTAATAAAAAAAAAGAGCATCTTTCGACAATAACTGTTCAAAGTGATTACCATTCACTTCAATACATTTGAGAACCCGTCTGCTGAACGACCGTCTTATCCTAAATAATAAATGATCGTTTCGAAACTGTTCGACAGCATTTACAATTTTCTGCCATAATTCTTCTCGAGTGTTCACTGTTTCTTTATACACGACCCATTTCAAATATCCACAAAAACAAAAATCAAGTGGATTGAAATCGGGACTTCGAGGCGGCCAAGGCGTCTGGCTTCCACGACCTATCAAGCGATGAGGAAATTGAACATTTAGATAGTCTTTGACACGTCTAGAGAAATGTGCAGGGGCTCCATCCTGCATGAACACCATGTTTTGTCTTAGTTCCAGGGACAAATCGTCAAAATACTCGGGTAACTGAGTTTGCAGAAAATTAAGGTAGATTTCGCCGTTTAAATTAGTAGGTAATTCGAAGGGACCCAATACATGGTTACCAATAAGGCCGCACCAAACATTAATTTTAAATTCATGTTGGAAGTGATGTTCGGCTACTAAATGTGGATTTTCTAAATCCCACGAATGTTTATTCCTAAAGTTAAAAACGCCTCTACGTGTAAAGGTTGCTTCGTCGGTAAATAATATTTTGTCTAAAAACAATGGGTCGGCATTGTGCTGGATACGACAAAAACGAGCGAATGCCAGTCTAGCTGGCAAATCAGCTGGCAGTAAATTTTGTACAGGCGTGAAATGAAATGGATACAGTCGCTCTTCAGTAAGAATTTTGTTAACAGTGGACTTACCTAAGCCAGTTCTCGCAGCAAGGTGTCTTGTGCTTAGTTTACTGTTTTCAGCTACACAAATCAGAATTTCATCTTCCTGGTCAGGAGTTATAATCTTAGGGCGTCCTGTAGAATCTCGTTTGGGACGAAACGAGCCTTTTTCTCCCAGTCGATCATAGAGATTCCTGAAAATTTTAAAATCTGGCTGTTTCCGTCGTGGATACATTTCCAAATACCTTCGATGCGCCCTACGGTCATTAAATAATTTCTGCGTGTATACACAAATCATATCACGCATTTCTTCATTTGAAAACTCATTATGTCTGGGCATTTTGTACACAGTTATAAAAATTAAAAAAAACGTACAAAATATCAACAAACACCCATAAAGTTTGACATTTACAATTATAGCATTTATTATTGCATCTGATTTAATCACAGCTTACTTCAAGCAACATTTTTATGTGGAAATAGAAAAGGTGAACTGAATAATTTCACTCGGAGAGACATTTACAAGGTATAACTTTTTTTTGTAAAAAAGATGGAAAATTCATAATCTTTAATATTTAGGCTAATACAGGGAGATACAAAAAAATTAGGTCATTTTTAATAGATGTAATGTACTGTAAGTGGCGGCCTCTACAAGTGGCGTCCAAAATAAGAACGGATTTGAATTTCTCACCCCCGAAAACCCCCACATATCAAATTTTGTGCCGTTATGTCGCCCTGTTGATGAATTATTAAGAAAAAACGAATTGCAAATTAACACTTTAACACCCTGTATCTCGGTTACGATCAACTTTTGGACTAAGGTAAGTTTGGCTCAATCGCAATATTTTTACCCAAGGAATATCCAGTTTTGCTGTGTCCCATTAATTAGCGGACACATTGTATATATATATATATATATATATATATATATATATATATATATATATATATATATATATATATATACATCATTCTATCATTTTGCGTCCATCTATTTGGCATTTACCATCAATCTGGCTACACTTTGCAAAGTGGCGTCTGTATATGGACGCCAGATTACAATCCTTAATAATTTTCTTGGTATGAGTGTTAGAGAAGCACCGTTGATAAAAGACAATTCTGATAGAATACTATAATACTCATTCTCAGTATGGGGCCCATTCCATACTCCTACGTTGAGATTTTTTAAAAACTTGTCGACGCCAAAATCGTGTAATTCGTAAAATTGTATACAAACTTAGTTCAGCACTTTGCCGTCACGGCGCTATTTCTAAATATACTTTTATTGTATTTATTCTGTACATTTACAATCTTTCAGGCGTCTTTAAATGGCAACACTGTAAAACCAATTCCTAATATTCTTTCTTATTTAATTTGAAGTAATTTCATATTTACGGTCTACAGCCTTCTGGCGTCATTCTACCTAGATATACAATTGATATTACTTAACATCATTATGAACTCACACATGCATTATTTTGTAAATCATTCTGAAGTCATATATTAACATATATACATACTGTTTATTCTAAGCAAGATTAGCTACCTCATGCACCTCAAATACACCATTCTATGTACACACCCAGAAAATAATAAAATTTACAGATAAATGTAAAAAATTAAAAATGCAAATTGGTTAATATGTTTTACAGTTTTGTCATAGGTAGATAACTACGACGGTTGTTTGTATTAGTAATTTTGCTTGGGGCACCCAGTTGATTCGAACGTTACCAGATGATATAATCCAATGCAAAATTTACTTATTATTAACAGTTGAAATGACATTATTACTCTTATTTTAAAAGGGTGACTTTTTAAATCGCTTCTATATTTGTGTGTGTACAAATATAAAAAATCCGTTTAAAATTAATTAAATAACTTTGTACACCAAATTCATAGTTTTAATCGACACTTCATAGATTTAATTTTGAATTAGTATTTGTTTCAATTCTTAGAGGTAGATAGTTTAACCGAAAGTTTTACCGCGAAGTATATTCATCCTTGGATTTTGCTTAGTAAACCTCTAACGAACTGCAGAATGTAGATTAAGAAACAAGTGTCTTAATTTTGAATTACGTAGTAACTTGTTACGATGAGACCGTTTATTTATCAAAATTATTTTTTTTAGTGCGACCAAGTTAAATTAGTACCGTTTAGGGCATTTAGAAACCAGTTCTATTATTAACCTCGTGTCTGCGCATGCGCGCGTCTGTGCTTGTACGTCAGTACATGTGCAAGCATGGGTGTGTGTTTACCGTTTATCAGAACGTCCATGTTGCTGGCGTATTTGTACTTTTAGAACTAAAGTTGAGTACTTTGCTTTATACTCAGAGAGGTATAATGAGTACGACACCCATCCATGTCCATAAACAGCACTACTAGTTCCTAATAATAGGGCGCCACACAATGCTTCCACTGAACCTGTATCACCTGTTGAAAATTTTTATTGACTTTCAAAAGGCGGGGTTTTATGCAAGGCTGCTCTACATCTAATTCACTATACTTAAAAAACGAATGTACGAAAAAAGGTCACGGACAATTGGTCGCGCGAAAAAATGTCGCGCACATTTGAACGCACATCAAAAGGCCGCCAGCGAAAAAAGGTCGCGGACAAATGATCGCGTGAGAAAATGTCGCGTAGAAAAATATAACTATTAAACATTCCTCCACATTTTATCCAGGCTTAGGACTGGCAGTTAATAACTGCCATGTTTAAAAGTTTTTTTTTTATGTTTTCATATTTTATGATTTTTTTTTTTGTTGGTTCTTGCTTTTCTGCTTTTTATATTTGTACCTCGAAGTTATGAGCAACCGCCCTTAAATACTCCTAATGTGGATGATTGGCATATTATTGACAAATAGTTTTCTGTCGCTGCGCTGTATCTTTACAAATTTTTTTGAGTGGCTGTTCGTTTCCAGCTATGTAGTGTTCAATTTTCAAACAATGTAAACTTTCCTCTTTCTTTAACGAATTGATAAATTTCTACAAATTTAGATGTGCTGCATTTAATATAGAGGAAACACTATTGTGCCATCCTTCTGCAGAATAGTTTGTATATGGTATGACTTCCTCTATGAATTCAAAACAATTCCAAAGATTTCTTGAAAACTGCGGTTGTCGTCTCTGGTGTCGTCGATCCAAACGATCTATACACTCACCTTCAAATTTAGAGTGTACTGAGTGAAATCAACGCCGTGTCGCAGTGTTCCAGTCTGGTATTTAGATAATTGTTAACAAAAATTTAAATTTTTTAGTGCCACCATTTGTCCGCGATCTTTTTTCGTCGGCGCCCTTTTTTCGCTGGCGATATTTTGAGGCGCGCTCAAATGTGCGCGACAATTTTTCGCGTGACCAATTGTCGGCGATCTTTTTTAGCGACACCTTAACAAACATCCACGCCTAAAGCAGGTTCGAACCAGGGACTTTCTTTAGATTGAATGGTGATGAAGATATTATAATTTTTAAATAACTAAAAAAGTGGAGAAAATAAATTCATCAAATTGTTTGTCTGATAATTAAAGTGGTTGAAATAGGCTGATTGTACCAAACTCAAAATTCTAGTACGCACCCATTATTCACTGCTTTCCTGTACTTTACCCTTACTTGATAAATGTATCTCTTCTACATTGGGTGCTATTTAAATAACATAAGTATTGTATTGATTTTATTTGAACATATATGAATAGACCTTGACGCTCATATGCTGTAATAATAACAATATGTATATCTTTAACTAAGACGTCAAAATGATCGGCTAGTTCTTTGGTGATAGAACATATATTTTTCGAATTAGATGAAAGCAGACCTAAAACTGATTGCACATAAACTATTAATTGCAATATGAAGACGCCAATATGTTTGCAACAAGAACATTGTGTATATTTTAAACTAAGACGCCAAAATGAAACATTCATAAAATTTTTGGATAATATGAAAGCAGACGTCAAACTGGTTGCTCACAAACTATTAATATAAAATATATTGACGCCTAAATGTTTGCAACAACAACATTATGTATATTCTAATCCGAGATGCCAAAATGATTGCTTTGTTACATTAAGAGGGCATGCAACGCAGCAAGACGCCGTAATGATTTTTAGTGCAGTACTTTAATGTACGGGTTCCAGAATGATTGTCAAACGTACAAAAATTATGTATATAGTAAAAAAAGCTAGAAACATATGGAATAGACCATAGAACTTAGAAAAAAATGCTGACCTATATACTTCAATAAAATATCAGAGAATACGTCTTGTTCTAGGTGACGCCAAATTAAGGAATTACGTACGGACGCAATAATGATTGCATGATGTATATATATATATATATATATATATATATATTTTCTAAAAAATATATATTGCAATACTCGGTGGCCTAGTGGTAAAGGGAAAAAATCGTAACATATGAATTCGATTCAAGTGCGAGAACAGTTCTTCTCAGGACTAAGCGAGATGACGGAAGCGAAACGTCGCGCTATACAAGCAAAAACTGTGGAAATAGGCTGATCAACTTAACCAATATGAAACCATAGTAACAAAATACTTATATTACAGAACAGATATGTTAAACAGTACGAATCGATATCCCCCAGGTAATGTGGGTTATAATGAAAGTGGAATTTCGAAAAATTTTTCTTGTGGCATGCTATGAACCAGTGAATGGTGCAAGAGACCAAGAGTGTGAGAACTTCTGGAATGATGTAGCGACCATGTTGAATGTATGTAAGCCAAACGAAATAGTGCGAATTGGTATCCTCCCGGGTAAAGTGGGTTAGAATGAAAGTGGAATGAATGGAGAAAGAGACCAAGAGTGTGAGAATTTTTGGAATGAGGTAGAGAACGTGTTAAACGTATGTAAGTCAAATGAAAGAGTGGTAATATTGGAAGATATGAATAGATGGATGGGTGTACAGAGAGAACATACTGAGTGCGTCCAAGGAAAGTTTAGAGACCAAAGAGTCAATGAGAATGGCGAACGCCTGGTGAACATCCGTGTGGAGAAAAACCTGTTTGTATCTAACAGGTGGTTTAAGCATAAAAATGTGCATACATATTTTTACCGGAAACCTACCCATACAAACAGATACCTAAATTCTCATTCGCATCATCACCCCAGTGATGATGAATCACTGATAAAATCGCTAAAAAATTTCTCAAACATGAATGTAGACCCGTTTTTAAACCTTACCTTACCTTATACCAACCTTTCAAGAATCCGAAAGACAAAATTTGTAATGGAAATCAAGGAGTGTACGAGATACCTTGCAACGGCTGCACAAGAAGTTATATTGGACAAACAAACCGAAAATTATATGTTAGAGCTAATGAACACAAACTGGCCATCAAACAACAAAATCCTTGGTTAATCATTATTTAGATACTGGACACGAAATTAACACCAATAATATTCGATTGCTTGCTCCTTTATATAATTTACACGCTCGGATTACTAGAGAAGCCATTGAAATTGAGAAGAGGCCTAATGCCCTTAACAAACGTGATAATAGTTCTAGGATACCGCATATTTGGAAGAACCTTATTAAACAAAATTCAAAATTACCAATAACTCAAAATCTTCTACATCATCTCTAAATCCTGATACTCAAGATTCTATTAACTTTCCGGCTTCTAATACAATTCCAAATTCAACGTCATATCTTTGATCTGCAAATCGAAGCAGAACTTGTTCATCAAAATTATTACAAAATAATTACTTAGCTTGTTTCATATTTCATATACTAAATATCATTCTTGACAAAGGTGACATAGTAAGTCACCGAAACGTTGAATATTATATATTTTCACATTAATAAACACAAGTTGTTCCGAATAATGTCTTTATTACACACGCACACACGCACACACCAACACACACACACCACACACACACACACACACACACACACACACACGCACACACGCACACACGCACACACGCACACACGCACACCCACGCACACCCACGCACACCCACGCACTCCCACGCACGCCCACGCAACCCCCGTGCACGCCCGCACACCCACGCGCACGCACCCGCGCGCGCTCGCACACACGCACGCTCGCACCCACTCACCCACCCGGTGGGCATCTCATACCCACCGTATTTATATGTATGAGATTCCTGAGAAGCACATGCGGTAAAACGAGAAGGGATAAGATGAAGAATGAGTGTATAATAAAGGAGCGTGGAAAAGAAAAGACGATGATGGATATGTATAAAAGTAGTACATTACGTTGGTTAAGTCACATCGAGATAATGAACAAAGCAAGATTAACAAAGCAAATATAGTGGATCAAGTTAGAGGTAAGGCCGGGCCAAGTAGGCCGCGTAAAACTTGGCTGAATGCAGTATAATGTATGATAAAAGAAAGAAAGATAAGGAGTTTTCAAAATAAAAGGGCATGCCAGAGACAATGTATGAATCTTGAGGAAGCTAGGGAGATATGTAGGGATACGAAAGCATGGAGAAAGATTGTGAATGAAAAATAAATAAGAGGCAGGGTTTGTTTTGCCTACCCCGCAAGGGAATGGCGTGAATGTTATGTTATGTTAAATATGACTGAAATTCTCACGAAACGTATAAGCATATGGTGGTTCATAAATGATATAGCACATGCAGTAGCATTATGATCTGTGTTAACAGTTTGATAATGTCACTGCTCTTAATAATTACAGTTTAATTAAGCGCTGTTTATACCAACTGTCTTTGGGGTTTTTGGTTTTAACGGATAATAAACCACAAACAAATTTCTAACTATACGTTGAATTTCATTTAATTATTGAAGGGTAGCTACAATTTTCTTTTATATGAAGTAGGTAGAATGCTCACAGTTTTATGGGTATTGTTTCAATGAAGCATTCAAGTTGAACAAATCTATATAAATCGCATTATAGATGACGAATCAGTGATATCAGAGTGTAGTTACACCGTATATGAAGGATTTGTCTATGACTCATACTCAAAAGTAGAGAGGGAATGTAATGAGGGGTCCTCGAAATTATTAGGGACGAAAAAGTTATTATCTTACAGTTGGCGACTGAAATTAAACTTATTTACTTTAGCATTAAGATACATAATACATTTTAATGATGATGCGAACAAAAGTATATATTTTAAAAGGTAATATTAAAAAATATTAAGCGTAAGAGAACTTGCGTTAAATATTATATTTAAGTTTTTGGTTCCGTTAATCAGTTTCATTTTAAAGTACTGATTATTATACATTTACAGTAATATATTATTATTTTCATTACTTAAAAAATTGTAGTAATTAAGTACACCAGTATAAATTCCCTGTATTGCACATAGTAGGGGTAGTTAACTCTACGTACTTCTATCTGTCACAAATCCTGCCATATAACTGCAATAACCCCTAAATAACTCCCACTTTAATCCCTTACCAAACACTCAGAACGTGATCTTTATGCGGTCACTTCTATCGTTACTAAATTGACAGCTGTATAATGAGACTGACAAAATAATTTAGGTTTTTTACGACCATGACCGCATTTCTGCATTGAATCAACAAATTAAAGAGCCAACATGTACTACTTTGTAAATTACAATAATTTAATTTTTCTTTGTTACATAACAAATGCTTAACATTTGTGGCATTTAGGTTACCACTGAGATAATTCTTTCGCATACTACCTTCCACAAATTGGATTAAGTTTTGTCCATAGAAACAGCAGTATTAGCGTGAATAATTTGAACATGTAATCAATTTTTTTTCCACTAGAAAGTAATGGTATTGTCGAGGGTGCTATTGAAGTATGAGAATACACCTACATGAGAGAATTACATTTTTTTCACCAAATGTAAAAATTAAGTACGTTAAGTTTACAATTAGACTTGTATTGAAATATTGCTCGAACTTAGTGTACAAAGGAATTAGCAAACTCAATTTATGTTATCTAGGAATTGTGAATACATCAATCATTCAATATTATATTATGCTACACGAATTATTTATTTATGTATTTATTTTTCTTGCAGGTAACATTTGCTCATGACTGTTATGAATACTTATTTTTAACATTAGCAATGGCAATATTACTAGCTCAGTAAACTATCAGATTAAAAAAAAAAGATAACTGAATTGACATCAAACATAACAAAATGCCAATCTATTTGCAAAACAGTATATGTGAATACATGGTGATAAATCGAATTCAGTTTTTCTCAAAAACAAAATTGCATTCAACTCATGAGATGAAAAGTTCTATTCTTTCTTACCCATTCAATACCTAGTGTTACTATAATAGTTTATGAGCTATTTAAAGGATCGCTTTCCCATAAAACGGCGGCTGGCAGTTTACCTGTGTTGGTACACTGATCACATTAATAACTGCTACATTATTGCCTTAATTGCTAGTAGTACGTGTTTATGTAACCTTTAATACGCACATTACAACAATGGGTTACATTTAAGCTAACAGTTCGTAAAAATATTATAAATATATGTGATTGGAATTGAACAGCACATTTCCTAAGAATTATCCCATTAAATACTACATTAATAAAGTGAAACATCAGTTAACGAAAATTAGTGAAATTTTTTCCAATTCAAATAATCATATTTTAGGCCATCTAATTAACATCTCTCTTTGCAAAGAAAAGTCACCTTGAAGTGAAACTCTCAGACTTCAAGCTCTTAAAAATATAAATGCCAAATTTTATATTTTTCCATTACACAAGAACTGAATTACAATCTCTTAAAAATACTATTTAAACCAATTTCATCCACAAATGTGAACTTAAGACATAAATGATATAACCTGCTGCAGAGAAAAACTACAATTTTGATGTTTAATCTTTAGTACTACGCTCGCTTCTAATGTTTAAGGGATTAACCAACATTGAAACTGGATCGATTTAAGAACATTTTTAATTAGACAGGTAAGGTATGCAGACCTGTATACACAAAATTTATTATGTATTAATAAAATGCAAAAAGATACCGCCTTGTTTCGTTAATTACAGTTATATAACTACGGAGTTTTGACAATGTGGTGTTTGAAGAAAAAAACACAAATCCTCCAAACTCTTTTATTTTAACTACAATCATTGAGAAAATGTCTGATCATATGTCTGGTCTGGTGTAAATATTATGAGCTAATCAAACATAACCTTCGCGCCATTCCCTTGCGGGGTAGGCAAAACAATCCCTGTTTCTTATTTATTTTTCAATCACAATCTTTCTCCATGCTTTCCTATCTCTGCATACCTCGCTAGCTTCCGCAAGATTCATACACTGTCTTTGACATGTCCTTTTATTTTTAAAACTTCTTATCGTTCTTTCTTTTGTCATACATTCTACTACAATCCGATAAGTGTTACACGGCCTACCAGGGCCGCCTTACGTGTAATCTCACTCACATATATTTGCTTCGTTAATCTTGCGTTGTTCATTCTCTCAATGCGGCCAAACCAACGTAGTGTACTACTTTTATACCTATCCATCATCGCCTTTTCCTCGCCACACTCCATTATACCCTCATTCTTTACCTTATCTATTCTCCTTTTATCACATGCGCTTCTTTGGAATCTCATATCCACAGTATTTATTTTTCTTTCGTGCTTTTTTTGACATATCCATGTCTCACTCCCATACAGTACTGACGGAACAAACACGCTACTATAGATTGCTCGTTTCGCAGCTAGGCTCATGCTTTCGTTTTTTCATTATCGTCCACATACTTCCAAGCAATTTCCTTCCAGCATTAACCCTTCGACCAATCTCGCCACCAGTGTGCCACCTGCAATAAACATTCTACCCAGATACACCAACTCGTCCACTTGTTCCACAATTCATTTTGCAGAGTAAATACTCTACACTCCTTTTCACCTTCCCGATTGAACATCACAATGTTAGTTTTGTTCACGTTTACCTTTAGGACTATGCTCCCACAGACTGCATCAAATTTCATCAGAGCAGTTTGTAGCTCAGGCGCATGGTCGCTTAATAAGACAGTGTCAACTCGTACATTTACGTCATCAACCATTACACCATTTGTATCGGTACATGCTTGCATAACACATATATCCCTGTATACATTGAACAACCACGGTGACATCACACAACCGTGCCGCACTCCTTGCTCAATATTAAAGTATTCACTCACACCTCCACTCACCCTAACACATGCCCGACTACCGTTGTATACTGCTCGTATTCCGTTTATTAGACCTTTACTTACGCCATATTCATTCAATGTTTCCCACAGCTTCTCCCTATTCACTCTGCCATATGCTTCCTCCAGATCTACAAACGCACAGTACAGCTTCCTTTTTACACTTAAACACTTTTCGATCACCTACTGGACGGCAACCATCTGATCAACACATCCTATCCAAAGCATGAAGCCACCCTGCACATCCCAAATCTTAGTGTAGTTTGTCGTACTCTATCAATAATCATTCTTCCAAATACTTTACCAGGTACACTGAGCAAACTCTTCCAATCACTCGGCACTTTTCCACACTTAAGGCATACATTGAAAAATTCACACAATCTTCGTATAAGTTTTGCACCTCCCTACTTCAGCATTTCATCAGTGAGATCATCTACGCCTGCTCCATTAGCGTTTTTCAACCTCCCCTACCGTTTTCTCTACCTCGCTTATCCCAATATCCTTCTCAGTTTCATTCATCATTCCTTCTACATTCTCCTTATTTAACCCTCCAGTCTTACTTTCCTCACTACTGTACAGCTTTCCGAAATATTCTTGCCAGCATTTCCTCACTCCACAATCGTCTCATACTATTTCATTGTTCGTATTCATCACTTCTGCAGCATTCTGTTTCAGACACCTTTTGTATTTTTGATCCATTTCCAGAAGAGTTTTTTGTATCACTCAAAATCATTCTGCATTTTCTTAGTTTCCACAGCCATCACTTCCTCTTTACTTATTATCACTGCCTCCTTCGCTTGTTTGTTTCTTAATCTGTATAGCTCATACAATCGCTTTTTCTCAGTCGCACTTTTTGCAGCAATCATTGCCATGTACGCATTTTTTTTTCTTACATAATGCTTTTTTACCGATTCATTCCACCAAGCACAATTTTTCTGTCTACCTACAGTCGCTCATCCACATATTTGCTCGGCACAATTGACAACACAGTTTTTCAAGCTTATCCATGCACTTTCAACGTCAGTGCCTTTTATTTGTTCGTTCCACACTGTTTAATTAACATTTAACTCTTTACTCACAGCATCTACGTATTTCATTCTCGCACCATTATCTACTAGTTAGTCTACCCTAATTCTGGACGTTCGCACTACGCTTGCTTTCAATATTACTACACTTTCATTTGACTTATATACGTTCTACACGTTCTCTACTTCATTCCAAAAGTACTCACACTCTTGATCTCTTTCTCCATTCATTCCACTTTCATCACATTACCCGGGAGGATACCAACTCGTACCGTTTAACATATCTTTTCGTTTTTACACTTTTATGAACTATCAAAATTTTATATACCTGTAAGTTCAATTTTGTAATATTGCATGAGATTAACGTCCGGTGTGATAACAGTGGAGAATATAAGTAACAAAATCCTAAATCCAATGTATCCTTTCAATTTAATAACATACGTTTTTAACTCCTGAATTAAGAACTGTTATTGGTAAATGTAAAGAATATGTGTGTTTGAGCACCTTTCGAGCACCACAATCCAAAAAGCCTTGTTTGTGTTCCTCTAAATTTGAATTTTATTGATTAGTTTTTGCAATTTTCTCTCTCCCACTCAATCTCACTCTCTCTCACTCCGCCCTCATTCTCACACTCACGCTGTATCTTTCCCTTCCCTACTACCCCTTCCCCTATCACTCTTTCTGTTACTCTACCTTTCTCGTACTGCGAGTATTAGCGCCGCTTTGTCAGGAACGTCACTTAATTTAATTATTCCAAAAATTCAATTAAATCTTTGGACGACAGTTGTCAGCAATACGTTAAGCAAATCAGTAAAATTCAAATTTTGGTAAATATCAAAATTTCATTTGCATTATTTAGAACTTCGAATTGTTAAAAGTCTTTGCTTCAGTCAAACCACATTGTAAAAACAAAAACATTTATCCCCGGCAGAATGATATTTAAGCTTCATGTTAGATAGACCAGCTTTAAAAAATACCAAGGCCATCTGCTTCTATCAATAATACGGTTTAATCATATTCATTCATATTTAATTTTTAGTCTTACGTTACCTGTAATAATTTTAATAACCATTAAATACATATTAACTTAAAAATTCCAAGGTCGACCTCTTCTATAAAAAATCAATAATGTAGTCATTTCAAAATTGCATAGAACATAATCGATATGTTTAAGGTATATGTCCAGGTTTTTATATCTTTGAAATATTTTGATAAAAATCAGAACTAGCCCTAATAAATATTAATAATAATAAACGAAGAATAGATAAAATCTGTTTTATCTTCAGGTCAAAAATACGTCCCCTACGTGAGCGTGTACAAAAAGTGGTGAGAAAGGTGTCCCAAGGGACGGGGCCTATGACGCCACAAAAAACAAAATGACGTTCACGTGCGATACTAATTCATTGTATCACATAAATTTTCGGATATCTTGTTGATAAGCCCATGTTTGATACACGATTAGATCAATCAAACGTTACAAAGATTCACATTAAAGTTTTCAGTACAGCCACAGTTTTTTAAAGAATTTTCGACAACGGCTTCTAACACTCGTGACTATTTCACAAAATATAAGACCTAAAACGTATACAGCCCTTGCGTGCAAGTACTTCCAAATTTTCTGGATAGTTTAGTTCCATTTATCCAAATATCGTTTTTAACAATGGGACATTTTTTTTAATTCACTCAAAATAATATAAATTGATTATCTGGAATACTGGAAATCGACTTGGCAATGGAGAAGTATTTCTGATTAAAAATCGCATTTTTAGAATTATCTATAATTCTTTAGGAAGAAAATTGTATATTTGCACAACGCAAGACGTGAAAATATTGTCAACTATTATAGAAAAATTCGAAAATTAACCCTAATGAATAGTTTGCTTATATGTGCACTGTATCCATTCAATTCACTTGCAGGAGGCACTAAATTTGTGTATTTGAATAAAATCACCATGTATTACTAAACCTTTTTCTACTCCCACAGTATAGAACGCAACAGGTTGTACTAAGTAGTTCAAAAACTAGAGCAATTTTTGAGTAATATTATTAATATTAAGTATTAACACTTGATTAGGTAATCAAAAAATTTCCTAATTTTGTGGTAATTGATACCGGATGCTTTACTCTCGCCAAAATGAGTATCTTGTATAAATCGCTACAACACTAAAGCCATACCCACATTTTCTATTTATATTGTATTATAACGCATTCGATTCGTTTTGCTATTCTGTCACACCTGCTTCTTAATTAAAATAATTATCTTTTGGGTATGTAACGGAATGTTTTGTTAATTTTTACAAATTTACACATTTCAATAACGCTCACAGTTATCTTCTTCAGTAATTGATAATAGTTAAAACTAGGTGAATGCTTAGTGCATTACAGGACTATCTTGAAACATACTAAAAAATATATGATGTATTTTTATATGTTTGAAATATTCAGCTGTTTCAGAAATATTTAATAAAAACCAAAAACTGACCCTAATAACCCCCCCCCCCCCCTCACCGGGACATCCAGACATCATGGCCGATCTTGACGAAACTTGGCCAAAAGTAGTAAAATGAGCTAATAAGTCGATTTAGCGATAATGAAAAAAAACGTGTATGTTTAATGTTATCTTAATTTAACTATAATGTTAAATCAATGCAATGCTGTATTAACTTAACATACTTAATTGGTAAAGCATTTACTTCGAGGTCTAGGAGAAACAGCAAAAAATCTAAGATTTTCTTCTTGTCTGTTTGGATTATTAGGATCTTTATATATTTCAATAGCTTCTCGCTGTAGACGAATATACATATGAGTTGTCCTCGACAAAATTTCCATTTTATCAAAGTGAATGTTATTTAAATTATTTAATTAGATACGGTAGACTTTTCAGGTTGATTCAACATCTCATTTGTTCTTTACGTCTAGCTTTGTGGTTCCAATGCATACTTTTCCACAAAAACAAGATACACTTCATAAGCTAATAATGGATTGGAAACATCTTTAGGTAATCTTAAATATTATTTAATCTTTCTTGTAGGTTTCAAAATAGTTCCATGGTTAATTAATATATTTTTCAAATTTTGATCCGTAACGTTAGTTATGCAAGGAAGAAAAGCTCTATCAACATTAAGTGATAATTGTTCTTTATGGGTATGTCTGACAGGTTTAATTTCTTTGAGAGGAAACCCATTAGATTGTAGTGATGTTTTCAAATGATTAAATTCATCTACTAAAAATTGTGGATCCAAAATTCGTTTAATACTTTATGAAGATACCTTTCGGTTTGTGTAGGAAAGTACCCCAAAAAACAAAGATGAATTGATTGTTTTAGAAATTAATATATCTAAAAATAAAACTCCCATTAGATTTTTTTTCCACAGTAAACTTAATGCTTGGATGAATACCATTTATAAAATCTAAAAACTCATTTAGGGCTTCTTCTCCATGCCTCCAAGTCAATAGTATCACCAACATATCCATACCAAATTAAAGGTTTTTAGGCGCAGTTTGTAGAGCTAATGTTCCAAATTTTTCCATGTAACATTTAGCTGCTACTGGTTGTTCTAACTGTAAGTTGTACATAAAATTTACTATTCCACTAAAAATAGGTAGTGTTACTACAGCTCTAAAAAGAACTGTTATATCTTTCGAAAAAAATGTGATTAATATGTTCAATGGTTTATTTTAAAGGAGCCATAGTAAAAAGTGAAACAAAGTCAAAACTGATCACAATGGCACCTTCTTGTGTATTAAATTACGCATTTTTTCAATGAAATTTGCAGAATCTTTGATATGATGAGGTGTTTTTCCTACATGAGGCTGTAATAAAAATGTAAGATGTTTTCGCAGAGCTGTACCCGAGTGGCTTAGGGAGTCGTGCTTGGAAACTAATTAACGGATTTTTTTAAATTTTGAGATCCAAGATGGCCGGCTTCCAGTTTTGTCAGAACTGAATCCAAGTCTTGATTTTTTAACCCAGTATATTTTTGCATATTTGAATTCTGCGAGTCAAAATACATACAACCCAAGTGTCAAATGTCAGTTCGATAGAAAAAAGAATCTTTTTACTTAAAATGGAACATGTATTTGTTCATTCCTGTTTGAATTTGTTCAATTGATTTAAACGATGTGTAAAACGTCAACATTACCTTTGACATAAATTCAAAGAATTCAAAAGAAGAAATTGATTTAACAGAGCGCAAAATATTTGGGGCAAATCAAATAGGTTAAAATGGGATATCTAATTTAATGTAATAGTATATTAGATACCGAGGCGGAAAGTGCTCCATTCCTGCCGAGAGAAGTAGAGTTCTAGTTCTCGAGACAGGGGAATGGTAGTTTTGCCGAGGTTTGTATACGATTTCATTCACAATTAAAGAACAAGCAACATTATACAGTTCAAATCAAAAACTTTTGGAACATATCCATCACGGCTTCTCGTTTAATATTGAAGGTCGTGATGGTCGCGACTTTTAATTTTTACTTTAATGAGAAGCCATACATGTTATGCTTACTATTGGTTTTGTCGTTACTTGTCATCAATAATTCACTTATTAAATATGCTTATTAAAGAAAACGTGTTGTTTGTTTTCACCTACTGCTTGTGTTCACTCACCATCTACGCACGTGAGGAAAAAATGGTTGCATACACTTGACCTTTTATTAAAGTTGGCAAGTTGTCAATTTGGCATTAATAGTTTAAATCGATAGTAGCTCCCCCACAGGTTGGAAAGTGTTCCATTACTGACCGATTCATCTCATTACTGTCTCCTTTTTTTGTTATTATTGATCGCTTAAGGTAAACCCGTAGAATCATTCACTTTTCAACCTTTAAAGGGTTAGAAAAGCGGTATGTTACAAACTGATTGTGAATAAAATATTTTAAATTGGTCAGGTAGTCTGGGTATGAATAATTCTGACATTTTTGTCAAATGCAACAATTTTAAGTGTAAGATACCTGCAATTATTAAATTAACAAGCAGATCTGCTGTTAATTTATGGCGAGTGTAGGAAAAATTCCATTTCTGCTTGTGCTCTGTGCGCTGACAGGTTTCCAGAAAGACGACAATGAACTCGAACATACTTAGAAAAATTGAGTTAAAATTTCGCAATCAACTTGGGGAACCTGAAAATGTATTTATTGTAAGCAAAGAAGCAGAAACTAATGTACTAATGTATAGGCATAAGTAGACTTTAATTCAAATGCTTCCCTCCGCGAAATTCCAATGCAATCAAATGTACACAAAGAAAGTGCGAGACGAATTTTGCAAAAACATAAATATAGTTCTTATACGTACAATGTACATCAACATCGACGCAGGTTACATTAATGCAATTAATTACTGACTCAAACAGAGCAAATAAATAATTTTGAATATAAAGTTCTTTTCTCTGGCGAACCAGGTTTACCAATAATGGAGTGTTTAACAAACATAATTTAAGATGTTGGGCTAGACAAAATTCGCATTGACTTAGTGAAGGCGCATTTCAAGAACGTTTTGGCATCAATGTTTGGGCGAATTTTAGGAACCAAAATAATAGGGCCAATTTTGTTTCATGGGGTTTTCCTACATGTGCACGATATTTGCACTTTTTTGAATATGAAATTAAACAGGATATCAATAATTTATTGCCTGAAAATACTAGAACTATGTTTTTTCAACAAGACGGAGCTGGGTCCCACAATGCGGCTATTGTAACAAATTATTTAGTCAACAGACAGAACTGGATAGATACACATAGTTGTATCAGATAGTCAGCTAGGTCTTCGAACTTGACACCAATTATCTTTATTTGCGGGGTTAAATTAAAAGTAAAGTGTACTCACAAGTTCAAGGTTGGAAGAGAATGAATAGTAATAGCGATACGAGGGATTAGTAGGACATTAACAAACTATATTTTAGTATTCATTGTTTAGTTTTATAACTATGTTGTTACATAAAATTAATTATTTCTTTTCAATTCTTTGCATTTATTTCAAAGGTAATGCTGACGTTTTATACATTGTTTAAAATTTTAAATCAATTGAACAAATTCAAACAGGAATGGTCCAATACATGTTCCATTTGAATTAAGTGATTTTTCCTTAAAAAAATAACAACTTGATCTACAATAAATTGAAGACGAGCAATAGTTTTAAGAAAAAATATTTTCTTGATAGACTTAGATCTTTTTTGAGTAGTCTGAATAGTGGCTCAGACGTCAAAAACATTTTGTTTGAAAAAATATTTTTTTCTATCAAACTGACATGACGGTTGACACTTTGGTAGTCAAAATACAACTCATGAATCCAAACATGCAAAAATATGGCGGGCGTTGCGTTTAAAAATCTTAGATTAGTCAAGTGATTGGAAATTAGTACTAATATAAACACGCCAAATTAAAAAAAAATCCTCTAACTTGTTTTTAAGTTATAAGCTTGGCTCGACCTCCCTGAGCTACCCGGTTTGTACGAGATGTAATTGCGCTGACAATGGATGTTAAAGGAACATTAGATTATATCATTAATCGATTATTTGGTAAACTGATTATTTGGTTAATCGTTACTTAAATAATCGATTATTTGATTATCAATTAATAAAAAAAAAATATTTTTAGTAATCCATTAATGGCATGAATTAATTGTTCAACCATGTAATCGTCCACCGCTAACCGATAGAGGACGAATTAAGTGGACAATGTTTAGATGTTTCATTTTAAGATTCATAATTCTTCAATTAATACAAATATAAAAAAGTGTATTTTAACAGAGACATGTGGTTTGCACATGTGATATGCACCGTATAAAATGGCAATAGGTCTTTCAAAAATTGAAATTTCAAATCAAAATCGACTGATAAAAATAATAAGTTGGGGCGGCTACGCATAAAAGCGTGCATAAATAAATTAATTAAAGAGAAATACCGCAAACATATTTCTTTAGTTAAATATAAAATTTCATCAAGAACGTGGTTACATGAGTTTTGTTCATTATTTTATAGTATTCATCTGATTTGGTTGCATTTCTAACCTCAATTTAAATATTGCGCTCGTAGTTACAAAGCATAAGCATAAGATTTATACGTAATAAACAATACATGATTATGAAATAACGCAACCCCGTTAAATCATAGCTGCAAATATATAAATCAATACCAAATACCCACTTACGGAAACATTTCTAATTTTGGGCGGTTCGCACGATAGCAAGGTGCAATAGTACAATATTGTTCAGGTAAGATTTGTTAAGGGAAGCGCCCCAGTTTAAATTAGGGTTTCCCCTGTTTTTAAACTTGCCTGGCAAGATTAGGGAAGATGTATCAACGGATCTTCGGTCTAGTCAAACGAGCGCAAAAGAATAATGTAAGTAATCCGGAAGAGGAAGAAATCTGGTCGAAGAAGTGCAAAGGTTAGATACACACGAATGAATCTCTTACAAACGAGATTCGAAAGCTGCACTACGACCCTACAACGAGAAGTATTGAATTATTTTACGATTTTATTGTGACACGAATATTGTTCGGCACCGAATTTGACATGGAGTGACACGATGTATGAGAAGGCATGTTTTTTTTTGTTATGTGAATCACTTATATTCAATTGGTTATTTATACCGATAAAGCTATGCAGCATTTAGTACATTTATTAAACGATCAATTTTTTTATTGACAGTCCTAAAATTCAGCAATCAACAACACACCTGAATAAATGTATAATCTAAAAATGTGGTTTGAACTGAGGGAATACAATAGTATCAGCAAAAAAGCATTTTGAAATAGATTCTTCCCTTTGATTGATACATATAATCAGTCTTTGTTGTCAAGTATGCGCTGTTTTGTAACAATTATTTACTTTAAGTTTTAAATATAATTTAATCTATTGATCTATATTAAATAGCTTTCAGTGAATCATTAAATTTCATTACCCTAGCTAGGACATATTAAATAGAAACATTGAAAAAGTTGACACATATGAACACAGCGTCGAGATTGCCAGAAAAAAATTATTTGTCCAACAGTTGCAGCTTTTCACGTGTTTTATACGTTAGTTTTCAGTGACTGAAATCAAATTTTATTCACTAGTGACTAAATTTTATATCAAAAACGTATTCATGACAACCGGTCGACCGACCATGACAACCAAGACGTGGCTGCTTGGCTTTTTTATTTCAATAATCTCTTCAAGTTTTTCGTTAAAAAAATGCAACTGTTGGACAAAACGTCGTATATCACACGTGTGTGAAATGCCATTATAAGCACGTGAGAATTTGTCGCACTCGCGCTCACTTGCTTATAAAGGCTTATTACACTCACTTGTAATATAATCTACTATTATTTTATCGCAAAAACACTATACCTTTACATGCGGTTAGTCATTCAGGATCCAGGAATTAAGTATACGTTACCTAAAACAAATATAAAATTATTAAACAATTATTTTTAAAAAATAATAATTTTAATTACATATTTACCTTTGAACTTATTCGTTCATAACAAAAAACTTATAATAATTATTTTTTAATTAATGTTAATGGGTGCATTATAAATTTAGATGTGAATGCAATAAAATCACAATTTTGTTTATTTATTTATGGTACAGTATGTTAAAAATGTAACGAAAAAATTGCTAATGTGATGGTAGAGTCGGGAAAAGGGTTCATCCGGCTAGCAATCAATCTTTCACAAGGGTTCGAAGCGTGTTTAACGTATGGTGATCTAATAAATATATTTTTTCTATTTTGCGTTCATAATTCTTTTATTACGATACGCGAGTGACGTCATTTGCGCATCGAAATGTGGCTCATTACGATACGCAAACTGTATTGTTATCGGATTGGTAACACTGGCAAAATTTCATAAATGTTAATGTAAACGCTTTAGCTGTTAAATACGAATAAAAACAGTTCTACCAACATAAATTTAAAAGTAACAAAATTGATAACTTTGTAATGTTGATATTTGATAATTAAAATGCAATAATCCTCAAATTTTCATGCAAAATAGAAAAAATAGTATAAGAACCACGTTTCATAAGACGCTTTATCTAAATATGCTATTACACACAAACTAAAATCAAAGGACACACAAAGTAAAACAGTAATACATAAATATGACAAACTTCATAATAATTATTTCTGTCAAAAACTGTGCTAGCCTCCTACTAAACAACTCATGCACACATATACACGGTTCACAACAACGTGTTCGCAATACGCGGAAGAAGGTATAGTACTGTTTTTCTTGCGTGACTTACGCATTGGTGGGTACAGTTTTGACGTGTGATCGGTCTGTCAGTTATCAATTTCAGTTAACCTAAACCAGAAACTTAAAACACATTAGAGGTGATTAGAGGTTTTATGGCCTAAATAATATTAAGGTAAGTTTAATTACACTTTAAAAGATATTTCGCTAGATAAACAGATTGTTAAATCGCAAATAGATTTAAGATTAAAAGACGTTTTTTCTATATTTTGAACTATTTATTATTTTGTAAACAATTATTCTACAACTACTAGGACTATTTGAATTCTCAACACAGACATCCATATAATTTTTTTTCAGAAATATGGCTTCCTCATTACCTGTAACAAAAGTACTGCTGGAAACAGATGTACCAGGTGCGTCCTTTTCCTTTAAACAATGTATTTTTCTTATTTTCGGCACTCATTTTCACAAATCTTAACACTAATACGACTTTTGAAGTGTGTTCTCAAAAAATAACCTTAACAAATTATAAAAATTTGACTTTCAACTGATAGTTCTGTTTGACATTCTGTAATCGCTTCTGAGCATACGCCAATGAAATTCATCGAGAAAAACACTGCTATGCTACACTAATTTTTAAGTCAAAGACAAATTTATGAGAATTCCTTGAACACGTCCATTTTTGTTTCTTGTTTATACCTCATTTTGAAGCTCTCACTTAATTACTTTTGTCCACTATTACTGTATAAAATGATGATTACACATGTGTTTCCTTAATAAGAGTAATATCCATTATACACAAGTGAATAATGAATTAATATCATTTCAATACGATTTTGTACGTACAATAAAAAACAGATATCATAAACATCAAGTCGCAGCGCTTGTTGCTATGACAATACCATGGTACTTTGTTTTTATCTATTTTGACAATTGCGGTTCGGTTTTTTATTTTAATTTGAAACGTCAAAAGGTTAGT
Source organism: Vesta saturnalis (assembly GCA_036346205.1). Taxonomy (NCBI): domain Eukaryota; kingdom Metazoa; phylum Arthropoda; class Insecta; order Coleoptera; family Lampyridae; genus Vesta; species Vesta saturnalis. Next base: position 534,665 of record JARFJB010002052.1, read on the forward strand.
TGTTCTATTTATTATTACTCAAAGTTTTAAGGTAGTTCGCAGTATTTCGTTAGAAAAAATGGATTCAGATAGTGAAAATAAGATGTGTACACCTCCAGACATACAAAAAGCCGCAAAAATTGCACGTTTAAACCTATTACCAGAAAAATCCAAACAACTCTATATGTCTGCACATGAATCATTTTTACAATGGAAGACTAACAAGAAAACGGAGTCTTTTTCAGAAACCGTTTTGTTTGTATATTTTACCGAGTTGTCCGCAAAATACAAGCCATCAAAATTATGGACAAACTACTCTATGCTTAGAATAAAATTAACATAAATCATGGTATAGATATTGAAAAGTACGCCAAATTAAGAGCCCTGTTAAAACGCAAGCCTGAAGGTTTTAGGGAAAAAAAAGTCAGTATTTTTTCTCCAGAGGATATAAATAAATTCATCACTGAGGTATCTGAAGAAAAATATCTTGCAACAAAGGCAAGAAATCTACAAATTGTTCAAATATATGATAAAAAAAAAAATATGTATATTATTTTAGGTTGCAGTGATAATGGGTGCTAGCCGTGTTAATGAAATGTACAGTAGTAAACTAGAAAACCTACAAGACCTCGGATCGGATTTCTTAGTAAAGGTGCCAAATACCAAAACAAAAATTACCCGAAAATTTACAATCACTGAGAAATTTTACCAAATTTGCAGAAAGTACATCAGCCTCTATTCACCTTCTGTCAAATCTAATATCTTCTTTGTAAACTATCAAAATGGCAAATGAACCTCACAAAGGATATAAATTAACAAATTTATACAATGGGCGAAACAAATAGCAATATTTCTGCAATTACCCAATCCAGAAAAATACTCTAGTCACAGTTTTTGTAGATCTTCTGCGACTATACTTGTAGACGCAGGCGGTGATATAACTGCATTGAAGAAACACGGTGGATAGAAATCTACGGCAGTAGCAGAAGGATACATTGATGAGTCTATCAAAAATAAAATGGACACAGCTGAAAAAATCTTAAACTCAATACAACAAAATCCTTCTTGTCACACATATGAACACAATGAGACCATATTATCTACAAATAACCAAAATATTAATGTAGATTTAAGTTCGATTCCTGCGTTTAACTTAACACACTGTGTAAATACAAACATTAATATTACTGATAACAAATAATGTTTCTTACTAGTTAGAGTGAAATTGAATATTTTGTTTCAATGTTATCAATTCAATGTTAGTCATTTAAAAATAAAGATATGTAGTACTCAATTCTAACTAAAATTATTTAGTAGTCGTGGACAAAGTATAGTATTCTACTCGTATATAATGGGCATCATTATATGCTTGTTGAATAATATACTATTAATACCAACTTTCAGTATATATGATCCAGCCAAAACAAAATGACGATTTGTCAAAAGTTTTTTTTCAGGAACATTTTTCCTTTGACTGACGGAGGAATAAATTAATTATAAGCTTTACTTTTGGGCAGTTACCCAAAAATAATCTAGATTTGACAATGATCGGGCACCATAACAAATTGCCTACAGACTATTATAAACGTTGCCTTATAACAATAGAACTGTAAAAACTCTACAATTACTCAACTCGATAATGAAGAGCATTAAATCAGAAAGAATTTATTTACTCATAATACTTAGTTTTCCTGGAAATACCGGAAAACCTATATGCATCAACCATCGTGCTGAATATTTCTCACGCAACTGCTTTGAATATACAGAAATCGGTGAAATTCAATGCATACAAAATTTATTTATTATTTTATAATGATTCAGGCCGAACAAATGGTATGTGATGATCATCCTGATTTTTATCAACATGCATTCTTTTTTGACAAAGGTAATGGCAACGCTCATTGCATAGGAAAGTCCCACATGTACTATCCATAGAAAGTGAATGAGTGGCCTAGTATCGTTAACAATCGTATTCCAAGGTCATATTGCATTGAAGATACATTCACTGATCAGATTTAGATGATGCACCGCCACATTTTTAGACATTTCTTTAATCTGACATTACCCAAAAGCTGGATAACATGACAATTAGGAGTAAATATTTAAAATATATAAATACCTTTACAAGATGACTAGTTTCGAAATAACTGTCATTTACACACCTAATTTGACCACTACTTTAAAAAGTTAGGAATTCAAATGAAAATTACTACACCCTAGAAAAGGGCGAGACAAAATTATGGGTGAAAACGAAGACATTACTTCAACGTATCAGACATTACATTGATAGACGTGAACGAAACAAAATATAAAATTTAATAATTATTTATAGACTTACGAACCATCCTAAGTATAGTAAATCATAATATAGGTAGAATGAGTAAACCAGTATGTTATTATCTTTTATTAACTTGCTAGTGAAATCGTCCCCAAGCGTCGAATGTTTGTAAAATTGTTTATCTTATAGTATACCATGCTGAATGGTGTTCGAATTCATTAATGAAATGTTAGCAGGATCTATTATAATGGCAGCTGTTTGAATTCAAAACAAAACTAAAATCCTCCCTTCCAATGGCTCCAACGGGATAATCCCTTAAGTACATTACGAAATACTGAGAAAAACTAAACAACTCTGAGGTTTAACAGGCAAACATGTTAAGTAATAACTATTGTGAGCGGGGCAGACCTGTGGGTTAGTTAAGTGTGACATTACTTTGGCTACACGTCGTTCTCTGTCAAACAAAGGCAATAAATATGATTAATTGAATTTCCAAGAAAGAAGAAAAAAAGAAAGGAAAAAAAAGGAAAGGAAAACGGAAGGAAGGGAAAGAAGGAAAAGAAGAGAAAGAAAGAATAGAAAGAAGAAAAATAAATAGAATGTTAAAGTGCTATTCGCGGATGCACAAAAGCTTAGGAAACATGACAACCTCTTCTGGGTTTATGCATACATATTTATTTTGTTATACCTGTTCCCTTCTATCCATTGACCCAAGTATCATGGAAGTAACATAATTTTTTCCAGAAGACAATGAGAATCACATCAATGTTGCTCGTACTGTAACCAGAAAGAACTCGCATTAGAGTCACAATTTTGATGTAAGTGGATTTCGTAGTCTTGGATAGAAAGTAACAAAGTTGGTTATGTTATAACACCAACAAAATAATTAAGGAACAATTTGTATGTTACCAAATGAGTCAAGTCTAAGCAAACGTGACTTATTAAATAAGTCAAAACAAGAAATAAGTGAATAAGTTTAGTGTTGTCGCCGCCCAAACGTTGTTTGTATACTGCCACTGATATTGGCATAATAATAGAGTCCTTCACAGTATGCATCATCACAACATATTTTTAAATAGGGAGCAAGACGAGTTGGAAAAGACAGTAGGTTCTCCACTTTCCCCAACCATAAAAAAGTTTGAGATAAACTAAAAATGTCAGTAAGATATGTAGATGACACTTACATAATTTGGGCAAATGGAACAAAGTAAATCAGAAATCATTGAACAATCACTCAATTTCATTATGCACGTAGAGTTGCAAACTACCGTTCCTAGACTTTCCAGTCACAAAGCACGGAAATAAGTTAACGACCCAAGTCTGTAGGACAGCTACCCACAACAATTCTAACCTTTACAATAGCGTAAAGATATTTATACGACAGAACAAAGATAGTTATTTTATTATATATTTTATCCATACAAATACAGAATTTGTCAAGGACCGGGTAATTTAGAAAGATGTCGCTTATTCTGTGAATGGTATGCAAAAACATGCCAGGAAAATATGAATTTTCTATATTAAATAATATGGTCTGATGAGACCATATTAATGGTAATAATGGCCTTTTTACTATAAGAAATCTCCAGTATTGGTCTGAAACCAATCCATGTTTAAACAAAAAGTCAAGACACCAACACCTGTAGGACCATTATAGTTTAACAGCAAAGCGTTACCTTCATTTACTGGAAAATGATTTAGATGTTGCTCTCACAATATGCCTATGGCGATTGTTGGATACAGCAGGATGGGACATCTGCACATTCAAGATGAGTTAGAGAGTATCTTTCAGTACTTTCCCAGGGGAAAGTCATTAGTATGCATTCAGAGACACCCCGGCCAGATGTAACCCCGCTTGATTTTGTCTTGTGGGGGTTAGTTAAAAACTATGTGTACCAACAAAATTTTGAAACCGAACAACAACTGAGGAAGTTAGTATTAGAAGCATTTGATAGTACATATGCTTTAGGTTTAATTGTTTTGTTCATATTCACTCGTTGTTTTTTTATCACCCTTGTTTTTGTATTAAATTAGTACATCAATTTAGTCACCGGACTGCTATTAAATACTTAAATGATATAAACTGTTAATAGATATAGGTAATTAATCCTTAAAAAATAAAAAAAAAACTATGTACATGTCCGTAATACGAATTTTCTTGATTAAGGCCGAAAACAGACTAAAACGCAATTAAACCATAATGTGCCACACATCAATAAAAAGGACTTTAACAACCTAATATAAGAATACTAGGGCCGTATTTAAAAAAATTAAGTTAATGATAATTTCGCCAAACAGAACGTCGGATTAAAAAACTAATAATGCCACCTCAAATGGCATTAAAAGTTGCAGTAGAGAAGTGTCATCTGTTTTGGTCTAGATCAAATATTAACGATAAAAAAAATAATTTGTAAAATCCAAAAATTCAATTGGTTCAAAATAACATAAGAACCAACAATTTTTTCAGAGATTTCTAAGCTCCAATTTCTTAGGCCTTTGATTACGCAACTTTTTTCCCATTTAATCAAATCTGTATCTCTTACCGTTTCTAAGATCCCAAAGTGCCCTCATATTGGACACAGAGTATAGTATTATATAGATACGCGATAACGTACAATGAAAATATAGTTTGTAATATTTCAAAGAAAAACTTAAATTTAATATGCTAATCATTATTATGATTGAAACTAAAAAACTTTAATTGGAAATTAGGGAATTTTCGTAGTAGGTTTCAACAGTGTTACACTAAATCATTAACTCCGTAGGTATTTTTAAACCATATTTGAAGACTGTGTAATTGAATTTTTTATGAATGTAGCAATAAAACAGTTTTATTAACAATATCATAAATTTAATGACTGATTACGTCGTTACACTACAGTCTGGAATGACCGTAATTCATCTATACGAATGAACTTCCATGTTTAGTATCTTCTAGTAGAATGTTCTCGTTTTCCCAGTTTTTAATGAATCTCATACATTTCAAATAATGTGATATAAATTAAAACTAGTTTTATAATATTCCCTAACTATAAGCAACAGGCAAATTAACTGTTGCATATATCAAGTTCCGTATAAAATATGAATTGTTATATAATAATGTATAGTGAGCTAATGAGCAACCCCTTTTTAACCCATAATGTAGGGCAAAGTAAAACACACCTGCATAAATTTATAGCCACGATTTTGGCTTTGGAAAAGCACATTGTGATATATAAGTTAAATTAAGAATATTCAAAAATTAGTCAAGACAGCTAGTCCAAACAGATAGTAGTTGATGTGCCAAAATGAAAGCGTTCACGATTTTCCATGCTAACTACTTATCTTTTTGGGTAAGAAAATGCTAACATTTTAATTAATGTAATCCACAGTTTAAAAATGTGATGATCTAAATTAGAATATATTTTGTTAGTGTGTGAGTTTATCAATTCCTTACGTTAATTTCCCTAAAACTAAAATATGCCAAACCTATTGTCCATCAAAAATTTTATAAGCTACGGCTCGTTCCCGTGACAGCTTGTACTGAAAGGTGATGTTTCTATAAACGTTACAAATATTCCATTGTATTCGATGTTTTGTTTCGTTTATTTTTTTGAAGGTCTACTTTTTACAGGTTATAAGACCCTTCATAACAGAGGACCATTGAAAGTTACACTTCTGATGCTTTTGATGAACTGTCACTTCTTATTAGCAGGCAAATTTTTTAAATGCCCCATCCCTATATCTTGTAAGGTAGAAACAGTTTGTCCCTAAATATTATTTTCTAATGAAATTCCTATTAAATTAAATAGTAAGACACACAAGTTCCCCTTTTAGGGTTTTAAAAAATAATTTATGCAAAATATTTTGTTAGTGTGTAAGTTTTAATAATTTTTGCCGAGGCAAATAAACCATAAATGCTTGTAAATACTTGATTGAATAATTAATGTGACAGATTGCATTAAGATCACATCACTGTACGCGGATTTGTTCTTTTTTTGAAAGCCTACTATAATAAAGAGGGTGCTATGCTAGTAATTTAACTAGATTAACAGCGAATTTTTTTGCTTTTTCATGACGGTTTTGGAAAAAAAATGCTCTATACCAATTCACATGTGCTTTCGTCCATCCGTCCCTCCACAGTTAGCTCATAGACTCGAAAACTATACTAAATAGAAAATTGATGTTTTTTGTGATAATTCACAGTCACAGTTGGCTGACGATAGCCTAAATCTCGTGGAAGAATTTTAAATAATTTTAGTAGTGTGACGTTGTTTTGTAGTGTTCGAAATTTATCTCTCAAAATTGAGAATTTCTTATACCAGTTGGTTGGCAACACACCTTACCATAGTTACGTGTTATAAATACGTGGCAACACCGCACCGAATATATTACGGTTTGTGCCACATTTAAAAGTTCCGATAAAGGGAAGAATTTTAATTGGTGGAAAAAGGAAAAGTTAAACAGGCGATCTTCTTTTCGTTTTCATTAAAGAACGCCATTTTGTCATGGGTGAGTTTTTAAGAAACTACGTGTTTGGGAAATTTGCTGTAATTTTTACAAAATGTATATTGTAAGTTTACATTCAACATTATGCTGGCTCTACTTCTCAAACATATATTTGAAATTATACTAAATTTAACAGGATTCTTAAAAGCTACATGCTCCCTCGTCTCTACAGGAGGTAAGTTCTCCTTAAAATTTATTACCCCTTCAGGTTATTATCTAAATATTTAAAGTTACTACAATTATTATTTGTCTCGTAACTGACATGGATTTCTTTCTTATCTCCGATTCTCCTGAAGTGTATGCCGAAATCGATTCTTCCCCTGTATGTCAATATTTCTCGCAACTGGGATTTGTGAATACCTTTCCTCAACATTGAGCACTGTACGGTGGATCACGGAAGCTTTGTCCAGAAGATAATTCAAGGGGTTGGTTCAGATATCGACTCGTCTCTCTAAAACACCGAGGTTAAAGCAAGTCAGGCGTTTGAGTATTTCAGACAAAACCAAAAAACCAATTTACTGGTGAGTTTAATTTTACTTATTTCGTGACAGAGCCCTGCAGAAAAAAATAGTCACATCGGACCATCATAAATACCTTGAGTGTTGCTCGCTTCTAGTTCAACGAGTTATAAATAAAGGTGTGAAACTGTTTCAGTTACTTACAAGTGTTCGATATAAACTTAACGTTAGGCATTATTTGTCGATTCACATAACTAGGTTATACACGTCAAGTTTTATCTGTCCCTCTCGAATTAGCGAAAATTAATAAATATACTACTCACTCAGGTGTCCGACTTGGAAATTTCTGATTTGCTCCGTTTGTGCGTTATTTATTTGTGTGTTAACTATTATTAAGAACAATGTTTTGTTTATTTGGGGGTTGGTTTGCGTTTAGGCAATAAAGACTTTTGTTATACCACTAGTATTTTCTTTATTCCTCTTCAACGGTCTAGGATCCGAAGCATAAGGCGATATGTCCTCTTCCTGGTCAACGTTACTTTATTTTAAGTGTACCACAGTTCTTATTGTATCGTAGCCCTTTATTGGTGTCAGGGCGATACAAATTCAGACCAAGTGGTGCCCTTTTTTAAATTTATAAATTTCAACGCCAGCCACACGCTCACGTATCCAAGTGCTTTCCCAAAATGAATAAACTTCCGGATATCTTATTAGGGGTTACGGCACACCACCTAGTTTTGAGCATTAGTACCTTTGTGCACATCACAGTAGTACCTTTATGTAATCTTCATAACCGTTGCGCGTTTATTCGTAAATACTCTAATAACTATGAGAAATACTGAAAAAATACTTTGTTTAAAAGTTCTAGAGTATTAAGTGCCCTCACTTAAATCTCTTCCTTAATACTTCTGGCAGCTATATACTTGCTTTTTATTTCATTTGCAACATTTTGTAACGTTTGTTGAATGCTCTTACAGCATCCACACAGTGTGGACTGAATTAACTTATTTTAAACATAGCGAACAATTTTTGCATATGTCTGGACAATAACGATGAATCCCAGGAAGTGGTTTAAGCGCATTTTTTAAGAATTAAAAAAATGTGCTATTGTAAGTGTATTCTTTTCAATCTATACGAATGTTTTAACGGTTGAACAACTTTTTCCCAGAAACAGCTTTTAATCCGAATACACATGTGCTGGATAGCTTCTATTTCCACATATTTGCTTGGTTACCGTATAAACTCTGAAGGTGCGACGTTAAACAAAAAACATCCTTCACTTGAGGTTTCATCATCTTTCACTTCCTGTAACCTTGAGTGTATAGGAACGATTTCAGATCCTTGACTAGGCTCGTGCTCTTCTCTAATCGATATACTTGCTCCAGGTTTAACGTTTACCTTTGCTTCATTACATTAGATCTTTTTACCACAATTTCCTATATATCAGTTTACTTAGCTGGCGTCACATCAAGTTGCAATTTGGTTAAACCACAATTATATTTATTTTCATTGAGTAATTGGAACGCTTCATTTCACATCGTAAAAACGTCTTCAGGTATAGTGCTTTATTTTTTACCCTATCATCTCAAATAACTTCACGCCACTAAATTTTTAACAGTCTAAAAAAGGCCAAGTGTAGGCGGAAATTAGATGGCTTAATAGATGGCCACCAATCAACACTTTGCGGTTTTCCAGAGAAAATTTCTTAAAATATTTCAATGCCACTTTAAACAACCAATCCTCATACATGGCTTCATTAAACCGCATCTATTTGCTATTGTCTGTACAGTGCATGCGGGCACATTTCCCATCCAGATCGTGTATAGATGCTCAGCCTTATAAACTCCGCAACAAGGTGCTTGAAAGCGTTCCTGCAAACTTGACTTGAATCTTAGTTAAAAAATCAATAGTCCTGTGCATATGTTTGAATGCTCATCTTGCAATCACACTCTGTCACACTGGATTATAACAAATACTTTCTTCATCATAATTAATCATATTAATTTCGGATCTACACCTGCAACTGTTCTGCCAAGTTCAAATAAATATTCGCTAACTGTTTCAACTGCAACCCCCGCCCTGGCAGTTTTAATATTTTTACCGAGCATAAAATTTTTTTATATCTAATTAACGAGTGCATACCCTTTGTCATAATTACTTTCAAATGGGTATGTTCCTTTTGCATAGATATGATTTTACTTTTGCGTGTTTATTTCGGGTTATAACAGAAAAGCCCCAACTGCAAACAAATGCTATGTGTTATACTAGTTCACCTCTAGTTCAGGACTAAGTTATTTTGTTAGTCTCCTCCATATTTTTTCGCTAGTCTTCGAATGCCACCACCCTTTATATTATTTAGGTTCGTCGACCGGCATTTTTAATCAGATCATACACAGTGTATTTGTGCACGTCAAATTTTTACTACCATTTTCTCATTTCTTTTACCTAATGTGGGTAAGTATAAAAAAATTGAAATGTGACAACAAATAACATATATAACGTTGAGACAAACAGGAAGGTCGAGACATAGTCTCATGTCATCCCCAGAACGGCAAATTTTTGGTTTTCTACTTTTTTTTTCTCAACAAACAAATATAAAAAGATTGGGGATGCCTAATATTACAAATCAAATTCTATTTTAATCACAAAGTCTTAATGAATAAGTAATACTACATAACCTACTCTAAAATATTTCTTACCTGCAACTTTCACAATTTCCGTTAAAAACCCACACGAGCGTAAGTACATTCTCTCGCCGGATTAGAACTAATGGTCTCAAGATCTGCCCCGTACCATCACAACCGTCAACCACCGTTTGCCGATTTGCAGAAAGGGCGTAGTCAGATTGAATTTTAAAAAATCGTTTCGCTCAGTCTTCCATCAGTAAACAACCTTTACAGTTCCTAATACTAAATATACTATTTCGAACTTCAAAAGATATAGACAAAATCAAAACAAAATATATCGTAACATTTTCATGGCGTGTTGGTAAGGATATTTTGACAATTTTTTTTCGATGTTTGCGAGTACCACAAAAATTCTAAACAATTTCTACCATGTAAAGCAATGTTTCTTCTATAATTGAGATTTTTTTTTCAAAGTACGTCATTCTATTTTGAATAAGTAAAAAATTATTCAAACTAACAAAAACGGTTGTTACACTTTATTCCCTTGAATTTAAATTTGGTGCCTCTAGAATTAGCAAAAAAAAATCATTTTTGTGTTCACCGGTACTATACTTATTTAAATATGTTATGCAAGTCAAAACAAACTATTAAGTATTTACCACCCACAATTGTAGACTCCAGTCAGTGGTGGTGGATTTGGGAAGTAAGAGAGTTAAATGTAATTTTCCTTCGGCCGCACTAACACAAAAACTTAAAAAACAATTGTATTCAAATTTCACACAAGTATTTTAACACTTAACTTCTGATACTTGGATGGTGGTAGAACTACTAGTGCTGAGTAAGAAGGATTAATATGATTTTCTTCCGTCCGCAATAATACAAACACAAATAGAAATTCCATTACAATTTTACATAAATGTTAGACTCAAGTGTCTAGACACCAGTAATAACTGTGAGTAGTAGAAATTGCGGGGTATAAAAAGGGGTGGTTTTCATTTACTTTCGTTCATAGCAACTTGTGAGAAACGGCTGCATTCACATTTGACATAAGTATTTGATTGAATTGACTCAAATAATAGATGGTGGGAAAATATTTGCGGCGGACCGTACCTAACCTGCAGTCAATATAAACAAAAACAGGCTAAACAACCAATTTTTTTAAAATAAACAACATTTTTAATTGAACATCCTCTACATTTTTTAATTTTTATTTATTTGAAAATACACCTATATTAGGCATTCGATGTCACAAACTGCAGAGCAGGCATTTTATTACCGGAACAATTATAGGCAATAAACGGCCTTTACATAATGACATACCAATTTTTTCTAAAACAAAGTTCATTTGGTCCTATACAGGTTAATAAAACAATCACCCAGAGATATAATCTATTATACAATACATATACATAAAATATACAGTGTGGTCCAAAGAGTTTGATCGATAATCAAAACTTTGTTAAAATCGATTTCTCAGAAAATTCTATTCCAGATAAAAGTTGGTGCATCACGTAAAACTAAGATACGCACTAGACAGATTCTACCAGTGACGTACCGATTAGTGGTAAATGACCGATAATTGAAATTTTCTCAATAAAATCCTTTGATTTTGCAGGATATCAAAAATGGTTATAGGAAATAGTTGCTTATTTTTGATTAACATACCCAGATATAAAGTTCGGATGACATATCCAGAAGTAGTAAATTTTGTGTGATTTAGGGATGTCGTTTATCGGCAGATTAATTTATTTCAATTTTCGGTTTAAAATTGAATTAAAGTGTACTATCCTAACTAATTGGTAAGAATGAATTGAAAAATTCAGGAAATGCTATGTAACAAATATCATTTAAACTACAAATGGAAAAATAACAGCATTGGCGTCGATCAATGACTTTTTAGAGCACTATTATTTCTTAAATAATTTTTTGGATCGGTTCTGAACAAACAGAATTTGTTTAAATCACCTTATTTTTTATTCTTATTTGGCCTATAAAAAACTGTTAAAATTAACAATGAACCTTTTATTTTACTAATAAACAGATTTTTGTTGTGAAAAATATTATTTGAGTTTTACGCTTTTACAAATCAGTGTGAGTAAGTGTGTGCGTGCGTATGTGTGGGTGTGTCGGTGGGTGAGTGGGTGGGTAGGCGTGTGCGGGTGGGTGTGTGTGTGGATGTGTGCCTGGGTGTGTGTGTGGGTGTATGTACGAGCGCGCGTGCGCGTGCGTGCGTGTAAGTGAGTGTATGTATGTGTGTGTGTGTGTGTGTGTGTGTGTGTGTGTGTGTGTGTGTGTGTGTGTGCGTGTGGTGTGTGTGTGTGTGTGTGTGTGTGTGTGTGTGTGTGTGTGTGTGTGTGTGTGTGTGTGTGTGTGTGTGTGTGTGTGTGTGTGTGTGTGTGTGTGTGTGTGTGTGTGTGTGTGTGTGTGTGTGTGGGTGCGTGCGTGCGTGCGTGCGCGTGCGCGTGTGTGCGTGGGTGCGTGCGTGCGTGAGTGCGTGCGTGCGTGTGTGTCCGTTCGTGCGTACGTGCGTGCGTGGGCGAGTGCGAGGGTGGGTGCATGCGTAGGTGCGTGCGTAGGTGCGTGCGTGGGTGCGTGCGTGGGAGAGTGCGTGGGTGCGTGCGTGGGTGCGTTCGTGCGTGCGTGGGTGCATGCGTGCGTGCGCGCGTGCGTGCGTGAGTGTGTGTCTGTGTGTCTGTGTCTGCGTCAGCGTCTGCGTGTGCGCGTGCGTATGTGTGTGTGTGTGTGTACGGGTATGGGTGTCCTCTTAAAAAGAGGAGAAAGTTGCCATAGCGTTTGTATAATTATGATTTAGTTAAAAGTTACAAATGCTAATAGATCGTAGCTAACGATAACAATAAGCAATACGTTGGAGCGGCCATACAACCAATGACTAGCTTCATTTTAGACTTAGATCAATAATTAAAAAAATTACAATTGACATACGTGGTCCAGTGCTTTGCACTACACTATAAATTGCAATACATAATAATTTCCAACAATTCAAAATTTGCATAAAGTTATTTAGTGCCATTGATAAAATCATAATACATCACCATTATCCAATTTATCATTGCACATTTAATAGCAATTCATGTTTCACACATATTATTGCCAAGCAATAACCAAGCTTAACAAAAATTGTTCATCATGATTATTGTTTAACGACAAAAAAAGTAACAAGCTCTGCGGTAATAAGGATATGAGAAATATAATTCCAAAAATAACTTTCTGATTAAAAATTCACCAAATAAGAAGGCAGTGCTTTATATATTTTAACATAATAAAATTAGCGTAAACCACAGAGACCACACATAAACTAATCTTGTTTTATATCAATATTCTTATCTTGAGACACATTACAAAACTAGTAACTGGTAGTTCCACTTGACACACACTTTAATAAAGGTCCATACTAAATCTCAGAAGGGTGGAAACGAGCTTTAGACATATTTGAAGAGCACTAGAAATATATGTTACAATAACAACATCGTAAAATTTAAATATAAACTCATGTATCTTTTTTCAACCGGTTTCTGCAATAGTATTAATTTAATATTAGCCCTATACAGTAAGAACGTTATGTAACCAAAAGGTTTACCCTTGTCCCTGAAGGGAGTTTACAAATATGTTAATTTCAAATAATATATACAACATTATTTAAAACAAAAACTAACGTATGCCCGGCATAATAAAATGATAATGAAAAGTATTATTTCTATTTTAATAATTAGTTTCGAACAAAAAGATACTTAATGAAATAATAATAATAGTAATGATAAAGTTTATTCGCGTTAATAAGTATATAAATACCTTTACACTTGTCAATAATATTATTTGATGCACGATAGGGTATAAAACAAACAATGTATGCGATTAAGTGAGTAACTAAATTATAAACATATCACTGCTTAATTTCAAGGCCATACTTACTAGTGTTCAAATCTTTAAAATCACTATTAATGAGCTCATCAAAACTATAGTACGCTTTGGCTATAAGATACTTTTTAATTCCGATTTGAATTGAGGCATTAGTAAAATTCAAAAAGGGATGAGTTATAAAACTTAATACAATAATAGTTACATTCAGATTGAGTTCTGTTTAAACTAATCGGGTTTAGATAAACATCTTCATTGTGGCGTGTGTTATAGCTATGAAATAAATATGCTCTCTGAATAGATTTAGATTTTCTTTGATATAAATTAAGGATTCTAAAAGGAAAAGGCAATAAGGGTAGGTTAATATGCGGAAGAAATATAAAATAATTTTTACATGCCTTAGTATAACTAACACCTGCAACTATTCTAATAGCTCTCTTTGGTATACATTTTATCTATGTAAGCATGTCCCCATATAAGTATACTTTACACAATATGAGGGTGTATTAGAGTTAAGTAAGCAATTCTCGGGTAATTTCTTGATAATTTATTAGATACTGATCGTAGTAAATATGTGACTGCATTTAATTTTTGAGCAATTTTATAACCATGTTGAGCCCAAATGAGTTTGGAAATCTATGATTAACGCTATTATGTTCCCTTAAAGAAAAAAACTATATTAACAGTTTTTTTAGAGTTTACAAAGTTGGATTGTAATTAAAAATTATTATTAATTTTATTAAGTACATAAACAAAAAGTTTACCTCGAGTAGGATTTGAACCTACGACCTGTACTTTGCGTCTAATAATTTGGATTGTAATTAACTATTCTTCGGCTTTCGACTGAGCCTCCATTCTTTTACAATTTGCTGTTACCAAACATTTATCATCTACCGCAAAATACGAATCGTCAGCCAATCAACTACATGTCAAATGATAAATCATTAACAGGAATTAAAAAAGCACAGGTCCAAGGACCGATCCTTGAGAAACTCCATGTAGTATTGGCAATGACACTTTAAAGTATTAACTGTAATATGCTGAAGTTGTAGTATTTTAATTTTTTAATTTAAATTTTATGGCAAACGCAAACGAAAGTCTTGTGTAAATCAAAAAAGTAGTAATATTAAATTTGCTTTGCTCAAGGCTAGCATATAAATCAGTGAATAGTTGAACATCCTTTCCTTAAACCAAATTGAGTTTTAGAGAATACCTGGTTAGTTTCAAAATATTCTATTTTATTTGACAAGACCTTCTCAACAACTTTAGCAATTATAGGTAAGACAGAAATTGGTACATAGTTGTTCACATTATGTTTATCGCCTGGTTTAAACAAAGGGGCTAAGAATGTTATTTTTACTGCTTTTGGAAAACTATCTTTTTTAATACATAAATTAATGATATCATTTGTAAGTGAAATAACTATGTGATATTTAAAAATTCTTACTTTTACTATTTTTCAAATTATTAATAACTCTGTGAATGTCATCATATATCTCTGAAAGCTGCAATTTTATTCATAAATTGTATGAATAAAAATTGTTTATATTCACTTAATTTTATAAAGAAAGAAGGAAAAAACCGACGTAAACAATCAAAAATCCTTATCTTTTTAGATAAAATTCGTGTATCTAAAAGCAAACTTTACGAGCATTAAACGTTTCAAACAAATATATGAAATATTACTGCTAACAAAATTATATAATATAAAAACGTAAAGCATAAGTCAGCTACAAGTTACAAGACTACTATTAAATTTTATTCACAATTAGTTTGTAACATACCGCTTTTCTAACGCTTTAAAGGTTGAAAAGTGAACGATTCTACGGGTTTACTTTAAGCGGTCAGTAATAACAAAAAAAGGAGGCAGTAATGAGATGAAGTGGTCGGTAATGGACCACTTTCCAACCTGTGGGGGAGCTACTATCGATTTCAACTATCAATGTCAAATTGACAACTTGCCAATTTTAATAAAGGGTCAAGTGCGTAGATGGTGAGTGACGACAAAACTCAGCAAAAGTATCATACTATTCCAGTATTGTTAGTAATGATTAACAACTAAATCTTTAATACAGTAAATAGTATTACGTCTCGATCTGTTCTTCTGCTTACGTAAAGTGTCATTTGGCCCGTTTTGTAAATTATGCTACAAGTCATAGATTAGAGCAATTGAACTTTTACTTGACGGAAATTTATATCAACAGTCAAAATGAAACGAAACAGTTTTTAATTTCCACAAACTCATTCGTAAACAATTACAGGCCAATTGTTTTGACAAGTTGTTTTTTTGTAAAATATTTGAAAAAATCATTAGTAAACAATTGTTTTTTTCTTTGAAAAATTTTACCTTCTTTCAAAATCCCAGTACGGTTTCATGAAAAATAAAACAGAAGATGCATTAGAAGATCTTACTATAAGAGCTATACAGTCACTTAATAATTCGCAACGTTGTCATTCAGTCTTCTTAGATCTTGCTAAAGCATTCGATACCGTTTGTCATGACATATTTTGCGATAAATTGTTCAAATACGGAATACGAGGTGTTATCACTTATTAAGTCTTATCTCCATAACAGAATGCAGGTTGTTCGGATCGGTGACTTGGAGAGTACTAAAAAAATGTCCGGAGTTCTAGAAGGGTCTATCCTTGGACCATTGTTATTCGTCATTTATATTAATCACTTACTAAATTTATAAATGCAAAACGCCAACTAATTTCATATGCCGATGATATGGTACTTTTGTATCAGCAAGTTCTAAAACATATCTAATGGAAAGAACATCTTCGTATATGAGTATTATTAAAAATTGATTAGATAATAATATCTTAACGCTAAACCATCAAAAGACATCATATATTATTTATTCATGTTATAATTTATCTATCAGTCTCATCGATAATACATATAGTTTACGAATATATACACAGCTATGCAATCAATTAAATTGCACGTGTGATATTACAATTTACCAATACAATACAGTACATTATCTTGGAGTAATGACAGATTCCCACTTATGGTGGGATAATCAGATATAACACCTAACTAGTAAAATAAGAAAGCTTATTTATTAAGTTTATTAATGGTATAATGAGTGAAGTTTTGCAAACCTTTCTTTTTCTCTTCATAAGAACTATCTAAAGAGACTAAATTATTCTCTATTCATCACTTGTATGCCCTAGCTTTGTTCAAATATATGTATAAAAATAAGAACACGTTACTTAATACCCCAAATCATAATTATACAACAAGGTTTAAAATTTCACACTTGTCATATACTCTAACTACTAAAAAACCAATGGCCCAAAATAACTTTCCACGTGATCAAGATTTATAACTGTTTACAATCAAAGTACAACATTAATTACTACTTGTCTCTATCTTATAAGTTCTTTATGACAAATCTTAAAAAGTGTTTGCTTCACTGAGTGTAAGAGAGGTTCTAGATATACTACTGGTCCAAACTTTTGATCGATTCACAATTAAGTAATTAAAACATCTTTCTCCAAATTCAAAATTTTTAAGAATTCAGAATACTCCTAATAACTATACAGGGTGTCCCGTAAATATTGCAACAAACGTTGGGAGGTGAAAGTATACCTCTAAATATGAAAAAGTTCCCATAAATATACCCTTGAAGACGTTTATTAGATACAGATTGTTAAAGAAAAATTTTTTTTTCGTTTTTTGCCCGTACGTAACTCCTAAAATGTTAAAGATACATAAATGAGATTCGGTTGACTTATAACACCTAAGGAATGACGTATTGTGCGTATGAGGTAATTTTTAAATATGTCAGAGGCGTAGATACAGGGGTCATTTGAGGTATTTAACCTTGTAACTTCTACGTAATTGGCATAAAATGAATTTCAGTGGCAGTTTTTGAATATCTGAAGTCTTTTACACGAAAAATATTTACCTTGTGTACAGCTCTAAAGTAGTTTTCGGGAAAATTGGAATATTATGAGAAGATACATATCTTGTTCCCGGCATTTTTAGTTGCAAATTAACAATCTAGTAGGTAAGTAGAATTCCCAATATTTTAGAAGCGAATTTCAAAAATACTCTCATTATTTAAATCACATTTTAATTTGAAACTTTTCAAATAAACATGAATAATTTTGAATATTTAACCGATATGGCCCTGAAGCGGTGCGTTTGTATACAGAACGCTTTCCTAATCGTCAACATTCGTACCATTCAACGTTTGAAAGAATTCATCGTCGATTAAGAGAATATGGCTCGTTGAAACGTCCTGGTGGTGCTGGTCTTCCAAGAACAATTCGCACGGTAGCTCTTGAAGATGCAATTTTGAACCGAATTAATAATCAGCCCGATACCAGCATTCGTGCATTGGCTAATTTCGTGAATGCTAGCAAATCAACTGTCTGGAGAGCTGTGAGTGAGGAATTACTTTACCCATATCACATACAGAAGGTTCAAGCAACGACTCCTGCCGGTTATCCTCATCGTCTTGATTTTTCCAATCGGTATATTCAACAAAATCGAAATGAACCTGATTTTCTTCGAAGCATTTTCTTTACAGATGAGGCATGTTTTACCAAAGATGGTTATTTCAATAGTCGCAACAGCCCCATTTGGGATTATGAGAATCCCCGCGCTATTGTTTTTAGAAAAGATCAACACAATTTTTCCATTAATATTTGGGGTGGTATTATTGACAATACTATACTAGGGTCATATTTATTGCTTCCAAGACTAAATGGTGATTATTATTTGCATTTTCTAACAACAATTTTACCAGAGTACTTTGACGATTTACCTTTAAGCGTTCGCCACAATATGTGGTTTCAACATGATGGGACACCTGCTCATTTTTAAAGGAATGTTTGAGACCATTTGGACCAATTATTTCCAAATCGATGGATTGGTAGATCTCAATCCTCTAGACTTATTTTTACGGAGACATGTTAAATCATTGATATATGAAAATACTAAACCAAGAAGATCTTCTGGCAAAAGTGATAGCAGCATTTGGAAGAATTAGAGATAACCCTGGTATGCTACGAAGAGTGCACCGATCCATGATTCGTCGAGTTAATTCATACATTGAGCAAAATGGAGCGCATTTTGAAAATCTATTGTAATAAATTATTCCTCATTTTATCTGAAGTTATTATTGTGCATCAAAAAGAGATTGCCTCTTTAGGTGCATCATCTTATAACGTTCCAATTTTTGCGAAAACTACTTTAGAGCTTTACACAAGGTAAACATTTTTCGTGTAAAAGACTTCAGATATTCAAAAACTGCCACTGAAATTCATTGTGTGCCACTGACGTAGAAGTTACAGGGTTAAATACTTCAAATGACCCCTATATCTACGCCTCTGACATATTTAAAAATTACCTCATACACACATACACACACGCACACACACACCCACGCACGCACGCACGCCCGCGCGCGCGCCCACACACACACACACACACCACGCACGCACGCGCGCACGCACGCACGCACACACACACACACACACACACACACACACATGTACGCACACGCGCATGTACGCACACGCGCATGTACGCACACGCGCATGTACGCAAACACATGTGCGCACGCACGCATTTCATTTAAATTGGATAAAGGTCTCCATACGGAGTAAGTGGAGTACACTTACATTTTTTCCAAGCGAACTAATAAAAGAAACTGGGACAACTTTAAATACAAATGTCTAGATACCAACATACTTTGGTACAAATCGGTACATTAGGGAAGGAGTAAATAGGTGTGTAAGTACTTGAATTATGACGTGAAATATCTCTGTTATTATTGTACGATATTAAAAAACGAAACCTTTAAATGAATTAATAAAACCTATATTATGCACCATTTAGATTTAATTGCAATTTTAACAGAGTAAGTAATTTCTATTATGGAAATCCGACGACATTTATTTCAAGTGATCTTATCTATGCGATGATTATATTTGTTCTTAATTTTACACAAAGTAGGGTAAGGTCAGGTAATTTGGTGATAAGTATTGAAATCTGTAATGTTTTGAAATTTTAAAGTATTATACGTATTTTTAAGTTATGAGAAATCTTTGATAGACATCTCAGACACCCTATTTTGGAATTTATTTTGAATTTAGTTGATCCGGTTTGTCCCAGTAGGATCTTTAAAAAATGTCTTACCTATCTAGATTATTTGGTGATAATAAAAAACAAGCTCTATCGCCTTTTTTTCAATATAAAATAAAAAAAATTTATTTGGAATTTACATTAGTAGTGTTTAAATCCTTAGATACAACAAAAATCACACATGAAAGTACCAGTGTTGTCAGGCTGTTCTGATTGGCATTTTTCATGAAATGTGTTCCTGCAAAAAGAACATTGGATCTATTCCATACCGTTTTTTTATGTTGACATCATCTGAGTACCATTTATTGCACGATCCACATTTCCAATCATCGTCATTTTTTTTGTCTCTCTTAGTGGTAATCCTAGAAAAGAAGAACTACTTTGCAGACAGAAATAGCTTGGGATAGTAGCAGAAGTTGTATTGTGATTAGATAGAATTGGAGAATTCTCTGTGGGAATTATGGTATTTAAATTATCAACTGTTAGGTTGCCGGAGAGGTTGATTTCGATAGTTTTGTTAGTTAGCAGAGACGGAGCAGTAGCTTCTTCCTGTATTATTTTCTCGTTGAATTGTAATATTCCTGTTTTGATGTACTAATAGCATTCACAAATTGCATGTTAAAGATAAAAAATTGAAACAATTTGGTTTATAGTTCGGATGTTCCGTCACATAATCAGTCATTTTTTACGCTCAATAAGATTTTAAAGACTTATAGACAGCCACGTCCAAAGGCTGTAGTAAGTCTGTGGTGTGTACCGGAAAAGTTAAAAGGTGAATATCATTTTTGACGGCTAACTCAATAATTTCTGGAGTAATATGGCATGAGAATCAATTATTAAAAGCAATGGTCTTCCAGCCTTTGAGTGGTAGATAGACAATCATTTTTAGCAATTCATTCCAACGGACGCCTTTAGATATTATTGTTGGCAGTATCCATGTTCCATTGGCACAAATACATCCAATAATTTAATTATTTGCGTTTCTCCTCTTACAGCATACGTGCGGCGGTAAATGTATTTTTTTCCACTGAAGTCTACCCTGGTACTGTTGATAAGATATGTTTACCCCCATTCTAAATGAAATTACTTTGATAAATTTGGATAAAACCCGTTCAATCATTTGTGTTTGGTAATTATATTTTGGTACCAATAATAGAAGCGCATTCCATAATATTTCTAACCAGTGATTTATATAATGTAGTTACAGTCCTAACACCAACCCTGCATATGAAACCTAGTATCTTTAATGCACGAAGGACAATATAGGTAACGAGTATCTTAAAGTTAAGGGTTTTCGTAAAAATGATTCCCAAATCTCTCATTTCATGCACTCTCATTAATAATTTGTTGTGAATAGTAAACTCGAAGTTAATAGTATGTAAGGATTTAGAAAAGGATATAACTTTGCATTTACCTCAGTTAAGACACAGTTGATTATTAGTACAGCATTGTTCTAAACTGTGCAGATCGTCCTGAAGCTTACATCCATCACTTATATTGCTTACCATACAAAATAACTCGTATATTAAGCAGGAGCAGTACTTAGAAATATCATGAAGGTCGTTAATAAATAATGCAAACATAATGGGTTCACCAGACGTTGTTTCTATTACTTTAGATTCACACCTATTGATATTCACTACTTGTACCCTTTCTGTTAGAAAATCTCTTATCCAATTAGAAATATCGCGTGAAAAACCGAGTGAAGTTAATTGAGCCATCAGTATCGAGTGATTTATGCGATCAAATGCTTTGGAAATACTGGGGTACATAGAATCAACTTGGTTACAATTTTCCAACGCATTTAACAAACACGAATGATAATCAACTAAATTTGTTACTGTAGAGCTTCCAGATACAAAGTATTAGTTCAAATTTTTTCAATATCTGGGTAACGATTAATTTTATAAGAAAAAGAGTAGACATATTTAAAAAAAAATTAATTTTACATAACTTTTCTTTATAAAGTTACTTAATATAACGCAAGGTAAGTAAAAATTAATTAAATATGAATGAAAATGGTTAAACGGTATCATAGATATCTTATAGAAGCGGGTGACTTTGGAATTTTTTTAAGTTAACATATATTTATGTATATTAATTTCTGCCTGACATGAAGTTTTAAACGTCATTCATTCTGACTAAAGATTATTGTTTTTGTTTTTACAATGTTACCAATTTTCGTTCTGAACGTATAAAAAAGAGGTTTCATGTAAATTTTACTACTTTTAAATTATAATTAAAATTATTTGATTTCTTGTAATTTTTTAAGTTAGCATCTAGATTTCTATTAACCTCTGCCTGACATGAAGTTTATACGTCTGACATAGATTATTGTCTTTGTTTTTACAATGTTGCCTATTTTCGTAATGGATTTATTATAAAAGAGGTTACAAAAAATGTTATTAAGATTATTTCATTTCTTTTAATTTCCATTTTGTAGGTTGGAACGTCATGTAGAGTTCCACTCCAGATATTTTAGAATATACATTTGAAAAGAAATAAGCAAATAGTTCTACAGTGTTTGTATTGTTACTTTTACAACCATTCAAATGCATTATGTTATACCTTTCTTTGTGTTAACAAAATTCTAAAAGCGTTTTGAATTAATACATATATCTGATTCAGTTTTATAAAATAAAGCTTTTTATTTAGAGTGTTACATTGCTAGCGTAGGTTAGAGAAATGCAAGTAATAAATGTAATTGTGTGACAATTTGTATTTTAAATGAGCAGCGTTCTTTAGTTTCATTACTATTACAAGGGTACGTTAAATTCCTTTGGATAATTAGAACGATAAATTTTGTTGAATGGTACATATATCTCTAATCTCATGCAAAATAGTACAGAATATGTAGCACTGCTTCCTCAATGTTTCATTTCATTAAAAATCCTATCCCAATTTACTATTTAATATCGTTACAGTAGAGGCTTTAGTATAATCATAATAAAGAATGTCACTATTATTATAATTGCTACACTTATTCACATCTGTGATTTCGATATAGCATGCCATATGATGTGATTTATTTTCAGCAAGTGAGTCAAACGTAGGGTTTTTTTTTTACATTCGACACCAACTACAGATTAAATCAATGGTGGGCAACCAACCCCGGCCCGCGTAAAGTTCCAATCCGAACCGCGAGAACTTTAGAAGAAATAATAAATAAATAAAAATTTTAAATTAGGTTAGTACCCAACATAAAGAAAAAGGAGAGATTTACAGTTTAATTACCGATATAATTCGTCTGCTTTAAATTAAACACACATAGCAGCATTTTTATTCATAATTTAACCGAGCTGGTAGAGCAGGGTGACACGACCTGTTTAACATTCAGGAGGTAACGGGTTCGATTCCGGTTGCCGTCTACCTTGTATGAGGTTTTTTCTGGGGGTTGTCCTCATACACACGTAGCGGCATGTCACTACGTACATGTGGTAACTTAGGCGAATGCTGGGATGGTATTTCCCCCCTCAGAACCCTAACTCCGTTCCTTCCGATCCTATACTGACCACACCCATCCTTAATCCCACCATGCATATATACGTAATGTATATATGTATGCTGGTAATCCATGATTGTGGCTGAAGAAGCTTGAAAAGCTCAAACAGCCCGCCCTCTCCCTTGGGGAGGGAATAAAATACGTGACCTTTTCTTTCCTTCATAGAAAGTTGTAACGCAGCAACTTTGAGTATGTTCAATTATCGTCGAAAATGTTCGGCAATTCATTTCTTCTTACGAGGAATTCCTCATGTAATCACGTATTGTCGTAGTAAATGAATGATCGCATTGTTTTAAAGTGAAATAGTGAAATAATTAAAATTGATATAAATTTATTAAAGGTAATAACAAAAAATTCTGGAATAATTTTAATATGAAAAATAATTATAATTATTCATTTAGTATTAAAAATTTTAGTTCTAAAACCCAGATTATCAATATCAAAGAAAATGAAAATAATACTAAAGCAAGTTACGTTGTTGCTTTACAAATAAAAAATTAAAACCATACCCAGATGGATGAAGGTACCGATATTACGATTATCAACATTTATTCGAGGAGTTGATCAGAATATGAACATCTCTGAAGAATTGTTGTCGATAAATACAATGAAAGTACGACTACCGGAACTGACATTTTTGTACAAGTAGAAATTTCAATGAAAAAATTTTATCTATCCCTAAATAAATTATCTGGATTGGTAACAGATGATGACGGGAAAAAATAAGGGAGTCATTTCCTTTTTTAAACAAAAAATAGAAGAAAAATTTTCTAAATTATTTATTTGTCATTGCTTCATGTATCAAATGAAATGTGCAAAATCCATTAAATCTGTGGTATCTAATCGTATAAACACAATTAAAAAATCAGCATTAAGTTATCTAGAATTTCGATAATTGCTAATTAATCTTAAAAATGACTATACAGATATTCAACATTAATGCCCAGTTCGATGGCTCTCAAGAGCAACCGTTTAAAAAAAAAAAAAGGAATGAAATATAACTATGTTGCTATTACAGGACACCTGAATGTTTTAAATGAAGCCTTGCAAAGGCAAAATTAAAATGTGGCACAATTATATGGATATATACTCTGTGACATAAAAAATGCAACACCAAGATGACGTTGGAAATTTTGGACCAAACTTGGCAGATATGTTCAATTAGTCAAATGTAGTAATTGATTAAAATTTCAAAGAAATGAAACAAAAGATAAAGGCATTTTTTTATTAATAATGTGTTGGAGCCGAAGAGCTTCTAGTGTCTGTAGAGGATTGGGTAATTGCTTAAGTCTTCTACCCAATATGTCCCACCCATGTTCGATGGGCGAAAGGTCGGGAGATCTGGGTGGCCACGGCAAGATATTGATGTTAGCCTCTTCGAAGCGCTCCATAGAATGACTTGCAATGTGTGGACGGGCATTATCCTGTTGGAAAATCGGGTCCTCCAGCACATGAAGGAATGGAAGGATATGGCATTCTACCACTTCATCAACATACCAGTGGGCATTCATATTTGCCTCGGATGAATACCAACTGAGACCTGATTCCACAAACAATAGAACCACATACCACAACCCCTACAGTGTGGTGCACATGCCGCTCAACAGAAAACTGCACATTGTGACGTCCTCCACGTTTACGTCTGACCCTGATGCGACCTTCGTGCATTCCCAAGCAGAATCGTTCGTCACTGAAGACCACCCTATGCCATTCCACGTCCCAATCCAGTCGCAAGGTACACCACTCCAAACGTTGCTGTCGATGACGAGCCGTCAACGAAAGCACAAGATGTGTTCGATAGGACTGCAAGACAAAAGCTCAAATTCGACGGTAAGCTGTACGAAGGGTTACAGGACGTCCTTCGTTTCCAAACCATTGATCTGCTATTGATCTTGTACTCGAGAATCGGACTCTTAATGCCATTAATCGGAGATAGTGGTCCTGGACCACATTTGTCTGTCTTGGTCGCACACTTCCTCTTCTGCGACGTTCGTGACCTTCTCTAGACCATGCTTGATAACGCCGTACTACAGAGAGGTTAAGACGATTATAACATTTCTCTGAATGAAAAACCACCTTCACGTAAGCCAATAATACGTCCTCTGCCGAATTTACTCAGTTGTCGATCATTTTCACGTTGCCGCACTCTAGGCATAATCGCAGCCTCAAAATGCAAAGAAGAGCACAAAAGCACAAGAATTGCAACCAAAAACAATACCGAAATCGACTTAATCTTTCAAGAATTATGATAATTTCGATTATTACAAGTAAAACGTCAAATTTTCCATGGCTACTGGATTATTTTCAATGAAATTTTAATCAATTACTACATTTGACTAGTTAAACATTTCTGTCAAGTTTGGTCCAAAAATTCCAACGCCATCTTATTGTTACATTTTTTATGTCACAGAGTATATTAAAGTTTTTAAAAATAAACTGCTTCTGTAGCAATCCCATAGAGAAAAAAATAATATGTTCCAGTTTCCAACATTATCTAGTAATCGTGACAAATATAATCCTCAATTTTTGTTCAAAAAATTAAAGATCTTTATTCAGATTTTGAAGAACGTTTCTAAGATTTCATTTATTTTATATGACCTTTTCCATCACTGAAATCGAAAATGTTCCAGAAAAGTTTCAAATGAAACTTTTGTATCTCAAAGAGAGGGCAGATTTAAGAGAAACATTTAGTTTGGCACCTTTGTACGAGTTTTATAAAAATCTGCCGGATGAAGAATTTCCGAATTTAGTACATTTATTCTTTATTTGGTTCAACATACCGTTGTGAGCATCTCTTCTCCAAAATGAAGTATCTAAAATCGAAGTAAAGAACTTCAATAACTGATACGGGTTTGCAAAACAACTTGCGTTTAAGTATTACACAAATCGAAACGGGCATTGATTTGCTATCAAAATCAAAATAAAAACATCAGAAATCGCATTAATTAAAATTTGTTTTCAATGGCCCCCGTTATACAAAAGGTTACCCATCCTTGGACTAAATGTTTTGCAACGGAATTTGGTACAAATTTAGAAAACCAATAGTTTCAATAAATGTCCGTGTACGTTCACTAACATTGGGAATATCGTACGTATGTACCAATTTTATCAGATCCCCAATTTGAAATTTCAGTTGAAGTCACGATAGATAAATAGATCATCAAATAAATTATTTTCTAATAGTTCCTCAATTGATTTATAAAATGAATCATGACAGACAGCATTCCACAATGGCGGTAAGTATACAGTTCCAATAAGGTATTTTTCCCCATGTAGATGTAAGTTCATCCTTACTAGTAATAGGTAGTCTACTTAGATACTTGTTTGAATGGAAATACGAAGAGTAAGAGATATCTAGAAAACGACATTATCTGAGATTCTGACTCTTGTGTATAATTAAAGACTTGGAATGAGTGAGTTAAAATAGAACAAGCGTTATTCATTATTTTGTAATTTGGTTTTGCATTTTAATTTTAAAGTCTTTTTGGTACGAAACACCGAACTTTCACACACCGAACAAAGCAATTATTAAATAATAACAATGCATATATTTTTGTCTGTTACTATAACACAACCATAAAACACAAATTGTTGAGCTGTAGGATAATTATGCATTACAATATGTAGAACCAAACGGACTAGTGAAGTAATAAATCAGGGTAAACAATAGAAAAAAATATCAACAGCAGGAGACACCCATTTGCGGTTGGATTACAATAGCAACGTGCCTCATAAATATTCGAGTATTACGTTAAGCATATGATCACTTGCAGCAAGAAGTTTGCTTTTGAAATAGTCATTGGCTAGCGCATTAAATTTCTGAAAATTAGAAAAATCTATTATACTTTTTCACAATATTAACGACCAAAATGAATAAAGTATTTATACAAAAGCTATAAAAAAACATTTAAATGCAGGAAGTATAAAACGTTTCTGTTATGACATTCATTAACAGTCAATGTCTTAATTATACGTATTGTTTCGCAATTTTAATTTAATTAATAAGTTAGCACATTTTTTGTTAATGTGTTCTAGGTGTAGGTATTACAATAACACAAACATGTACCTACTATGAAACTATATATTCAATCTATGACCAAAAAAAGTTTACTTCCTTTCGTTAAAAAATAGAACAAATTCGTTATTTCTGAATATCTGGAAAAAGAAATTAGCCCAATTTTCGTGCAAATTTAAAATGAAGAACGCAGGTATCATTTTATGTATCCAAAGCTATGCAAGAATTTTTTATGAAATATACGTTAAAAACTTGCAACAATTAAAAAAACGAACATTAGAAGATTAAGTTCTGCACACCTTTCTTTATAATTAAAACTTGACGACATTAAAATTACAGCAGTTGTGAACGACATGTGGCAAGGTACAATAAAAAATAAATTTTTCATGTAAGTCTTTACCGTTTGTATACCACAAACTGCTTATATATTCCTTCACAATTAAAATTCGCATGCGCTGCTGCAAACGGAATTAATAATAATGAGGGGCTGCAAAGGTATGCCTCTATTCAAGGAAAAACAAAGAAGCACGTACGCAATATGAGGGTTATTCAAGCGAGAACAAGAACATCTTTTTAAAAATTAGTTAAGTGTAAATTCATGATATGTTGAAAATACGGGATGTTGAGTTCACGTACAAACCTTTAGCAATACGTATTGCATGACAAAATGAGTAGGTAAGCGTAAGTATACGAGATATATTAAATTTCCTGTTGTGCAAATCTTGGTTGGTATGGGGTACAAGATACAAGGTAGATACAAGTAAATTTACCCCAGGTGGTTTTTATAACGTTAATTAATTTCGTAACTCAACCATTATCATAAATTGTTAATTGTGACTCAATAGAAACATTCATTTCGGAGATGCACCTAGTAATTTATTTTATATTCTTCATGGATGCTGTTCAAATTTTCGTTATGAAATTAAATTAATAAGGTTTACATAAAATTAACTAATTGAATACGCGCGTATTTGCAATTTATGGCAGAAGTTCTAAATAGAAAGATGATACTACTTAATTATTTATATTACATTTACACAGTCATAAACCTACCTACCCACTACATTGGTTCAAATATTTCTGTATTTACAGATAAATTAGTTAATTCCTTTTAAATTTTAATTGAATCTACCATTCATTAGTCGTTACACTTAAAGAACGAGTATTTAAAAGAAACAAAAACTGAATATACGGTCTAATAACGCAAAAATGGGAATATGAAACTCATTTGTCTCATAATGACTGTTTTATGGAATATTATTTTTGTTGGTAGTATTTCCTCATATCCATTTGTGGTACCTATTATGATGATCGAGGGATATAGCTGGTAAAATGAGTAAATATGAATATCGGATATGCGCTTATATTCATAAAGCTAATGCGGTTATACAGGGTGATTTGGGGGTGGAAAATTACGCTTATACTTTTGATTAAAAAAAAATATTATAACAGATTATTGTAGTCAACAACGAGGAGCATCTTGTAAAAATATTTTTGTATATACAGGATGGCCCATTTTCGAACAGAACACTCAACTTGTATTTTTTTAATGGAACACCCTATATACTTTTATATATTTGAATTCTCTGTTAAATGCTGCGCAAAATGATATCAGGTACTATGGGTCTACGACTAGCGGTTCCTAAGTTATTGACATTTTTATTTAAAAAAATTAGTCAATTAAGTAGGCTCCTGTTCCGCCGTGTTGAAAGATATCGGAATGAAGTTTTAGGATTTGATTTTGCAATGTGTCTTGTTTTAACTTCTACATTCAGATTGTAGAACTCTTTTCTCTACGTATACAGGGTGGTCCATTCTGCACAATGTTATTTTTCTCATTTTTTTAAAATGACACCCTGTATTTTATTACAGATTTGAATATCATTTTTTACGAGCTTTCAATAGATACTAGTCACTACCTATTCCTCAGTGTTTCTTAATTATTTAATGATAAAGTTGAAAATTTTAAAATGTTACTTTGTAACCTTCCAACGTACATATGCATATATAGGTATAGAAGGTTATGCAATCAACTTGTTTTTTACTACCGCTACATTGACTTATTAGCTCATTTTACAACGTTTGGCTCCGCCGTACTACCGTAATCGAGTACGTTGGTTTATAGAAAATTGGTACGAATATCACTGGATACGTCGCGGTGGTTCCATTGCTTGGCTAGCGAGATCATCCCATCTCACACCCCACGACTTTTTTTCTTTGAGGATATGAAACTTCGAATTAGTGAAGCTTTTCGAAGTATTCGAAGAAGCACCCTTCAAAACGTCGAAGGAACCTGTACTTTGCGGTTGTCACTGTGCATTGCTACAAAGGGAAACGTGTTTGACCACTTAATCTAAAATTTGTGATTTTGTTCTTTAATTCTATTTTAAAGTTTATAGTTATGCTGTTCTACGAGAAAAACGTTGCTCTGTTATAGTCCAAAATGTTGTATTGTGTCACAAAACCTATGGCTTCACAGTTTTATTGCAAGTAGCATTGCTTCATTTCTGTTGTGAATTATGACACTGCTTTAATTTTTTATAGGCCTTATGTGACAAATTCAAAACGTTCAAAATCTTACAATTTTCAACTTTATCTGAAAATAATTCAACAACACTTAGGAATAGGTAGTATAAACTGAGTATCTATTGAAAGCTCGTAAAAAATGCTATTCAAATCAGTAATGAAATACAGGGTGTGCTATTAAAAAAAATGAAAAAATGCAATTGAGGAAAATATACCACCTTGTCATCTTTAAGCCAGTTTAACAATATTTTATTTTTTATGACCTAGTTATTCTTTACTAAAATTTAATTTTATAGTTGGCTTTATACGTTTCTCAAACTGTTATATTAATAGCAGGCTGATGTTTATGTTTTAATTTTTCAACTTTGACAAAATTGTTTACATTTTTATCAATTTTTAACAAATATTACTACTGACGAAGATAACTGTAAGTGTTATCGAAACGTTTAGATTGTATAATTTAAAACACACCATTCAAAAACCCCAAAAAAGATAGGTATTTTATTATGAGTGATAATGGTGAAAGTTTACATTTTCAAATTTTAGTGTAGTACTCAAAAATGGATCATCCTGCATATACAAAAATATTTTTACAAGATGCTCCACGTTGTTGACTAAAATAAGGTTTTATAAGATTTTTGTTTAAATCTACAGTATAGACGTAGTCTCCTCCCCCCCCCCAAATTCGCGGGAGACCCTGTATACCTTTCTCGTTCTTATACAAAGCATTTATGCTAGAAGGTAGGCCGGAATCTAGTTTTCCTAACCGCGCGCGCTGAACTAAGAAGCACGCACGCTCTACGTCATAAGCGTTTTGAATTGTACTGCGTGCACCGCGGCACGGAAAACAGCGTATTGCATTGACCCTCTAAATGTTTTACTTATAATATTTTTACGTACAAAAAAAAAATGAATTATGCACAGCATTGAAAAGCAAAGAAAATGAACATTTCATTACCAAAAACTCTGAACAAACCTCGTAAAATGTTCAAAACAGACGATCTATCTGAAGCTGTACAAACAAAATGCGAGATATCGTTTATCCGAAGTATGCTAAAAATCGTGGTTACAACAGAAACAATCACAAAAACATTAGAAGAAAAGGAATTGCTAGTAGCATCTCAGCTAAAATATTGAAAAATATTGGTTTCAAATTCAAAAAAGATTGTAATGGTTGAGCGCTTTGCGAAAAAGTGAATTTCGCACTCGCAAGGGTGCAATTTTTGAAACAATATATGCATAATATGAACTCGTGATCGCCTCTACCAGTTATATTCCTAGGTGAAACGTGGGTGTTCACTAGAGGAACACAAAAGAGGTCTTGGCAAGACGATACACCAAAACACTATAATTATTCTTCAAATGGTAAAAGGTTCATGATCTTACACTGCGGAAGTAAAGATTATTGATAATAATACGCCTGCAGTTAGGTAAAATATTTTCGCATTATAAACTGCTTTCTGTAACCTCCTACAGGAAATTTCATATAAATAACCTACTCATAAATAATTCATTAAAAAGCAATTTCGATTAATAAATACGTTCATCAGCGCCAGAAAGATGTAATTATGTTAATCGCGTATGTATGGCCCATGTATTCTGTACTTCTAATAATCATATTTATAAATGTTCTGTGTTATAAGTGTTTTGCAACTATATATATATATATATATATATATATATATATATATATATATATATATATATATAAGAGAAGAATGAGAGAAATGCTTCAAGAAATTACTGGAAAGGAAGCAGGGACAGAACGGAGAAGAAAAACAAGACAAACAAGTATACGAGGAGGAAGAAGTAACAAAAAAATAGAAACTGATTGAAGCAATAAAGAAAGTGAAAGAAGGCAAAGCGGCAGGATAAGATGGGACACAAGGAGAGGAGAGCGTATGGAGGGGAAAAGGTAGCAAAAAGAATGGCAGTGATAATAAGTAAAATATGGAGAGAAGAAGGTTTACCGGAGAGATGGAGGGAAGGACTAATATACCCAGTATACAAAAAAGGGGACAAAAAACAAGTGGAAAATTACAGAGGAGTTACATTGTTAAACGCGGCCTACAAAACATATGCGATAATGCTAGAAGGAAGCCTAAAAAAGGAAATAAAAGAAAGGAAATTGTTACCAGAGGGACAGGCAGGATTCAGGTAAGGAAGAAGAGTAATAGATAACATATACATAATAAGACTTATGGCAAACTAGAAAAGAAAAGGGGGAAAATGGTGGCGGCATTCGTAGACATGGTAGCCGCATTTGATACAGTGAATAGGGACAAGCTGTGGGAATACATGAGAAAAAAAAGATAAATGAAAGGCTGATAGAAAGGATGGAGGAAATTTATTAGAAAACAAGTAGCTGGGTAAGAGTGAATGGGGAACTGAGCGAGGAATTTGTAACAAGGAAGAGGCCGAGGCAAGGGTGTCCTTTGAGTCCGAGCGTATTCTCTATACACAGAGAATCTGTAGGAGACATTAAGGAGACAGCAAGTGGGAGCCCATAGATTGTTTTGTAAAATTCATGTATATCTACACACACAGATATATATATATATATATATATATATATATATATATATATATATATATATATATATATATATGCTGCATAAGTAAGCTTCATCTTTGTGTAAAAAACAAATTGCGAAATGTACAATATTTTCTAACGAGTTTTATTTGGCTTCAAGTATGCTTTAAATTGTAAGACTACTTAATTGCCATTTAAAACTTTTTTCGTGTTGTTATATATTTCGGTTCTTAATGTTTCGTATCTTTTTACACATGGATAAAATTTTCAAAAGCGAATACCTAAGTTATAAATTTAGAGGTAGGAGGTGGTTTTTTAAGGCATGCTGAAAAAATGTTTATTCTGTCGAAAAATGTTTATCATGTTGGGCTATAACTACACTATTACTATGAAATTTTCTTCTCGCCCCTCTCCTTCGTAAAAAAATTTTCCCACCTTAGAAATTTTCATTTTTAAAAACTTGAGCCCATGTATCCGTTTGGCACTTGGGGGGGAGTAGTGGTGCAAATCATCGTCTTAATTTAACAGTATCGGCGACGATTTCATCGGCGAGACACTAAAATGAAAAGACATTTGAAGAGTGCATTTTTCGGCCATCATGAAAAAAAATGTATCAATAATTTGGAGGTAGTTTTTGCGAAATAGGGTGGATGTAACAATGCGACATTCCTGTTTTATTAAGTATAAGGCAGGAAAAAGTCACATATAATTTTAAAAAACGTTGACTTGATTTTTGTATAAAAGTATTTTAAGGCGTTGTTAAAGGGAAGAATGGGGGTTGGTTTCTTCAATTTATAATTTTATATTAAGAGCTCTAATTTAGCTCTAAATCATTCAAGCCGTATTTTCAATTTTACTTGATTTTATTATTTAGGATTAATTTTTCTATAGAAGATATTTTTTTTCCATAATTTGAGAGCTCTAAATCCGTGTGACCTCCAATATTTCAATTTATGTTTATTTCTGTGCGACGCTGCTAACTTCGATACAAGCTGGTAGCGGCCCGTTTAAAAAAAACTAAAGAAGCTCCAAATCGAGTACTATACCTCCAAATAGCTCTAAATGGTAGAATTGTTCCGCTGCTAGCTTGAGGGCAGTAACAATTAGTACTTTCAAGGACCATTAACAGGTATTTCAATACGAAACTTAGTCGAATTTGCCAGTTTAATAAACTTAAATAGGTAGTGGTGTTTTTATCGTGCAGGATACATATTTATGAATAGAATATGTTTGTAGCGTTCATTTAAATGACTTATCCTTTAAATGTTTTTACCACGCCGGTGTGTTCTAACCAAATTGCGACCTGAATAGGTACAAATTGTTCAATTGGGTGCGATTTTTAATGGAAAATATGATATAAATAGGGCCGAGGGTTCTGCTGGAGTCTGGGGAAAACGAATTGCGCAAGATAAGTGGATTTTATTAAAGCTATTTTACTTACACGTCGTGTGAAGGATAATGAAACAGTCGAGTACGGATAAGGAAGCGTTAGCGGGTTTTTCCAATAAAACGGAGATTTTATTTACTGCGTTGCAGGGGGTGTATCAGTGAAACGGGTTGTGTACATTTTGAATAATAGGACACTAGTCACCTAACTAAACAGCATGAAACGATTCGTAGCAGGAGACCTACAACTTCGGTGGGAACTGCCCACCAGCAGTATTGCAGCGTTCCAGACAGCAATTCTTGGTGAAGACACCAACCTAGCGCTCGAATTCGGTTGAGGTTACAATGCTGATTCATAATTATTACGAGCATCCACAGGAAAGTAAGATGTTAGGAAATTACGTATGTTTAGGTGTTTAGAATGATCCGAAATTCAAGTTTAAGTCAATAAAGGACAGAAATTAAATCTGACTGTTCATAATCGAACAACCTGGAAACATGTGAGATTATTTTTTTAAAGAAAGAGAGCCAGGCGTAGGAACACGTACAATCACAGCGGGGTAATAAACAAGTGGGAAGGCAATTGTAGTTTTGATTCGAAATATGTTGGAGGCGCTTTTTGGTTATGAAAATGATATTTCAATAAATTCCTTGAATTTTTTAAGTTGATGTGTCAGGTAACATCAAGTAATGAGCATTTATTTCTATTAATAATTAGCCATTGCTGCTCAAGATCTCTTTAACATTTTTATAAACATACTTTTTAAATGTGCAGCATTCCCATCATCGGTTTCTTGTTTTAATCAGATTTTTCAACATGTTTACTACACGAGACCCTCTAAAAATTGAAAATATTTGCGTTTTCATCTTTTTTCATATTTTATAAACCCTAACGTCTTAAGCCATTCTTAAAGATATTACTGAGGACGATAACTGTAATTGTTATAGAAACCTACAGATTTATATAAAATATAAATATAAAAATATACCATTTAAAAACCCAAAAACTAAGTATTTTAATTACCTCTAAAAACTACAGTGCTGGAGAAATTTATGTTGGATTAATAAAGTTATTTATTGGTCATGACACTGATAATTTAATACAAAAATTTGTATTTTGATATCTTAAATGGTTACCTAGGGAGACATTTTATGGAAAGACGTGCACGGCGCAGATTTTTTCACAAGGCAGGTTTTTTAGAAGTAGATCGAGCTTAAAAACGTGTCGCGTAACAACATCATTATCAAAAAGTTGAAAAAGTTAAAATTTTATTTATAGCAAACTTTCATTATTTTGTGCGGTTAGTTACCTACCATATTGGTATCTTTACAACAGTTAGTAAAATAAGTATAGTTGTGAAAATGAGTAAATGTGAATATTGGATTAGCGCTTATATTCATATAGCTCACGCGGTCATATATCTTTCTTGTTCTAATACGAGGCATTTATGGTACAATGCAAGAGTTTGCCTAACCGCGGGTGGTGAACTAAGAAGCACGTTTACGTTATAAGGGTTTTGAATTGTGCTACGTACCCCAAAGAGATAACGATAGTTAAGTCTAGTTTAACGCGGTATGGTGAACATCTACCTAAAGGCGTAATGCAGTGACTCTAAATGTTTTACTTATAATATTTTTACGTACATATAAAAATGAATTACGCACAACATTGAAAGGAAATCGCTACTTATAAAACACATTTATAAACCGAAAAAGAAGAACCTAAATACACAGCAATACCATGTATACTAGGTACCTCAGACAAAATACGATGGATAGGCAGCAAATACATGATACGCACTGCCTTAAAATCGACCAGAATACTAACCAAAACCAAACCACACAATGAAGATCAGAATTACAAGAATTGTGTATAAAACTTACCATGCAAATGCGGCAGAGCATACGTAGGAGAGAGCAGTAGACCACCCAAAGCGAGAACGTAGGAACATAAAAACAATGTCTGCAAGAGTGAAACAGAAAAACCAAGAATCGCCGAGCATATCTGGAACGAAGACCACCTCATCCAATGAGATAACATACAGATAGTGGCAAAGGACGAGAACACATCTCGTCAGAAGCTCAAAGAAGCCACATACATCTCACTTGCAGAATATCCAATAAACCAAGTTATATATATATATATATATATATATATATATATATATGTTTCGTATTGAAATACCTGTTAATGGTCCTTAAAAGTACTAATTGCTACTGCCCTCAAGCTAGCAGCGGAACAATTCCACCATTTAGAGCTATTTGGAGGTATAGTACTCGATTTGGAGCTTCTTTAGTTTTTTTTAAACGGGCCGCTACCAGCTTGTATCGAAGTTAGCAGCGTCGCACAGAAATAAACATAAATTGAAATATTGGAGGTCACACGGATTTAGAGCTCTCAAATTATGAAAAAAAAATAACCTCTATAGAAAAACTAATCCTAAATAATAAAATCAAGTAAAATTGAAAATACGGCTTGAATGATTTAGAGCTAAATTAGAGCTCTTAATATAAAATTATAAATTGAAGAAACCAACCCCCATTCTACCCTTTAACAACGCCTTAAAATACTTTTATACAAAAATCAAGTCAACGTTTTTTAAAATTATATGTGACTTTTTCCTGCCTTATAGTTAATAAAACAGGAATGTCGCATTGTTACATCCACCCTATTTCGCAAAAACTACCTCCAAATTATTGATACATTTTTTTTTATGATGGCCGAAAAATGCACTCTTCAAATGTCTTTTCATTTTAGTGTCTCGCCGATGAAATCGTCGCCGATACTGTTAAATTAAGACGATGATTTGCACCACTACTCCCCCCCCAAGTGCCAAACGGATACATGGGCTCAAGCTTTTAAAAATGAAAATATCTAAGGTGGGAAAATTTTTTTACGAAGGAGAGGGGTGAGAAGAAAATTTCATAGTAATAGTGTAGTTATAGCCCAACATGATAAACATTTTTCGACAGAATAAACATTTTTTCAGCATGCCTTAAAAAATCACCTCCTACCTCTAAATTTATAACAAAACAATTTATGGGCTCCCACTTGCTGTCTCCTTAATGTCTCCTACAGATTCTCTGTGTATAGAGAATACGCTCGGACTCAAAGGACACCCTTGCCTCGGCCTCTTCCTTGTTACAAATTCCTCGCTCAGTTCCCCATTCACTCTTACCCAGCTACTTGTTTTCTCATAAATTTCCTCCATCCTTTCTATCAGCTTTTCTTTTATCTTTTTTTTCTCATGTATTCCCACAGCTTGTCCCTATTCACTGTATCAAATGCCGCTACCATGTCTACGAATGCCGCCACCATTTTCCCCCTTTTCTTTTCTAGTTTGCCATATGTCTTATTATGTATATGTTATCTATTACTCTTCTTCCTTACCTGAATCCTCCTGTCCCTCTGGTAACAATTTCTTTTCTTCTATTTCCTTCTTTAGGCTTCCTTCTAGCATTATCGCATATGTTTTGTAGGCCGCGTTTAACAATGTAACTCCTCTGTAATTTTCCACTTGTTTTTTGTCCCCTTTTTTGTATACTGGGTATACCAGTCCTTCCCTCCATCTCTCCGGTAAACCTTCTCCTCTCTATATTTTACTTATTATCACTGCCATCCTTTTTGCTACCTTTTCCCCTTCATACGCTCTCCTCTCCTTGTATCCCATCTTATCCTGCCGCTTTGCCTTCTTTCACTTTCTTTATTGCTTCAATCAGTTTCTATTTTTTTGTTACTTCTTCCTCCTCGTATACTTGTTTGCCTTATTTTTCTTCTCCGTTCTGTCCCTGTTTCCTTTCCAGTAATTTCTTGAAGCATTTCTCTCATTCCTGTATGTATCATCATTTGCGCCCCTCTTCTCTTTCTTTCTTTAAATATTTCGATACTTCTTATCTTTTCCTCTTGTTTCTCTTTTTCTTCCTCCTTTTTTCTCTCGCATTGCCTCTTTGAACTCTTCTTTTTCTGCCTTCCCTTTTTTCCCATTGTCTTCTTGGTCTCCTTACATTCTGTATCCCACCACTTATTTCAACCCATTCTATCTATTTTAATTTGACTTGCTTTGTTCCTTCTTCCATCTTCTCTCATTCTCTCCACGCTTTCCTCTGCCCCTTTCTCTTCCCATATTACGTTTTCTATTTTCTCTTTATAATTCTGTGTTTTCACTCTAACCTATTTTGTGTGTTAGGTGCATCTCTGGCTTCTTCCACTCCCCTCTTTCTTTCACTTTCATGATCAGCTTCATGGATTAGTGGTCCGATTTCACCCTCTTTCTTATATTAAATGATTTCACCTACTCTGTTTCTACGTTCGTTACTACATAATTTTTTGTTGATTCGCCCCTTCCTCCTATATACGTAAATTCCCGCATTTTGCTTTCTTCCCTATTCCCTTCAGTATCTCCTATCTCCTTTCATTGCACATTTCTAGTAGTTCTGTTCTCTCTTTCCTTATCACTTTGTCTTTTGCAGCTCTTTTCTCCGTCCGCTTCCTTTCTTGTACTCCTCCCTCTTTTCCTATTCTCGGACTGAAATCCCCTCACAGTATTATCATCTCGTGTAAATTTTTCCTTGTCTCTTTCACCTGCTCTGCCGTAAATTGTAATTATTTTCATGTTTCCCTCCATTGTACATCTCTTTCTATTATTCCCTTTCCTTTGTTGTGTTTTCTTGTCTCCCTTTTTTTGTCTCCAGTTATTATTCCCCTTTTTACTCTCCCTCTTATACTGTCTCTTTCTATGCCACCCATTCGAATTCCTCTGGCATCTCATTTTCCCACGTCTCCCATTTTTTCCTTCATCCGTGTCTCTTGTAATCCCACCAGGTCTTGTTCCCTAATGCAGTCCCAAAATACTTGGTCTTTCTTCTTTATTCCCGCCACGTTCCAAAACATTACCTTTAGCCTCTATGCCTCTTCCTGTGCCCTTTCTTTGATGTCCTTTTTTTCTTTTTTCACTCTATTCATTGTTCGATTTTTTCGCTGCATCGTCATACTTCTTTCCTCCTCCTCCCCTTCTGCCTCCTCTAGTTTTTTCTTTATGGTATCTCCTCTCCGCCCCTTTCTCTGATTATCTCCCTCTTTACCTCATTCCATAAGTGTATTTCTCCCTTAGTAACCATTTTTTGTACCCTACCCTTACTTTTATACCCTTCCCTCTCATTTCTGTCGCCATGTTCATCACTTTTCGTTGAACTCTCCTTTCTTCCCAAGATAAGTCATGATCTATGTATATTCTTGTATTTATCAGTTTTCTTTTCTATGCCATTATTTTTTGTTTCTTTTCCCAGTTCCTCCATCTCTACCACCGCTATCTCAGTTTCCTTCGCTCTATTTATAACAGTCACTTTTTTGCATTCCACTTGTACGTTTAGTTTCTCTTGCAGCAAGTCTTTTAAAACTTTCGCGTGCTCCTTGCCGTCCCATTCCTTTACTACTAGATTATCTTTCTTTTCGTCGTATCCTCTTCAATTGTTTGTTTTCCAACTGTTCTATTCTTCCTATCAGTTCTTTCTTTTCTTTCTGCCTCTCCTTTTCCCTTTCTCCCATTTCTTCTCTCATTTATTTTATTTCGTTGCTTATCCCTTGCGTGTTTTCTTATCTCCGTTTCACAATCTCTCGTATTAATTCCTTTACTTCCTCCATTTCTCGTTCTTCCTTCCTTCTTCCGCTTTCCGTAATTGAGCTGTTCCTCCCTTTTAGTTCTTATGTCTGGCGGCCTTATTATCTTCTTCCGTTTTCCAAATATTCTTTGCCTTTCCGCTTCCTCTTGTTCCCTCTCCCTTTTATTTATTCCCCCTTTCTCTCATTTACTCTACTCCTCAAGCTTCTTCCTGCTTCAATTATTTATTTGTTTATTTATATTTTTTGACCGTAGGTCATTAGGCCTTATATGAAACTTTTATAAATCCCTGTTTTTCCCTTGACTTCTAGTTAATTTATTTTTACTTGTTCAACCTCCTTTTTCCGGTTCGTCGTAAAACAAAAGAAAAATCAATACATAAAAAACAAAAATTTAATTTAGAGTCCTTCCGCGTTTATAAAGTTCCCACATTATGTTAGAAATCACTTAAAATTAAAATGAAATATTTCATAAATAAACATGTAGAGGTGAGAGGATATTTGCTCTCGTAAACGTTCACCAAGATAAATGTTTATATAACGGTAAAAATGTTACTTATTTTAACTATCAGCCACTATTGTAAACACGTTTGAAAACTAATCGATCCAGCGTCCTCTCGTATTTGTACCGTCACAGAATTAGCCCAAACCTTTATCGGCGATGCAAAACCCGTCTTTATACACCCACGATTGTACACATAAAAATATGTCACGTTTCGTTTACTTAACCCACAAAACATATATTGCAATAATTGACTAGGAAATTGGACCTTACAGAAACAAAAAAGCAAAAGAAAACCGAATTGAAAACCTAATCTAGGAACATACAAATCATTAGAATTGATGGTCTGAGTGGAAGCAGTAGGACGAATTACATCAACTGTATTCGTGCAGATTGTCAATGCATTATAATGGTCCAGGGGGTCCAACATCGAGAAGAATGTACTGCTCTGTTTGCATATTCCAGTTTGAGCATCCACTGGTCATTCTTTTACACGTGAGCATGGCGATTTGGCACAGAGTTTGAAATAACGGAATAGTTTCACATCATTAAGATCTTTCTCTAAATGTTTAATAATTCAGGAAATTGCAGTCAGGAAACTTTGGAATTGACCGTTGAAGCAAATTATACATATGTGGATCGTAGACAAGTGTACTTTTCGTTTTAGCGCTTTCTACCGGGAAACCAGAAATTTATTTTATACACCCTTCAAGTTAAAAGTGACTTGATAGCAGGCATTATGTGGAATTGTTTTTGATCATTATGCTCCACACTTGCACCAGGATTTGCTTACTTTCACAAATGGTTCCTAAATTCCATTATACTGATTTAATAAGTAAGAGGCGATAGTAGAAGTGAGGCACATTGGCCGCCATTTTGTTTTTTTGTGACGTTATTTGACCTTGAGACTGACCTCGCGGCTGACCCTGGGTTGACTTTGACGGGCACGTGGGGAACGTATTTTGACCTTGAAGATGACCTCGGGTTTGACCTTGAGGTTGACCTTGGTGTCTGTCATTGGAATTGGCTTTGGGCTTGCCCTTGGAGTTGGCCTTGGGTAGCCAAGGTAAGAACCAAATCTACGTTTTAGTCATGTTCAGAACCTAACCTACTCGGAGAGAAATTTGAATTTGAATAAGGGAACCCTAATGCTAACTCTCTCTCTCTCTCTCTCTCTCTCTCTCTCTCTCTTTCTCAAACAAACAAATCAATTAATTAAATCAAATTAATCAAGAAATTGGGCAAATCAATCTCAAAGAAGTCACGCCCGATCAAATAAAACAATCAGATCAATCTCAATCAATGAAATTATAACTTACAGCTTTAGAAAACCAGCGTACAGTTCAAAAATACTGATTTGGTTTAACTTACAGCTTGCTAAAACCAACCACAATTCAAAAATACCACATTGATTGAACTTACATCCAGCTCTGAATTCAAACCAATAATAGCCTAATTCAACCTACAGCGTGCAAAAAACCAGTCTTAAAAAAACGACATCAAATTAGCATGTAACACTATTGTCACGTTTTGTATGCAATGATAAACATGTTTTAGATTTAAATTAGTAAAATGCTTATACAATAACAAATATAACCAAACTCGAGGTCAAATCGTTATATTATTTTACACGCAGGGACTGTCTTAACGGACATACCACTCACATAAACGGCTCTTGATTTATAAACAAGACTAAACGTCGTTATTGAAAATGCTCAACTACCTAAATACTTATACAATAACAAAAATAACTAAATTTGAAATTAGATCCGAATAACAAAAACCTAATTATCCCTCCACACTTATTGTAATTTCCAATATAACTGTCCTTTCGCATTAACTGTAGCATCGTTAGTGTGACATTGCACGCTTATATGAAGTTTTATTTACACACACTTTAAAATGATTTTCACCTTGAAGATGCAAAGTAAAATCAACCTTCAACAGTATTTTATATTGCGTATACAAACAAAATTTCTTCTTGAGAGCGTAAAGTAAACTCAACCTTCAAAAGTATACATACATACAAAAGGTACTTAAAAAATACATGTGTAATTAATTAAGAGCGCGTTGGTATTATCATAGATATACATCAAAATTTATAACGGTTATGGTTAATGCACGATTTAAACACGTGCAGCTTTAGTAGATATTTAAAAAAAAAGAATAGGATCATTGTTTGATATTAAAAAGATAAATAAAACGATTGTCAATATTCGATGTTTACATTCTAGAAAACAAATCTTGGTTTTGATATTAAAAGATAAGCACGATAAAAAGTTTAATATACCGGTAATCGCAGATGTTTTCAACTGGTATTTAAGCTAGGATGATGATGACAGAGTGCCCCTACTAAGCATGAAATTAGACTTCTATTTTACATACAAGATCTGATTTAACGGAAATATCTCTAGCAAAAAAAAAAAAAAACATTTTAGATTTATAAATAGGTACGAACGTCCCTTTGGGAAACAAGATTATTAATAAAAAATTGAAGGAAATCTTCTTGCTCGTTCTCATGCGGCCTGGCATTGGGGTTGACCCTGGGCCTGCCCTTGGAGATGACCATGGGGTAGCCAAGTTCATATAGGTAAAATTTTGCGAAGCGAGGTTTTCAGCTAAGGCTGTTTCGGCGGTCTCCACTCCTCGAGCTCCGAAGATAACCGATCCTATGCTACCGGAACATTGCCGAGTGCTTACAGCCATTACTTAAATATAATTTAGTTATAATTTAAATTTAAAAAAACAAGTGCAGGTGTCTACATGTTGTCGACCTTGGGGACTGGGGTAGAATACAAAATATTCAATCTTGGTCTAATGTCAGCAAACTACGGCGAGAGTGTGGTTGTGGAACTGGTGAAATTTAAATTTTTCTACCATTCAAATCAATCTCAAGCACCACGAAAGCTGGACTATCCTTGAAAATGGAAATATGATGTTCACGTTCTTTGCGCGTGACAAAAAATCCCACTAACCAGATTACACTTAGTTTTAAAAGCAGATTTGTTTGTTTGTGACGCCATCTAGTGGTGTATTTTTAAACTAACGAATGTTTTCTGTAATAGAAGCTGATTGTGCTCGTCTCTCTCCTCCTCTCCCTCGCCTCTCCCGTCTCTTTCGTTTCTCTCGTCTCACGCTTTAGGTTAGGTCAATACACGTACAATGTTAGGTTAGATAGGTACATATATGTTCTGCGTAGTAATAAACACGATACCCTTTGATTTAAATACAATTGCTAACGAAAATATTAGGCACAAAATGGAATTACAATACTTACGAATTAATTTTATAAACGAACGTGATTTATGTAAGCAGCTTTTATAATCTAATAACAATGAAACAAAAAATAATTTTTGAATTAATGCTTGTTACACGTGTACAAAAACAATATATTAACCTCCTCACAAAGAAATGCGAACTCGCAGCCAGCCAATAAAAAGTATACATTCTGTCGCAAAGCTACGTACACGTGTCGCCCATCCTGTAATCTTAACAAAATGTAGTAGATTTGAGTTTTTCAGAACCAGAGGGATTAAATTGAAGGTTTAATATAAAAAACAGTTGATCCAAATTCCAGTCATTTTAATAAACTTACAAGAAAGCTTCCTATAGATGGCAGATGTAGTTGTTATAAAAGCGTAACCTATACTTGTATGTGAACCGAGCTGGTAGGTCAATGGTA
The DNA here is from genome assembly GCA_036346205.1 of Vesta saturnalis. Taxonomy (NCBI): domain Eukaryota; kingdom Metazoa; phylum Arthropoda; class Insecta; order Coleoptera; family Lampyridae; genus Vesta; species Vesta saturnalis. The sequence continues at coordinate 578,240 of JARFJB010002052.1, forward strand.
ACACGCTCTGCTTAACATACAGGAGGTAATGGGTTCGATTCCAGTTACTATCTACCCTGTATGAGGTTTTTTCAGTGGGATTTTCCCTTACAGATATAGCGGCATGATCACTACGCACATCATGTGCAGCTATTTAGGAGAATGTTGTGGTAATATCTGTCTCCTAACAACCCTAAATCCATTTCTTCCGATCCGTCCTTACACACATCCTTAACCCCAGTAATCAGCATGCATGCATGCATACTTAATGCATGTAGAGAATCCATCACTGTGGCTGAAGGAGCGTGGAAAGCTCAAGCAGTCGGCCCTCCGTCTTGGGAAAGGAATGAAAATGAAACATGTTGCTTTTTCCTTTTTTTCGAAATAAATTTTAAATGACGTACATTTGAGCTGTAACTGTTTCCAGCATCTGGGGAATTTTGCCACTTAAAAGTAATAACTTTTACTACAACTGAATATAAAGGTCACCAAAACAAAATGAAATAACAGATTTATTCTTATTCTATCAAAAAGCTTTGCCTTAAATAATTAAATAGTTTACTCTTTTCATACTTGATATGGGCCATTGCAGTTTTAATGTACACAATTACACCATGCAGGCTGAATTGTGCTGGGGAGCTGGGATTGAGATTTTAAGCGTTTATTACGTAACATCATGAATTTGTATAGAATGAGAGCATTAGAATGTATTCACTTAAAATTTACCTATTTTTCTTACCTATAAAAATTAAGTACAAATTGCTCGTAGGTTTGGAAAACTATTTCTACGAAAGCAAAAATAACATGAAGAAACAGATATAAAATAAAACCACTGAATAATTTAGGACAAACGTTTTCACATTGTTCTAACTTCAACATGACCGATTTATGTTTTTTTCTAATTCGGTGTGTCTAAGAGCATCGTTTGTAGTGAGTTTAGAAGCTTCTTAGAAGCATCGTTCTGGTAACTCTTCTGGTTCTTTTCTGATGTAAGAAAGTTAAAAAGTTAATGTTTATGAACGTTGTTATTTTAAGAAAATCTATTAAATTTAAGAAAAGTACATACTTATAAATATTTAATTACCTTAGTAAGTACATTAAATAAAATATATAATTAAGTATACAATATACAATATGTTTTGATTTTATATAAGATAGTTCAATGTAATACAACTACATGATCATCTGATGGACGTCTACTTTGATACTTGAATCACTTGAATTATGAACCTAATTTAATAAGGAAATGTTAATGAGTACAAGTGTATGAATCAGTTTTATTTGATTAAATGATTTAATTTATATGAGGGTAAGGAAAATAGTTCTCGGCCTGACACAGAGATGGAGTTCCAATCAGGAAAATTTATGTTTCCTGCCTGGGTGAACGTGTCATTAGTTCGTATGACAAGTTTTACAAAAGCTTACGGGCAGCTGAATTTAAACGTGGTCGCACATCCCTCGAAGATGACCCACGTGAAGGACGGCCAAAAACCGCAACTACACCAGAAACTATTGAAAGAGTGCATGCTATCGCGTTGGACGATAGGCGACTAAAAGGTGAGTGAGATAGTTGAGGATGTGGGGATATCGGAAGAAAGAGTGAGAAACATCTTGTACAAAGAATTAGGGATGAGAAAGCTCTGCGCAAGATGGGTGCCACATTTGCTGAAGGCCGATCAAAAGCTAATTTGCCTGTAATACCACTGTACCAAATTCCATCTAACCTTTTATAAAGGCAATTCAATTTTAGATGTTTACTATATTTTTTATGTAAGTTTTTGGTATGGTAATAAATAATCCCAAAACAGAAAGTTTCAAAGATGGGTGCACATGCACACATGATAATGTACGTGCATAACTACCACAATCCAAACAAACACACGATGAGTGTTTGTGAATCCGGATGCGTAATTGGCTAGCTTCACTGTCTAGAAAGGTGCCTATACATGCGGACCATCGTACTTGCAAACACTACTTCGAGGTTCAACACAGAAAAGTAAAGTACTTGAACTAAAGTGTACGCGTGAATTTAATTTAAATACGATAGAACTGAAGATGTCGTATTCACGATGTCGTACAATAGAGACGAGAGAAGGAAGATACCTGCCAAGATCCACCAGCCCCGACACGGAGTTCATCACCCTGAAGAAGGAGCCAGAAAGGACACCGATGGATCGCCACCCTCGATCGATAACTTGTTCACGCCACTGGAGGAGTTTACGGACAACCCAGCAGCGATGAAACAGTATACAGCCGCTAATAGACAAAGGTGCCCCAATAATGCTTCGTCAGATACAGAACTGGGCCGCCTTCTCTGGAAAAACAGACTAGTCGAGGATGCCCAGCGTGTGAATACGGAACCAGTCCGCCACAACCCAATACCGAACAGGCTAATGAGGTATAAGGTTATACCAGACGTGCCCGTAGAACTCTGAGGCCGACTTTAGCTCAAGGATACCACTGAGAGGCATTAATGTTTACTTCCGTTTCAGAATGAAAAAGTAAGTACGACCGATTCTCCTTGTGCTGATCCAACTACCATAAGAAAAGGGCACTACAAAGATTTAGGAGGTGAAGTACGTCGCTCACAACCGAGTCACCGTCGAGGAATTGGGGTAGAAAAGGAACAGCGTTGCTTTAATGGCCGTTTTAATAAAATCAAAAATAACGTCTATATCAAACATTCAGCCCCCCCCCCCCACTTCTAGGTCCTACAAACAAAATTTCATTCAATTTGGTTCATCGGTTTCCTGATGTATCGCCCCCGATATTTTTTCAGATAAAGGATTTTTAACGCAGAAACCTAAACCTACGACTTACGAAAGTTTCATGGCGTTCGCAACACTATTGCTCAACACTGCAATTAATATGTGAAGTACATTGAAGCATTTTCTTCGGTTTTTACAAAATAAGCGTTTTAGATTTATTTTGTGGTGTCAAAATCTTAACATCATTTGAAAGAACTAAACAGTTACCCGTTTACAGTTTGTGTAAGCAATGGAAATCTATAACACTACCGTCATATCGATGACCTATATGAAAATTCAAACTTACACGATTCTCTTTCATAATTAAGATAGTTATCTTTTGAGTTAAAATCATGAATTTTTATTTTTCTTATACAAATTTAAACGCTTCGATTATTACAGTTATCGTCCTCAGAAAATGGTAGTAGTTTTCAAATAAATGTATGAAATATGAAAACAGAAAGACAAGGAACTTTGCACTTGTAGTATAATTTGATAAAATTTTGTTAAATTCATTTTTTGATTGTGACATTCATCCGTTAGAGGGTGTTCTGATTTTTCATCTGACAGGCAGTTTAATAATAGTTAATCTATTAAAGATTTAGCAATCTTCACTCAAATAAAATAAGATTCCGTAGTTGGCTTTCAAACAGAATTAACTAATTGTTATAGCAGGCTTATCTTTGCGTTTTCATATTTCAGAAATTTAATTGACAACTTTATTGGTGTTTTAAACTGTAATTGTTATCCAAACGTTTAAATTTGTATAAAACGAATAAAAATACGTTTTCAGACCCAAAAGGTAAGTATATTAGCTATAAACTCTATTATGATTGTAAATGATGACACGGAGGGTTATTCTTTGGTGGAAACGACAGTAGCTACTTATTTTTATTCGTTTTTTACTTGTGTATTTAATGTTAATATGTATAAGGTAGATTAGTAATATCAATAGTTAATAATTAATCATAATCAAACCTATATGAAAAGTACTTACTAACTTTATCAAAATTTACCAATAAATATAAAATATAGGTAAAAATTAAGAATTCCATCAGGAATCTTTTAACACGCAAATAATCAACCATTCATATATTTGTGACCGCTTTGATCTGGCGTTAAGCCGAGATTACACATTAGTGCATCGCGTTGGCGTTTTATTCACAGCTATTTACTAGGTCTAAATGTAGTAACACAATAATGATTGGATTCTTAATTTGACAATTTGCTGTTATTTGATATTTGTGTTGTTAGGTAATTAAAATTAATAAACACATTTGCATTTGGTAGAAATTTTATTTAATCAAGTACAAAACGAATAACGTTTTGTACCAGTAGTTGAGATTTATATTATGAATACATCTTAACTTTTAGAATAGTTCACAACACATATTTAATACAAGGTATAACAAAAAAAATTGCACTTTAATAGTTATGAACTAAAGTAAAACGAAATTGTAAAATACAAGTGCGATTGGTTGTTTTTTTTTAAATTATTTATTAATTTTGATTTTTGCTCCCAAATGTTCAAGTAAATATAAAAGCTGATTTTTTTTTTAAAAGCGTATAATTACATTAAAAGTTTTGGATGGTTAAACTAGCTTTCGAAAACTAATCGAGTAGCTTGAAACTAATTGGAATTGCAAAGCTAAAATTTCCATGTAACTCAAAATCCAATTCTACTTTAGATTTGCTTTAGCTTAAAATCAACTCTAATATCAGCAATTTTTTTAATAAAGTTATGTAGAACATCTATTGCCATTGACGAATTTTTCTACCGACAAATACGATATAGTTTGATATGCGTAATAAATTTGTGACCATCTGTATATAACTAACAGTTTTTTAAATCTCAATTTAAATTTTGAAATTCTTTCAATAAATGCAAAAAATTGTATAAAATATGGATGTTGAACATAATTTGCCAAACGACTTTAATTGCTTTGCTCCACCCAACATGAACATTAGTTCATTATGAAATGTAATAAATCAATAGTTTAGCAAAGATCAGCACCAGTAAGAAGAATTATTAACTTAAGTTTTAATAAAACTCTCTTCTTTTTAATACATGTATGGTATACTTTTACTGCAAAATTTCAATAAAATATAAAATTCATATAATATTGATAAAAATAAACTTAGCACAAGCGACATCTACTGGTTTCGTCAGTAACTTAGTAGCTTTTCACAATAAGTGCACTGTGAGTTGAAAGTTACTTACATGAAATTGAACTATTTCTTAACAGAGGGCGCATTGCGTTCGTCTTATAAGCAAACAAAATTGCTAATTTTATTAGTATTAATTATTATATGCTAATTTTATAAACGTAAAACATTAAATTTAAATTTTAAATTGAATACCTCAACTTTAACAAGTTTTATTTCACTAATAATCAACAAAATAGCATATCAATACTTTCATTTAACAAACAAGTATATTTTAAATGAGCAAGTATACACTATTTCACTAGATAAATTTCTCAATCTCTAATCTGAAATATTTATAGATTTCATACTTAAATTTAAACTGCAGTTATTGTGAAATATCAATACATAAAAAAATAAAGTAACATAAATACGATGTCTAAAATTAAATTGCGGCCTACCTACTGTACCATGTAAACGATAAATAATATTTTTTAAACATTCTTTTTTAATTTTACAAATTTATGTATTTAAGTAGTTGTATTATTGAGGTGCTTGTAAGTATAAGCAATTAAGTTTATGGATACGGATGACGAAATCCAGTAAAACAAAAAAAATTATGTAAGTATGCGTTAAGTGTTTATGTTTATCCAGTGGCGTGCCAAAAAATAATAAAGAGATATTTTTGAAGGCCAAGATAGAATTTTCCAATAAGCAATGCTATACTGAAATAATGCCTAGGTCTATGTTTCTATTTGTCAGTACTTTAGTTAGTTAACAGGTTCTATAATCTCAAAAAGTTTTAATCTTTTCATACGCTTTGCAACCATCACATGGAACGTATTCATGTATAACGATTTTATGGATTCTACAATATAAATCATATATAAATTTAATGAATGACTTAAATAAAAGAAAGATGCAATAACCGCTATATAAATTTTAGTAAAGAAATGAAGTTTTTATAGCATTCCAAAGCTTAATTGTAATGTTAAATTTTTTTATTCGAAATACACACCTGGTAGTATTTTTTTCTCCATGATCGAAGTACTAAAAAAATTCTAACGGATCTATGGTATTGCAACTTTTAGCATTAGTGGTGCATTGTTGCATTTCTTTACTAACAGGTAAATGAAACGAACACATTTTTTTAGTATACTGACTATTATAAGAACAGTCAAGTCACGATCCTACGATTAAAACTAAATATAATAAATTATTTGATATAGGTACAGATATTATGGTTTTTAAATTTTTTATTAATAAAAAACAGAGTTAAACTGCAATTAGACCCTGAACCGAACCGCAAAATTTCCATACTGAACCGAAACCCGAACCGAGCCAGACAATTAATTATCACCGAACCAAACCAAACAAAAGGATCAGTTCGTTTAAATTCGATTTAAACAGAGAAAATGAAATTAAAAAACATTTTATGAAACCATTGGAATAGATTCCAAATAAGAATAGTATTTGCAATTACAAATCTTTTTGGCAGACTGCACTGCACATTCGTAATGAAATGTTGAATGTCCATCCAAGTATTTACCCTAGCATTTGGTGGGAGCGTTGTAATTTATAAAAAATTGCTTAGTATTGATTGGATTCTCGAAATATAACGAAAAACAGGAAAAGGCCACGTATTTCATTTCCTCCCCAAAGGGGAGGGCGGGCTGCTTGAGCTTTCCAAGCTCAAGGATAGGTGCGGTTAGGATAGGATCGGAAGGAACGGAGTTGGGGTTCTGAGGGGGAAAATACTACCCCAGCATTCGCACATGGTGCGCGAATGCGCAGTGACCATGCCGCTACATGTGTATGAGGAAAACGCCCTGAAAAATCTTCATACAGGGTAGACGGTAACGGGAATCGAACCCATTACCTCCCGAATGGTAAGCAGGTCGTGTTACCACAGCTCTACTAGCTCGGTCAATTGTAATGCTTGATTATCTTAAATATGCCATATACAGGATACACTATTTAGTTTCTTACGACTTCAAAGATGAATTCATTTCTGGAATGCGTTTTATAAATATTTTAAGATAAGAATTAGTGTTTCAATGGTTAGAAATAAGGAGTGTTTTGCCAAAAACGAGAACGAATTTTAGCTATTCGGTGATCCGGCGCACATTATTTTTATCAGTTCCGTTATTCTATTGGCTGTATAAAAAAACTGAAAAATGTTTTGCTTTATTCCTCACTACTCTGTGCATAATATTAGGAAAACCAATTTCCATACATGGTAAAAAAAAACTTAAGTGTAAAATTTGCGAGTTTATATAAAATAAGGACACTTTTTAAATGGTCTTTGTTACATATGAATTGAGTAGTCGAATAATATATCATATTGTAATATAACGTGATAATATTATATAACTGAAGCTCACACCGAACCGAACCGAGCATTAGGTATCAACGTTGTTTGAATCCATTCCTAATGGAAATCATAACAAATGTTCTTGTAAAATCAATTACACTAATGATTATTATAATTTTTAATTACATTAATGGTTTGAATGACCTTTATATTTATCTGTTGCATATGATACCCCACTGATATGATTAAATGCAAAAGGGAATCTAAAAAAACAGCTATTCATACCAAAAATAAATCAACAAGAAACGATTCCAAAGGGAAGTGTAGTCAGTCAGGTTTGTAAAAGAAAAAAAAGTGATCGGCGAGTATGAAGTAAGTTTGCATGCATTGCACAGTGGTCCAGGAACTCCAAAAAAGTGGCCAAAATCCAAAGGAGGGGGCACGTTTTAAATGTAAAATACCTTTTCGGTCAGAATTTAACCAAATTTTGATATGTTCTTGAACTTGACCAATTGATCAAATGTCTTCATTGCCCGAAAGCTCAAAGCTCAACAGTGTTTGATATACAGGGTCTGCCATATCACTATTTGATACTTTCAATATATCATAAAATGGACATTTGCCAATATTAACGCAAAACTTAGTGGAATGTTATTTTTTTGTGCTACTGGTTACAACCTGTTGTTTACTTTCATTATTTTTGTACATACACCTGATATACAGGGTGAGACCAAATATATGTATCTGAAAAGAATTATACGGTGGTATTGCTTTGATATTTTGGTGAATGGAAGTTAACACATATATATGTCCATTTAAATTATTATTGCAAGTTAAGTCCCCTAGACGTCTGTTATACAGAGTGTTTCATTTCTTTAATAGATTTAATTGAGTATTATTATACTTCCTAGTTAATTTTCTGATAACTTAATTGAAATGTCTATATTAAAATAAACTATTTGCTAACTGTATATACCTACATAATAGTCACGATGTGTTTATACTGATACTGGGTGTCCAAGTACAAAGGACCAAAGCGATATCTTAAACTTCATATAGGTACGGAAAAAAACCGTTAACATAAAAAATCCCTTGCAATTGGATGTCGTTGCGAAATACAAAGCTTTTGAAGATTGACAGATAGAAAGGTTAGATGTGCTTCATTTATTATGCTCACTATTTTCTAATAAAATTTTCAGTATTCTTTTGATAAAGAAGGCGCTTGTCGAAGTTCATCTTTATTTTGCAAAACTAAGAAAAGAAAATTCTTTATGATACTAGTGTCTTCACTGTTCACACCATCGACAGACCGGTTTCGCAGGTCTACCTCCATCATCACTACCGCTTTGTACAGTCATTGGAAATAAGAAATGTTTATGTAGAAACGTTAATGAACGTATTTTAATATATTAAAAATATCTAAGCTTAATAAGATATCAGTTAACTGAACTGATGAGGCAGAAAACAGTAAATAATTTTTGGTCTTGATATAACCATTGTCATAGAAATCAAAAAGTTGCATAATCAAATGTTAAATGTCTATCACCCCCACATTATTTGCATTTAGTATATGATTTAAAACATTTGTAGAAGGATATTTTATTAGCTCTTGATACCTAGCCTATCCTAAAAACCCAAGTACCCGCGGTCGAGAATGAAAATATCTCCTTCATTAAACCATTCACGCATTCCATTTACATCTCTATTAAATTCACCTCATAAGTATGTTAGCATCGTTGTTTTCAGAATTTGAGAAATATGGCCCTTGAATGTCTAGAATAAATCCGCTCGGGGCAACAAGCAGAGATGGCTTGATAAGATGTTTGCCCTTATAAGTACAGTAGGACTGTCGCAACACTTTAAAACAAGAACTTTTCTCTATTTCTAGATAAGTACAGTCATTATACACTATAACTTGAGGCCGATCCAGGTTTTGATTATATAGACGATTTGCAAAAGGAGTTACATGATTTTCGATGTAGCTGTCTCTTGTTGTAGCAGTAAATCCAATATTTTGTGGTACAAATCTTGCAGAAAGAGATTGTCTAACTAGAGATATAGCTAAACTGGCTTGTTGTCTTGTGGAATAATTAAAAATAACCGCTAAAAAAATATCACTAAGACTTTGTCGTAACTTGCACAGGAATGCTAAGAGATCTTTTTTACTTACATATCTCAAAGAATTTCCTATTCTAACGGGGTCACAAAAGTTGAAAATATTATTAAATTGATCTTTGGTTATAGGAGAAACTGCTTTAAATTGAGAACCTGTGAAGTTATTTTCGTCTTCGTAAGCCGTGTGGTAGCTTTTTTCTTAATTTCCTTACGTAATGCTTGTAAAAATATAAATCTCATTACCTGCTAATAATGGCCGATTTACATATCGTAACCCAGGGAGCAGAAACTCAAACAGATTACCATTCTCATCCAAATGAATATTACAGCAGTACGTATTTTCTGGCACGTATATATCTCTCTCAACAAAAATATTAATTCTACCTTTCATGGATATTTTATGTATATCATTCCCATCGTTACAAATGCAGCATAAGTGAGTTGACCTTTGTAGCACATTTAATCGCAAACAATTTGGGTTATTGTCTATTGCTTGAATTTCCCTTACAATAGAAATATTGCAGACATTGCAGATTCGAGTTTCTTCTATTATGACCCGCTCTGGTAGATTTGCTTCGCGGCGACGTGCAACCACAATTTCCTTCTTTCTTGCATTTACCTCACCACTTATTTTCACCATAACCCTAGGAACTAAAGCAAAACATGGAATTCGATTCGTTTTTCACATAAACTCTTCAACGATTTTAATTCAAAAAGTAGATTTGCAACTAAGCATCAACAATATCACTTAATTAGTGGATTAATTTTTGACGTTTCATAGCCACCTACTATATTGTTGTTATTTTATAAGTTTGGGAATAGAAAAACATAATAATTGTAGCATGAAGAACGGAAAGAAAAGTGCAAAATCAGAAAAAAATCTAGTTGTACGAATAAAAGCAGAAGAAAAAGCGCAATACCACATTACGGTTTTGGTTTAAACGAATAAGTAAATAATACTAAATATAACTTTATTAGAAAATAGTGAGCATAATAAATGAAGCACATCTAACCTTTCTATCTGTCAATCTCCGAAAGCTTTGTATTTCGCAACGACATCCAATTGCAAGGGATTTTTTATGTTAACAATTTTTTCCGTACCTATATGAAGTTTAAGATATCGCTTTGGTCCTTTGTACTTGGACACCCAGTATCAGTATAAACACATCGTGACTATTATGTAGGTATATACAGTTAGCAAATAGTTTATTTTAATATAGACATTTCAATTAAGTTATCAGAAAATTAACTAGGAAGTATAATAATACTCAATTAAATCTATTAAAGAAATGAAACACTCTGTATAACGGACGTCTAGGGGACTTAACTTGCAATAATAATTTAAATGGACATATATATGTGTGAACTTCCATTCACCAAAATATCAAAACAATACCACCGTATAATTCTTTTCAGATACATATATTTGGTCTCACCCTGTATATCAGGTATATGTACAAAAATAATGAAAGTAAAGGAAAGGTTGTAACCAGTAGCACAAAAAAAATAACATTCCACTAAGTTTTGCGTTAATGTTGGCAAAAATGTTCATTTTATGATATATTGAAAGTATCAAATAGTGATATTGCAGACCCTGTATATCAAAAACTGTTGAGCTTTGAGCTTTCGGGGAATGAAGACATTTGATCAATTGGTCAAGTTCTAGAACATATCAAAATTTGGTTAAATTCTGACTGAAAGGTATTTTACATTTAAAACGTGCCCCCTTTCTAATTTTCGATTCCACTAGAGTAAAAGTGTCTATTGTACCGTACACATACCAGTAGTAAATAATTGACATTAGTATTACCCTTCTAGCATCACTGGTTTAAGCTGCAGTACTCTGAAGTTGGTAGTTCAAACAGTGTGTAATTTTTCGTTCAATTACGTCATTAAATAGCAACAAACTGAAAGTTATTTTTCTCATATACGCTTAGTGCCAGCATAAAAGGAAAAACATGTTAATTTTGCCATAGCAATATGTGAAAAAATCTCATTTACACGGAATAATCATTCGCTTTTAGATATTGTTGTTAGGCTGTATGTGAAAATAGGTCAAATTAATCGTATATTACACTGAAGGTGATTTAAGTATAGAGCTACAAAATTTTCTTTTAAAGTCTTTAAGATAAATCCAAAAAAACCTAATTATATGTACACTGTGTCCACGGATTGAGTTCATTATAGGTGTAAATGACCAATCATTTTGGATTTCAAAACGATTTTTTCAGATTCAGCCCTGCTGCATTGGAAATGAATTTTCATCCATATTTTTAATTTTTTAAATTCAAAGCCGCCTTGGTGGTGGAGCAAAAACTATTTTCATTGCAGGTATCTTTTTTGTGTATCATAGAGCAAAATTTTATTAGGAAAATCTGTTCAGAATCTAAAAATAATAACTGCAAAATTTGAAAATACTCATACGTAATATCACAAGAGAGTGAAAATAAATTGAAAATAATTCGACAGATATTTCGATAACTTGTTGTCTGGCTAATCAAATATTTTGGTTTTATCAACAATAGTTAGTAGATCTTCAATGCATAAACCGTGAGAGTGAATAGGTACTTATAACGAAATCAAGTGAAATGTGAAATGAATTAATAGTTTATATAGTTTTCCATATTTGATAGGAGGATTTTAAAAGTTAAGGTTAAGGTTTTGAAAACGTAGTTGTAATTAGAAACAGATGGACCTCGTTGCTCTCGTGTCAAATTTTGAACACAATTGGGTTATTTCAAAAAAATTATCCATTGTGTTTTATGTATTTTAAAACTTTACCATAAATTATATTAATAGTCGATGCAAAAAACTCTTAAAAATTTTTTTTTTGACTTATAAGCAATTTAAAATTGATATTGATATAATAGCTTGTTTAGTCATGTGTGATACAGTTTACGGTTAGGTTGACAACTAAACTTGTGCTATACTTCCCATAGCAATATAGTAAACATAATTCTCCATGTCTTCTTTCAGCTAAAAAGACATCAAATCATGAGAATTATTTAAATGACATTATAGAAAAGTTAAGAACCGCCATTAAAATTTAAAATTTCAATTTCGTATAGTACATAACCTAGCGCGTAATTAAACGAAACTAAAAATAGTTTTGTTATAAAACTTATATATGATCTTTCCATTTATAACAAAATTTTTTTTTTCAAAAACCCAAATTAAACTTCAAATATTCGCACCCTAGCATCAGCTCTTAATTCGGGCAAGTGCTGACTAGATTTTGTGCCTGAGAAGATTACATACTTCTCCAAAAACAGCAAAATTTGCATAGTTAAGTGGTTAGTATTAATTTTTATTATGTTGCTACTAAACCCGTATAATGCAGTGCATGGTACTGCATTAATTAGGTGACGTTTTACCAGTCGACGTCAATGTTTGGAAACTCTGTACATGCGATGTTTAATAGATACAGCTGCTTGGACTTTCTTAGAAACTTACTTTGATTTAAATATCGCTTATGTGTGCGCAACTTTTCCTTGTGATTAATTTCACTTAAGTAATTTTATACAAAATACGAGTATATTCATTTTGGACGAGTTTAGTAAATTTAATAATACAATAATTTATAAGCGTTATAAACAGCCAACTAAAAAGGAAAGTATTCCTGAGCACAGGGAGTTTATTTTCTCTAGTTTGTTCACCAAAAACATTAAAATTACTCGTAATTGACGAGCTCTTGTAGCGAACTTAAAACTATTTTTGGGTTACAATAATTATAGACAGATGTATTGTGTATTGCGCTTAGCTTGGTGGACTCCTATTGGCGTTTCGTATATTATACCGATTTAGCTGAACTATTTTCCATCCTAGTGATACTCCACACGGCATACTTGATTCAAGAAACTTAATTTGCTTCTTTGTTCATCCCTCCCGTTAGGGGATGATTCAGGGGAAAAGTCAAAACACATTTCTTTATTTCTTAAGGAACATCTAAACATCGATTTTCACGTTACTAGGAGTAGTAGACAGACACCATCCCCTCCACTTTTTTTACGTCACAAGCCCCGCCCACTTTCACTTTTTACATGCCCACGTGGGTGACCGTATTTTCCACCCCTATGGTTTCTTTTCGGAGGCCTTTTTTCAACCCTTAATTATTTTGTTTTTATTCGCCCACGTGTGAGACCGTATTTTCCACCCCTATGGTTTCTTTTCGGAGGGCTTTTTCAACCCCTTTTCATCCCTAATTATTTTTGTTTTTTACTCGCCCACGTGTAGGACGTATTTTTTCACCCCTATTTTATACCGCCCACGTGTAGGACGCGTTTTTTCTACCCCTATGGTTTCTTTTCGGATGCCTTTTTCAACCCTTGATAAAATGTTCAACCCTAATTAGAGCCTTTTTTGACAGCCATGCCTTTTTTGTACTTGCTCACGTGAGGGGCAGATGTAGGTCTTGGGCTGGGGCTGGACCTGGAGCTGGTCTTGGACTTGGACTTGGACTAGGTCTTGGGGTTGGGGCTGGACCTGGTCTTGGACTTGGGGCTGGACCTGGACCTGGTATTGGAGTTGGTCTTGGACCTGGAGCTGGTCTTGGAGCTTGGAGCTGGTCTTGGGGCTGGGCTTGGTCTTGGTGTTGGTCTTGGACCTGGAGTAGGTCTTAGGGCTAGGGTAGGGTGACAACTATTTCTGGCAATTATAGGTCATTTTGATTCGGTGATTGGAGGGCTAGCGTTCTGATTGAAAAGGATGTTATTTAGTCTATTTAAACGAAGTTGCTGGTAGAGTATCTGTTAGTATCGTTTAGCGATTCAAGATGGAAGGTCGGTTTAAGCACCCCTTTTCGGCGATAGTTGCGGGTCCGTCGGGTTGTGAGAAATTGTATTTTATCGTAAATTTTCTAAAAAATATCGAAGCTGCCTGCGATACAGCTTTTGAAAAAATTATCTGGTTTTACAGTGAGTTGCAGCCTTTATTCAAATATCTCTCTGTGGAATTTCAAAAGCCGGTTTACCTAATATGGAACAGTTTGACGGGGAAAAACCTGTCTTAATAATAATTGACGATCTAATTCGCGAAACGAACGGCTCTGTGGTTGATATTTTTACAAAGGGTTGTCATCATCGAAATCTAAGTGTGTTTTTCTTAACGCAGAACATATTTCATCAAGGACGTGGACAGTGGGATATTTCTCTCAACGCACATTACATAATTTTGTTTAAGAACCCACGTGAAAGAGCTCAGATACAGCATTTAGCAAGACAGATTTCGCAGGACAACCCGAAATTTTTAGACGCCGCATACCAAGATGCCACTTCAAACCAGCACGGATATTTATTGTTCGATTTAAAACAGAATACACCGGATGTGCTACGTTATAGAACAAATATATTCGGGCATCAAGGTATCTGCCAGGTATATATAGCGAAAAAAGGGTTTAAGTCTCACAGTCATAAAGATTACATCATATACGATGGCTGACGTTTTAGGCGAGAACACTGATATCCTGCATGCATTAGCCAGATTAAGTAAAAGTCAACATGACGCTTTATTGAAATGTTTGGATAGTAAGCAGGTAGAGTGTATTTGGGAGTGTGCTGATCAGAAGCAGCGACTCTCTCAACATAAGCACACTTTAAGACGCTTGGCACAGAGAGGCGAATCTATAAAAAAGAAGAAACAGTTTCTTGTACAGAAAGGTGGTGCATTTCTACCACTCCTGTTAGGACCATTACTCGGCGGAATCCTAGGTAATCTGTTTCAATAACTATGAATCACAATCTGAAGAAGATGATTATTCTACGGATGGACTTTATACAGCGCTTACAGGCACCAGATGTTACACAAAACAAAATTTTAACGCAGCTGGGTAACGATATGGGTAAAGTTTTAAAAACCAAAATGACCGACCATGACAAATGGCAGCAGTACAATCAAGTTCTTCAAAGGTATCTACACTTTTCCAATCAGTTGCGTCAGCCCACCAGCATAACAATCAGCGGTGACGCTGTTGCTGATATTAGAGATTTACCGCAACGCAAAGGTCTAGCGGACGATGAAATAGTATCAACACTTCCGCCTTCATATAAAAGAAAAGGCTAGGCTTTGTTACGTATACTGAATACGAGCAGCGATTTTTTTTGGGATAAAAGGGTACTGTCACAATAAAAGGCGAGATCATACCACATTCCAACATTATCGATCTGGTTCACGAGACGTTAAGAAAACGAAAAACTACAAACCCGCGCGGTTGGCGTCAGTTTGCGACGTACATTAAAGAGATAAATATACCACGAGAGTTTATCGGAAATGTGCAAAGGCATGATGTTTCACCCAGCGTTGAACGGACCCTCACAACAACTATAGGTGAGAATTACGATGCTGATAGTGAAACGCGGGAAACACCGAGAAGAATCTCTCAAAGAAGAAGCAGAGGAATTTCACTAGATTGGGATTCGTGGCGGACATAACATGGATGCTGTATACTATGATCCCTCTCATCCAGCAGGGTTCGCTGGTATAACACTTTTAACTAATGCTGTAGATAAAAAAGATAAATGGTGAAGTGAAAAATTGGCTGCAGGCGCATGAAGCTTATACGGTACATAAACCAGTCAGAAAAAAGTTTCTACGAAATAAATATATTGTGAGTAACCTTTACGAATTGTGGCAAGCGGATCTTTGTGATATGCGAACTTTAAGTAAACACAATAGTGGATACAACTACATACCAACGGTAATATATGTATTTAGCAAGAGGGCATGGGCGAGAGCACTTAAAACGAAGACAGCCTCATCTGTAACTAAAGAATTCGCGGATATTTTTAAGGATTGCGACAATACTCCGGCAAATCTACAGACGGATAAAGGCAAAGTGTTTGTGGCGAGCAGTGTCCAAAACTTTTTCAAGAAACAAAATATCAATTTCTATGTAACAAATAACGCTGATGTAAAAGCATATGTAGTTGAAATATTTAATAAAACATTGGAAACAAAGATGTGGCGTTATTTCACTTACAAAAATTCCTACAGGTATATTGATGTACTCGAAAGGCTTGTGACTGCTTACAACAATAGCCCTCATTCAAGTATAAAGATGGCCCCCGCGGCTGTAAACGATAAAAACATTTTGGAAGTGTGGGATAACCTGTACGCGAAAGGTTTTGGTCCAGTACGCCATCCTAAATATAAAGTCGGTGAGCATGTCAGAATCGCCAGAACTAAGTACACCTTTGAGAAGGGATATGAAACCAATTGGAGCGAGGAAGTTTTTACAATTAGTGCTGTGATAAAAAGAAGACCACCAGTTTATCGAATAATCGATCTTAATAACGATCCTGTTGAGGGTACCTTTTACGAAGAAGAATTGCAAGTTGTTACGGTTGATAAAGATACTCTATTCAAAGTCGATAAGATTCTAGAAGAGAAGGGCCGTGGGCGATATAAACAATACCTGGTCAAGTGGATACAGTGACAAATTTAATAGCTGGGTGTTAGCTTCGCAGTTGAGAGATATATAAAAATGGAGTTTTATCTTACCCTATTGAGTAATAGCTCTATGACGTATTTTCCAGGTAATATGACGTCAAGTTTTATTACGCAACTACCAAAGCGAATAAGATTAACGGGGTCGTGGGTTGTAGGGATATCGGAAATTCAGTACCCATGTTCTTTTGCCGCTGTAAGTGCAACAGACAATTTAATTTATTATAGAACAGAGCCAACTGAAGAAAGCGTGCTAGAAACGATATTAAAAAAGGCCGCAGAATGTTTTCAACGCGACAACGAGAAGATCATTTATATTGAAGATGGCTGGTACGTGATACGTTTCGCTTCGGGAAATTATGCCAACATCGAAGAGATTACCAACGAGCTAAATAACCATGTGCTAATAAGTAAATTGCTAACAATCGAATATCATAATCTAACTAAGCGCGTCACTACGAAATTAAAAACTCAGCTCTCGCTATTCGGATTCTCACAACGTCTAGCCTTACAATTGGGTTATCGTCCGTATCAGAACATAGCTATGGAACCAATACCCCCTCACCCTGCTAGTATATGGATAGGATTACCGACTCAGATGTTTGTTTATTGCGACATCGTTGAACCGCAAATTGTGGGTGATATTTTATCTCCGCTTATGCGTATAATAAACATTACTTCAGAAAACTATGCTTACGGGAGTCATAAAGATGTGGTTTTTTTCACCTGCACACTATATACCGGTGATGACACGAGAATTCGAAAACATCGAGATTAATATAAAAACAGATACGGGTGCAGCAATGCCATTTGAGTTTGGAACGTCGTGTCTGAAGCTACACTTTAAGAAAGTACAATAATGGTTTGCCCTTATCAGCAATATTACATTAATCAGGCCGGTAACTGTATCGGCTCTATCTACAGAGGTGCGCCGTATCAACGTGGTCATGGAATATGGAGCTGGTTAGGTGGTATATTTAGAAGTATAATACCGTTATTTAAGTCTGGCGCAAAGGCTATTGGTAAAGAAGCTCTTAGAACGGATGCTAATATTCTTGGTGACGTCATAGAGGATCGACCTATTAAGGATTCGTTTCAAGAAAGATTTCACGAGGCAGGTAGAAACCTTAAGCGTAAAGCCGACGAGAAAATCGATAAAATGATGGAGGGTTCGGGTTATAAAAGAGTACGTCTGTTCGATAATAACCAGTCTCTACCGACAGCAGTTGCTAAGAAGAAGCCTACTTACGACGATATATTTTCAAGATAATGGCTTTTCCACATGCCCAATCGTGTAAATGTTTCAAGTCCGAATTGGATTTGTTCGCTTTACCGTCGACGCAGACAAGTATCGAGAGTGGTGAATGGATATTTTACAAATCCTTATCAGCTCTGAGTGATGGCGCCTCAATAGAATTTGTAGTCCCCGGAAATGGAAACGATTACATAGATTTAAGCCAGACCATGTTGTACATCACAGCTAAAGTAGTAAAGCAAGATGATACAGCACTTACAGACGCTAATGTTGTAGCATCGGTAAACAATTGGATGCATTCGCTTTTCTCACAGGTGGAGGTTTACTTAAATCAGAAGATGGTGTCATATATCGAAAAGTTGCTAAATCATGGAAAGGAGCCCAAGAGTTCACATCTAGGTTGTACCTTATGGCACAATGATACAGCTGGACAGATGAATACACTGGGAAACGTAAATAACGGTTTCTCAAAACGTCAAGCACTTGCGGCTACCGGGAAACAGATAGAGATGATTTGTCACGTGCACTCGGATTTGTTTAATCAAGAAAAGTTTCTCATACGTGGTGTTGAGTTAAAGGCTCAATTTGTACGATCAAGAGAGACCTTTAGCCTAATGGCGGCACTCGCTTCAACTTACAAGGCGCGAATTATAGACGCTAGTTTACTAGTGAGACGTATGCGAATCAATCCAACTATTCTAATTGGCCACGCTAAAGCTTTAGAAACAACCACCGCAAAATACCCTTACCCATACAGCGAAAATCATTGGATAATGTTTTCCTGGGTCAGTTACCTAAACGATGCATCGTAGGCTTTGTAGCAAATAAAGCCTTCAACGGTGATTACCCCTCAAACCCGTTCAATTTTCATCACTGCAGTATGAACTACGTGTCGTTATATATTAACGGACAACAAATTCCTTCGAAGGCCTTACAACCAGACTTTACAGCTAATGGTTTATATGTAAGAGCGTACCACACCTCATTCTCTGGTACGGGTATTAATTTTTTGAATGAAGGTAACGATATATCGAGAAGTGGTTACCCTAACGGCTACTATTTAATGGCCTTAGACCTAACACTGACTTGTCTGCAAACGCTAGTACGCATTGGAATTTAGTTAGAAACGGTTCCTTTCGGATGGAAGTCGGGTTTGAAGAAGCGCTCACCCAAACCGTTAACTGTTTGGTGTATGCAGAATTCGATAACGTGATCGAGATCGATAAACATCGGAACGTCGTTGTGGATTTTAGCTGTTAAAAGTGGCAGCTCTAACCTGCGATCTTCAGTGTACAGCACTAGCCGAAAGAAGATGGACGCATACTTGGACGTACAAGGGTTTAGTGGTGTTAACAACGAACTCATACCGAAAGAAATAGCCGTGGTTACAGATCATGGTCGTTTATCGTTGATGCTGATAAAACCACCTCGAGGTTACTTTATATCAAGATCCATGCCACAACAGATAAAATTTATGGAGACTGAAATGGTGGTCGGGTCATGTACACTACAACAATTTCCGTGAGGAGTTGATGAATGTTGCGCCCCTTTAACAAAATTCACGTTAAGGGCAGTGAAAAACAACAGTTTTTAAGGTTTCTTAACAAACCAATAGTAAACCTGGAGGAGACTGGTTGCCCGTTGATTAAACAATTGAAAAAGGAAGCAAAAGCATATAGCTGTTTAAACTATAACATCACTGGGCCTATGTGTGCACTGGAAAACGCCTTACTACTACAAGACTGGACGCATACCAATTCCAAAGATGTATGCGGTACAAGTGTTGAGATGCTTGAAATCGATCCCCAGCCACAAGAAGGATGTGTTTCGGCTTGTATGTGCTTCTAATCAACTACCGAGACACGCACCTAGACCGTGTACAATTATCGTAAACACGGATCCTGCAAACAAACCAGGTCAGTATTGGACCGCTATCTACATTGACGGGAATGGTAATGGGGAATATTTTGATTCCTTTGGACGAGCACCGCAAGGATATCATTTAAGTTTCCTAGAGAAAAATTCCAGATGCTTCCTATACAATAAAACAATACTGCAGGAACACGATTCGAATGTGCGTGGACTTTATACGTGAATGTTTCTATATTTTAGATTACATAGTTTATCAATGATTGATTTTGTAAAAAACTTTTTTAGCACATGTTTAATTGTAAATGACGAGATAATTAAATTATTGTTTAACGCCTGTTACCCAACCATTCTATTCTGATAAATAAAGAGATTTTTTAGTACGTTACTTTTTTAATTAAGAGTTTCTTTTAATTCAGCATGTGTGTTTTTAAAAATCGTTTTATAAAATTAATGGCATTAGCGTTTTTAAAAGAAATTATGTTGCCCATTCGATATTGGTAATCAATTTTTTTAGACTATTAAATTTAACAGGATTATCTAATTACATTGTAATTAGCTAAAAGTAAACATGAACAGTGGTTTCTTGCTACATATTGTTGTGGAATTTAAACATGTAATTATTACTTTCCAAACATTTAATGAGGTTTTTTATAAAAACAATTTTGCGTGTGTATGTACAGCATTTTGCTCAAACCGCTTTATTATTAATTACTTTAAGGGAAAGGTAAGTGTGATAAAGATAATAAGGTTGTTTGTATTTTACACTCTAAAAATTAATTATCAACAGCTAGTTTTACATCAACTATGCATAAGTAAAAACATTGAAAGTGTTTTAGTTTGATTAGACGAGTAACACAGCAGCGACTATCACTCGTAAACCAATTCTCCAAAACATTCTTTCTGTACAGAGCTGGTAAGTGTGCTTTTAACCTTTTATTTATTTACTTGTACAGATTTTTAATTACAGTTATAAAACACATCTAAGCTATAATACGTAGGAACAAGTTTCTTTAAAAAAATATTAAGGTGTACAATATACAAACATTTTAACGATCGGATGGATATTAAACATATTTCAATACATTAGGATCCACAGGTAAAACTATCAGTTTTAATATTCGTTTTAGAAAACAATATTGTAATAACTGTTTCATTAGAGAATAACCTGAATGTCAGTGATTTTTTTTTAATTATGATATTTACAATAAAAATAAGTGTTCTGTAATTAAATTTTACTGTCATTCAAATTCCCCACGCAAGATCAATCCCTAACACAAGTTCATAGACGTGTCTTACAAGAACCTCCTTATTAGAATACAACTTCAAATTACCAGTCATAACCTACAAAAACAAATACCATTTCCAACCAGGGGTAACCACAAGGGGCGACGGCCTACACTTGTCTTATAAGATTAGGTTAGAACCCACATACAATTGCTCCAAGGGGCCACGATAGGGGCCAAGCTCTACACTTGTCTTATAAGGTTAGGGTTTCCTTGTTTCAAATTTCACCCCAATCAGAATGCTAACCCTCCAATCGCCGGATCAAAATGACCTATAATTGCCAGAAATAGTTGTCACCCTACCCTAGCCCTAAGACCAACTCCAGGTCCAAGACCAACCCCAAGACCAAGCCCAGTCCCAAGACCAGCTCCAAGCTCCAAGACCAGCTCCAGGTCCAAGGCCAACCACAAATCCAAGACCAGGTCCAGTCCCAGCCCCAAGTCCAAGACCAGGTCCAGCCCCAGCCCCAAGACCTAGCCCAAGTCCAAGACCTAGCCCAAGTCCAAGACCTAGCCCAAGTCCAAGACCAGCTCCAGGTCCAGCCCCAGCCAAAGACCAAACCCAAGACCTATATCTGCCCCTCACGTGAGCAAGTACAAAAAGGGCATGGCTGTCAAAAAAAGGCTCTAATTAGGGTTGAAAATTCTATCAAGGGTTGAAAAAGGCCTCCGAAAAGAAACCATAGGGGTTGAAAAACGCGTCCTACACGTGGGCGGTATAAAATAGGGGTGAAAAAACACGTCCTACACGTGGGCGAGTAAAAAACAAAAATAATTAGGGATGAAAAGGGGTTGAAAAAGGTCTCCGAAAAGAAACCATAGGGGTGGAAAATACGGTCTCACACGTGGGCGAATAAAAACAAAAATAATTAGGGGTTGAAAAAAGCCTCCGAAAAGAAACCATAGGGGTGGAAAATACGGTCCCCCACGTGGGCATGTAAAAAGTGAAAGTGGGCGGGGCTTGTGACGTAAAAAAAGTGGAGGGGATGGTATCTGTCTACTACTACTAGGCTTAACAGCTTTTAAGATATATTCGCATTGCTTAAATGATTCATTCCGCTTTGGAACTCCATTTCAGCTCTCTGTGGTACAATTTCACAAAACAGTGAAATATGGGTCCGTTTGATTATTAATGATAATTCTCCGATTTTCCGATCTCCAGCTTCCGAGGTTTACTAAAAGGTCTACTTCTTCAACCTTTAGGGTTTGAATTTCTATTAATTAATTTAATTAGTGTGCGCCTACGTGGCAAAAGGTTCATGTTACCCAAAGTTGAAGTTCCTAGGCCTAACGGTCTGACCTGAGTCAGTGAGGATAAATCCTTTTATTAACAGAGTTTACATAACTGCCAATGCGACAACGACCGCTTCTCATCTAAAAAATGAACAAATTCTCCGAAAAATGTTATCATTTGTTTTTACTACCTGTTACTAGGGATTCTCTACGGGGTAATAAGTAAAATAACCAAATAGGAAACCCGTCCATTAAAAGTTAAAAAAAGGTATCGTCTAAAGAAACACAAGAGTGATTCATGTACATTAACGCAAAAAAAAATCTGACTTCTTAAAAAAATGAGTGCTAATTATGTGCTAAAATCTGCTAAAAACAGCAGTAAATTAGAATTGAAGTGGGTGGGGCCAGTTTATCGTAAAGCTGGACTCCCCCACCCCCCCAAAATTTTGTTGCGTGCTAGAAAACGAACGAATATCAGGCAGAAATTTGTTGCTGTAAAATAGAAATAACTAATTTCAGAGATTAGCAAAAAAAGTTATGTATCCCTTTACAAATGAAAATTATTAATTTTATGTTTATGATTAATTGTAAAAGACAAACACCATACATGATTTGAGCTTCACTAAAAAAGGATGGCGATAGAAAATTACTTAAAATATCAAACATTTTAACAAAACCAAAATTAAAATTATTAGGCGAACCCTCTACCCACTCCGCCAAAATAACCACGATGCGTTCGCCGCCCCAGCGCAAGTTATTCTCATTGCCTTTATTTATTTGTATTTACAAGCTCAAATAGTAATTACATAAAATTGATCTTCACATTAAAATTAACAATAACTTACAGATTAACGAATTTGTTACTAAGAAAATGAAGGAGAATCGATACGCTCTCACGCGGGACTTTTCGTTAATTTTTATTTGCATAAACAATTTGTTTCTTAAATAGTTACGTAAATATGTTCTTCGCACTATTATTAATAATAATGTATACATAATCGAATTTGTTGCTAATTATAAGCAGTAAAGAACAACGGAAAATCGATGTTTTCTCATGCGGAATATTTCGTTGTTTTAATTTGCTTAAACAATCTGTTGCTCAAATAGTTACTACCGAAAATTGTTTTTCGCACTATAATTAACAATAATTTATACATAATGGAATTTGTTGCTAATTATGAACAATAAAAAATAAGGGAAAATCGAACAAATTTACGTAGTAACTATTTGAGCAACAAATTGTTTGTGAAAATACCAATAACGAAAATTCCCGCACGAGAGCACATCGATTCTCCGTTGTTTTGTATTGTTTATAATCACCAACAAATTCGATATGTATAAATGATAGTTAATTATAGTGTGAAGAACAAATTGACGTAGTAACTATTTGAGCAACAATTTGTTTATGCAAATAAAAATAACGAAGTCCTGTGTGAGAGCATATAGATTCTCCTTCATTTTGTCAGTAATAAATTCGTTAATATGTAAGTTATTGTTAATTATAAAGTGAAGATCAATTTTAGGTAATTACTATTTAAGCAAGAAGGGTATGTCTAATAATTTTAATTTAGATTTTGTTTAAATGTTTGATATTTTAACCCTTTAGCGCTTAGCGTGTTCATATGATCACGCAAAACAGGTACCCTTATTTTACTACCCCATCACTTCCTTTTTCATTAACCAAGGTTATTTTCAAGCAAAATCGACAGAAGAATGTTAGTATTTTGTTACCTGCGTGAAGTTTAGGTCCTATTTAGTTTGTTTGTTATTCTAAGAATAATTGAAGCAGGTGCTAGTGCGACAAAAATGAGACGGCCGACGGCAACATTCGTTTCCGGTAAGTAAAATGTTATATTTACATTTATTTCCAGACAAATAGCAAAAGTATAAAGTAAAATGATCAAATAGAAAGAATGTATATTAAATTTAACTTCATTTTAATAATTTATGAATTAATTAGGTTCGTTATTACAGCGTGATCATACGAACACGCTAAGTGTTACGGGTTACAAAATTATTACTTATGTATTTTTCGCTTTTTTTGGTATTATTTTACTATCTACCGTGGCATATCACTTCAGCACGCGTTGGATTTATTAGAAGCAGACGAATTAGATGCTGAAGGAATATTCATTGAACCTCCAGAGGTGCACAAACTTTGACGAAGATTCGGCTCACGAAGATGAGGGCGGTTTGGTCGACAATTTATCGGGGCGCCAGCTACGAAGTCGGGAGGAAATAGTGCTTGGAAGTAATGAGCGTATTGAAGAATCCGAAAGAGAGAATTTTGTACAGACTTTCTCGTGGGAGAACCAATTCGTTTCGGATACAAAGTGTGGTATCTAAATACGCCAACGGGGTACTTGATAAATTTTGACGTGTTTTAAGGAAAGAACCCGAAGGGCAATGATGAATTCGAAAATAACTTCGGAAAAGCGGCAGCTCCTCTAGTGCAAATGCTTGAAGCATTTCCAGAAGATATAGCTGCGTTACCATTCCAGTTATATTTTGATCATTTATTTACGGGAATGCCACTATTGGCGCATTTAAAATCTAAAAATTATGGCGCGATTGGAACAATAAGCAATAAAATCGAGTTCCCAAAGATTGTCCATTGACTTTTTCAAACATCATGAAGAAAAAAGAACGAGGGAGTTTTTAGTTCCAAACGAGTACCGAAGAAAACATACTGTTGGCGCAATAGGTTGACAATAATGTCGTAACAGTGGCTTCTACCATCGATGGGGTGTATCCTGTTACAAAAGTAAATATGTATTCCAAAACGGAAGAGCAGCCCAAACTTATAGGGCGGTATAACAAATTCATGGGTGGCACAGATCGAATGGACCAAAATATTGCATACTACCGTATAGGCTGCGTATCCCATGTTTTAAAGCATTTCATGCAAATTAAATGTATATATTTTACCAATAAAAATAATTTTCTGTCCTTTATTGTTTTTTCTTTCGATTTTGACCTACTAACGCTTAGCGTGTTCATATGATCACGCCTCATATCTCAGTCTTGACACATAATATTCTAATAACATTTTATATTTACAACTATAATATCAATAAAAAAGTGAATTATAAGTATCACTAATTTTTTGGAAAAAAAAATTCGAGCGTTAAAGGGTTAATAAGTAATTTTGTATCACTATCCTTTTTTAGTGCAGCTCAAATCATGCATGGTGTTTGTCTTTTAGAATTAATCATAATCATAAAATTAATCATTTTGATTAGTAAAGGGATACATAACTGTTTTTTGTAAATCTCGCAAATTATTTTGCAGCAACAAATTAGCAACAAATTTCCGCCTGATATTTGTTCTTTTTCTAGTACGCAATAATTTGGGGGGGGGGGGGCAGGTTTACGTGAAACTGGCCCCACTCACTTCATTTCTAATTTACTGCTGTTCTTCTTGAGCAGTAAAATTTAAAATACGGTAACAAATTAGAATTATTTTTTTTAAGAAGTCGGACTTTTTTGTTGGTGGGGCGTCCAACTTAATGGACATGAGTGATTCTTGCAGATGACTTGCCTTTATACTTTGTTTTAACAGAGATAGAAAAACGAAAGTTGGTACGTGTATATAAAAAATAAATT
Organism: Vesta saturnalis; assembly: GCA_036346205.1. Classification (NCBI taxonomy): domain Eukaryota; kingdom Metazoa; phylum Arthropoda; class Insecta; order Coleoptera; family Lampyridae; genus Vesta; species Vesta saturnalis. The sequence continues at coordinate 604,228 of JARFJB010002052.1, forward strand.
TTAAGTTTTTTGGCATATTCATCTATTTCGAGATACTTTCGGTTTGACCAGAAATGACTTATTGATATTTAATGGAACACCCTATATTATTTGCTGATTGCGCTGTAAAATGATATTTTGAATGCAATGTCAATTAATTTTATGTCAGTTTTTAGTCATCGATATAGAGCGCCGTTCGTTAATACAAACCGCTTTATTTTTAATCAAGTAGCATAAGAACAAGAAATAGTTTTACTACAAATGATTTAAAATCAATTTAATTTTTATTAAAAAATGTTAAAGAATGTGAGGTATGTTGATCAATTAGTATACCATAACACAGAAACACTTGTTATTAAAGACCGTTATCTTGCGAATATTTAATACTACGCACATTTCTTTGAATAGAAACTGATTTTAAACTCAATTACGATATAATTGAATTGTTACTACGCTACTTGATTTAAAAATATAGCGATGTGAATAATCAATAAAAAAATTACTTGATCTGGAATCTGTTATTTCAAAAAAGAAAGTTGGGGTAATGTACAGCTAAAGCGAAAGTGCCTTCGAAACAAATGTATATGCCAAAAATTTTAATTTACCCCTCTTAGAGACCAACCAAATTTCATTCTTCTAACTCTAATAATAAAAAGTTATAGAAGCGAGGCCCATGAGAGGATCACTCGGTATAGACCCCAGTGTAATTAATGTTTCTAATTAATTAATAGTACATTACGCGTTAAGTAGGCTTAACAGAAGTTTTCACGCACGACCGCGGAAAGTGCCAGAAAATTGTTTACGTGATGTTTTGCATGGAAATTATATAATTAATGTATTACGTAATTTTTAAAATTATCAACTATATTACTTTGGTATTTTTAATTAATCAAATATCATGGTTGGTGGCCTACCCGAAGAGCAATTCATTTTAATGAGATTTGAAAGAATTTAAAACACATATTTTCATATTCGGCCAGTTTTAAATACGGTAAATTTCATTTCGTATCAAAAATTACAATTTGAATTAGATAGGCCTAGTTATGGAAGAAAAAACCGGTTTGTATTAACGCACGCAAGCGGGAAATTGAAGTTACCATGTTTATTACACCTAGTGCTTGACAACGTAATTTTCAATGTAGGAGTGCAAGCATTAATTTTCCTGCGCTTACCTACATTTTAATCTCAAAGAATGTGAACACAATTCTATTCAATTAAACTTTTTTTTGATGTTATTCCAATTAAATATGATTCATTTTCTTTTTAATGTCTCAACAATCACGTACGTTACGTGATTTACTTGTGTGTTAATTGTGTAAAGCGTGTTAATAACAAGATTTTTTCAGTAATATTTAAGATTAGTTTTTAATTTAGTTACAAAAATAGTTTTATTGTTTTATTTTCTGAACTGTAAGTATGTATCGAGTCAAGGGCGTAGCCAGGATTTATAACAGGGGGCAAACCATGGTCCATGGTCGTTCAAAATGTAAAATTTTAGGATAAAAAGAAAAGGCAAATGAAAACAAAACTTTGAGATTTTAATTATACTTAAATTAAACTAATAACAGATAACAAAAAAAAATATGCAGAACAGAAAAATATGTATATTTTAGATTTAATTTTTTGTTTATTAAAATTTAAAAATTATCTAATTTATTTTTGCTCTTCCAGGGGGGGGGGGGGCAGTTGCCCCTCCCTGCCCTTAGCTGGCTACGCCCATGTATCGAGTAGAATTACTTGCTAATTAGAAAGAAAAAATATGAGAGTATTGGGCATCTTCAAAATATTGAAAATTTAACGTAACATAACTACATCCAAAAACAATCTAGTTAGACCATACAAGTCGTGGAAACTTTTTGAGAACTCTTCACATATGTTGTGCAATACTTAATTCCTAGATTGATAACTTTCAATTTTTATTCCCAAAAGATATTTGTTCTTCAACCATCAACTAAATAAGACGCTATATTGTGACAGTATTTCGTACCAAAAGTGGCTGATTTCGGGATTCTTCGATGTCTCCATGGAAATTGTGCAAAAAGTAATTTGACCTTCACTAAACATCAACTTCGTGTTGTCACCGGGTATGAAAATTTTAAGTAAATTACGTCTGCTTGTTTTTCGAAATTTTGGTTTTAAAAGAAAACAAATTTAAAATGTATTGTTGCCAAGGATTAATATATTGAGGATTGAAATTGGTTAAAAGTTATTTTAATGGTTAAGATATTTAGAATATGATATTAAAAGTTTTTTTGTTTGTTGTCACTAATATTAATTCAAGATTTAATTACGTTTCATTGCGTTACAATTAAGTATTGGTAGGGTAGTTTTGTATGGATAGTAGTTATTCTCGTTAATTTAAGTTTTAGAAATTTCCTTTAATTTCTTTCGTTAATTTTTCGTTAATTTTAAAATTTAATTGACGTATCTTTTGTTATTAATGTTATAAAGCTTTATGTTGTATTTCGGATTAGAATTTGTCGTATTGAATTTAAAATGTATTTCATTGATAGAAGTAATTTAATTAAAATCATAAAGATCATATACATTTTACCAAGGTTTGAAATTAAAACGCAATTTGTTATTGGGGGTAATTACAATAGAGGTTGGAGACAAACGAGACATAAAATTCTAAGTTGTTTTTTTCGTATTCAGTTTCTGTTAACCTCCATTGAGAAATGGTGCTAGGAATCTGTCGTTATAAAGCATACCGATTCGAGTTTAGTTAAGAAGTACCATTATAGGAGAATGCAATATTTATCTTAACCACATTTAAGCGCATGTGCACCGTAAAGTGGGATAAGCCGTTAGTTACTTGAAAAGCTGTCAAGGCAGTTTCTATGTGAATATATATATATATATATATATATATATATATATATATATATATATATATATATATACGTGCTTAAAGTAGCTCCAGCTTCTATCTTTGGTTAGTGAAACAAATACGTGTTAAAATGACAACTTCTAAATCAATAAAGTAAGGGCAAGCTTTTGAACAGATTTTTATACCCAGCGGTTTGAATATTAATAATAACAAAGATAATAGTAATCTAACCAGTAGAAGTTTTGTAACGTGTAAATGGCCTTTTAGTTGAAATAGGCTCGAATAGGATTGCTATAGTACTGAATTTCTAGGGCTCTTTTAAACTCATACCAAATGTGAGTGTTAAAACTCGTAAAATTGTATAGTAAACGCGCAAATACCACCCTTTGTCTAAGGATTGAACTCAAACAGGTAAACATTATGGCAATAACAATGAATTATAGAGAACTAATAAAAATAACTTTATTTATCCCACACGAGCGCGGGGTAAAGAAAGCAATCATAAATACGTATCTGCAACTGTACGAAAAATACCAGATTTGTTTCATCTTTGTAATGTACCCTTCCATAACAAATCCAAACGTAGGGGATATGAACAGATGGGTGGGTGTACAGAGAGAACATACTGAACGCGTTCTAGGAAAATTCGGAGACCAAAGAGTCAATGAGAATGGTGAACGCCTGGTGAACATCTGTGTGGAGAGAAGCCTGTTTGTATTCAATACGTGGTTTAAACATAAAAATGTGCATAGGTGTACATGGCAAAGAGGTGAATCTAAAAGTATGATAGGCTAGATAGTGTATGATGAATAGCTTAGTAACCTGATCAGACACAAAAGTAATGCGCGGATCGGAGTGTGGATTGGACCACTTTTTGGTTATATTGAGTGCATTTAGGGCAAAAGTCGGCCTGGAGAAACAAAGCAAACGTAGTGCGAACGTCCAGAATTAGGATAGACAAACTAGTGAATAATGGCGCGAGAATGAAATACGCAGATGCTGTGAGTAAAGAATTGAATGTGAATGAAACAGTGTGGAACGAACAAATAAAAGACACTGGCGTTGAAAGTGAATGGATAAGTTTGAAAATCTGTGTTGTCAATTGTGCCGTGCGGATATGTGGAAGAGCGACTGCAAGTGCACAGAAAAAATGTACTTGGTGGAATGAGTCAGTAAAAAAGGCAGTATGTAAGAAAAAAGATGCATACATGGCAATGATTGTTACAAAAAATGAGACTGAGAAAAAGCGATTGTATCAGGTGTACAGATTAGGAAACAAAAAAGCGAAGGAGGCAGTGAGAATAAAGAGGAAGTGATGGCTGTGGAAGGAGAGAAAATGCAGAATGATTTTTAGGGAAATGGGTCAAAAATACAAAATGTGGCCCAAAACAGAACACTGCAGGAGTGCTGGATATGAGCAACGAAATAGTATGGAACGATTGTGAAGTGAGGAAATGCTGGCAAGAATATTTCGGAAAACTGTACAGTAGTGAGGAAAGTACGACTGAAGGGTTAAAATCTAGAAGGAATGGTGAATAAAAGTGAGAAGGATATTGGGATAAATGAGGTAGAGAAAACGGTAGCAAGGTTGAAAAACGGCAAGGGAGCAGACGTAGATGAAATCACTGGTGAAATGCTAAAGTATGGGGGTGCAAAGCTTATACGAAGATTGTGTGAATTATTCAATGTATGCCTTATGTGTGGAAAAGTTCCGAGGGATTGAAAGAATGCGATCATTGTACCACTGTATAAGGGTATGGGAACAAGAGTGATTGCAAGAACTACAGAGGAATAAGTTTGCTCAACGTGCATGGTAAAGTATTTGGAAAAATACTGATTGATAGAGTACGAGAAATTACACAAACTAAGATTTGGGATGTACAGGGAGACTGTATGCTAGGGAGAGGTCGATCAGATGGTTGCTCTCCAGCAGGTAATCGAAAGTGTATAAGTGTAAAAAGGAAGCTGTACTGTGCGTTTGTAGATCTGGAGAAAGCATACGACAGAGTCAATAGGGAGAAGTTGTGGGAAATATTAATTGAATATTGCGTAAATAAAGGTGTAATACACGGAATAAGGGCAGTATACAACGGTAGTCGGGCATGTGTTAGGGTGAGAGTGAATACTTTAATATTGAATAAGTAGTGAGACAAGGCTGAGTGATGTCACCATGGTTGTTCAATGTATACATGGATAGATGTGTTAGACAAACATGTACCGATACAGATGGTGTAACGGTTGGTGACGTACATGTGCGACTTCTGGTGTATGCAGATGACACAGTCTTATTAAGTGATAGTCCGGATGATCTACAAACTGCTCTGAAGAAGTTTGATACAGTCTGTGAGAGCATGGACCTAAAGGTAAACGTGAACAAAACTAAGATTGTGGTGTTCAATCGGGAAGGTGGAAAGGAGATAGAGTATTTACTCGGTAAGATGAAATTGTGGAGCAAGTGGACGAGCTGGTGTATCTGGGTACAATGTTTACTGCAGATGGTACAATGGAGGGCGAGATTGGACGAAGGGTCAATGCTGGAAGGAAAGTGATTGGAAGTATGTAGACGATAATGAGAAACGAAAGCATGAGTCTAGCTGCGAAACGAGCAATCTATAGTGCATGATTGTCCCGTCAGTACTGTATGGAAGTGAGAGATGGGTATGTCAAAAGGCATGAAAGAAAAATAAATGGCGTGTTTGTCCCGTCAGTACTGTATGAAAGTGAGGAACGGGCATGTCAAAAAAAGCACGAAAGAAAAATAAATTCCGTGGGTATGAGATTCCTGTGAAGCGCATGTAGTAAAACGAGAAGGAACAATATAAAGAATGAGTGCATAATGACGGAGTATCGTGAGTAATAGACGATGATGGATACATAAAAGTAGAACATTAGGTTGGTTTGGTCACATTGAGAGAATGAACAACGCAAGACTAACGAAGCAAATATATGTGGGTGAGGTTAGAGGAAATGCTGTGCCTGGTAGACCGCGTAAAACTTGGCTGAATGTACTAGAATGTATGATAAAGGAAAGAAAGATAAGGATTGTTAAAAATAAAAGGGCATACCAGAGACAATGCATGAATCTTGCGGAAGCTAAAGAGGTATGCGGAGATAGGAAACATGGAGAAAGATTGAGAATGTAAAATAAGTAAGAGGCAGGAATTGTTTTGCCTACCCCGCAAGGGAATGGCGTGAAGGTTAAGTTAAGTGCGGGGTTAAAAGAAAAATATAACTTAATTTTCAGACTTTGTACCCGGACCTTACGAACGTATCGTGTGCACTACGTCCCTTTCGCCTCTGTGCGGTTTTTGTTGGAGGTTCACCAGGCCGGGGAACTTATGTGGATTGATCGTGGTCAACCAGACATTATTGTTTCCGGAATTAGGATAGTGTTTTCGACAAGTGCTTCCTGATTGGCGGTGTTTCAGATCTCTTTTGTGGATCTAATGTTTTTATGGTGAAGTATTATGCGTGCCGATCTCTATTTCCGTGCTTCTGGTGTTAGCCTTTAATATAATAGACCAAGTCTCACTGTACATAAATTTGTAAATGCTTACGTTAATTATAAATAAAGCCTTATTAATTCAACATTATGTAAATAATACCGTATGTAAAAGCTTTTATGTACGTAACTTTACAACGTCGTATTCAGTTAATTAAGAACGCAACGTTATTGAATTGGCCATCGGAGAGTCGCTACATTTGGTTTTCGCTTATAAGCATTAGAATTTTCCTGACGACAACCTCGCCGAGGAAGCCGTTCATGCCGATTGTTTCCGCTGAACCTAGAGGAGCAGATTCAAAGAGTACTTCTAAAAGGTAATTTAACTTTGCATATTCATGGTGTTTGTGTTTATTTTACAATTGACCGTGTTTTTGCCCAATTATTCGGCGATAAGTACATAAACGTAGTCGTCTTTGTTGAAGTGTTAGTCCATTGAGATTATTTTAATTAAGTTTGACGAACTACTTTTATCTGCGCTTTTAATATTTTAAGATTGGTTATTTGAATGTACTTCAGATTTATGTGTATAAAAATTTCACGCTGTAGAATTGGTAATGTTGAGTGTACAATCGTTCACATAAATGTTTTGAATTTTCACAGTATTTAGCTAAGTTTATCTTCGAAATTTATTCTAAGACTAGAGGGCGAAGTTCCAAGTTAGACAGATTTAGATAACCGGCCACAAATTAGTGCGGCCTAACATATGTATCGTCATTGTGTTTTTTATAACTTGCGTTTGTTTAATAGATGAATAATTAATTGGATTTACTAGCATTATTTGTAGTCACCTCCCGAACAGCGAAAGCAATAATCAACGAAAATTGGTATTTTAGAAATTTAAAACTAAGAAATTTTGGTAAAAGTGAATTTTATTGTTTAAAATTTCATTGATTTGATATGAAAGTGACCTGGTGGCAAATTCCTAAATTTGACGCATTTAGTTTCGTGTAGTTTTTTTTTTACATTAAATAGTTTTTTTTTTGTTACACGTAACAAATTAGAAAATCTCGACGACGTTTGTTTCGTTCATGTTCAATTATTTCATTTTGAGTTCAAATGACGATAGGATTTTGTAGATGATTAGTATTTGGATTTTGACTTATCAGTAATTAAGCGAAATATTTAGCGTTGTTTGTTTTGTGTGTAATTTGTTTATAAGCGTAACATAACGTAAAACTAGGTTAAAGAAAGCCATTGAACCCAAGCTGATTTGCGTGCACGCTTCATTATTATTTCATGGCGTGTGAATATTTTGAGATTTGTTCTAGAACTAAAGTTCCCGGAGCACCACATACGTGCATCTGGAGGTAGCCAGCGTAAATGTAAGTGAGACCTATTATCTGTTTGGGGCTAATTTATTTACGCGTGTATTCTTACCGATTTTGTTTTAACAATTACACGATTTTTTCCCGGCCGCGACTCACCCTTATTGATGACTTTCGACAATACGACCAACCAGCTTTAGTGTTTTAAATTTTGAAACACGCCCACGACCCTCTGTCTCACCGAGCTAGACCGGTGCAGTTTTAATTAGCTGTTACCTTTCGTGTTAATTTAACAGTGTTAATGACGTTCATGGAATGTCATTACTTCAATAAATACAATCTTTAAATTTTCGCATGTTCATCACAAACTACGTTTTCAGTCATAAATAAGCATTGATATTCAATATAATTTTGCTTTTTATTTTCGTTTTAACCAAGTGTAAGTTTATTTAGATGTTTTGAGGGAAAATCTTCTGTGAACACAAATCGACTTTTGCTGCCTCCGGGGGCACTATCTATCTTCACATTATTTCAGTGTCACATTTGAATTAAATTCATAGATGTAAATCCAAGGAATATTAATTGAAAACTTCACGGTCATTTTTTTTTCACTGAATATTAGAATAATACCCATTTTGTATAAAACATTGTCCAAAAATGTACAAAAAATGCATTTTCGAGACTCGGAAGATTTCTGGACTAATGAAACGAATTTTTTAGAAACAGTTTATGTATGTTCATAATTCTTGGATACTTCAAAAGTGTATCCGAAGTTTATCTACAACAAATAAAACCTGATCTGATGATTCTGCATTTAAGTTATATCCCAACTCTTTCGGAGTCACTCGGTAAAGTTACTCAAGTAAAAGTAGTAAACGTATTCCTCACGAATAAATGTGCATACAAAAACTACAATTTAGAGAAGACATGAAGCCTATAATAATTGAAAATATTTGATATCTTACTCAATAACCCATTTTTTCCATGTTACATCAAAAATTTTCCTGTTGTGCACTATACATAAAAATAAAAATAATAAAAATTTGGATCTTTGACCACATCCAAATAAATATCCACAAAATCTTTTAGGTTTAACTCTCATAAAAAATAAATTTTGATACTAAATATAAACACTACCCTCAAATATTTCTGATTTTTTTATACAAATTATCCGGTTTAGGCAAATCGATTATCTTAAATTACACTTTCGACATCTTATATTGCTACTGCATAGAATGTTAGAATACAGAAATCAATAATAACCATATTCGTTGTATTTAACTTCCACTAAACCACAAGGTTTAGCATTTCCATCCTGAGCATTAATTGCTCTTAAAGCACAGCATTGCCGAATGGAATTGAATTATAGTATTTTGATTAGTAATAAAAAAGCAGTAAAATAATTTCTTTTTTGATTGCGTGTGAAAACAAATTAAAGTTGATAATTTCTTATAGACGAAATCCTGAGACCAAGTGCTTTATATATAAGTACCTTTTCAATAACAAACATGACACACATTTTTTTTTAATTATTTAATCAACTCATATCACTAATCCCAATCACGCATGAGCCTAAAAATTGCTGAAATTATGGATTTCAGTGGCAGTATTGCATATGCATTATAAGTAGATGAACCACAACTAACCATCGCACTCAAAAAATACTGCTAGAGCTTGTTACTATAGGCACTTCCAAAATTTTGATGTACACACATTGTTTGTATGTAAATTGGACATCTCACGATTTTCGTTAAGTAGTTGTCAAACTGGCAAATTTGATAGATTAAAGACTCTTAGAAACTGTCACTTTGATAATTCATGGTCATAACCTGCTAACGCAATTGATTATGTGCCGTCAAACCAAACGCACACAGCCAAAATTTTGTTGTGCCCAGTATTTTTTGAGCGCGATGGTGCAGATGGCGTGCGCGTTTGAAGTTAAAACAACAATTTTTAAACGCTACTGCACCGCTCTTAACTGAAAATGTATTGTTGAGATAAATACCTGTGTATATTTTTGTCTTACAGACAATGGTATAACAGGTGTAAATCAACTAGAGGCCGTTAGATTTTGTTCAAATTATAGTGGGTTATATTAGAGCCAGGATTTTTCTGCATAATAAAACAATATGGCCGACTTCCGCTTTCACCGGAAATGACGCAAAAGCTAAAAATTTAAATGGAATACACTATATTTTTTACATATTTGGATTCCACGGTTTCAAATACATACATCTGCCAAATGTCATTTTATTTTATTTTTTTAAATATATTTTTAAATTTAAATCCAAATAATAAGGAAATTGACCTTCACAAGATTATTGTTTCTAATAGTTAATCTTTGTAAAGTTTTTTAACGATTAAATTTATAAATTATGGTTTTTTAACTAAAACTCACTTTTCTCAATAGAAATTAACATGGGTCACCCTGTATATTAGATAGTTCTTTCAAGTACCAGTAAAACGATATACATAGTAATTTTCTTAGTTCCTAAATAAAACAGCAATTTTTAATTTTGTATTTTTTATTAACACATCATGTTCCTGAAGCCCAATTAAAAAAAATAAATACATATTCTAATAGTTTAGGTGAAAACAGTACACATACATACAATATTTAATTTTATCTTTAACTAATTATGTATTCAACTTGGCCACCACTCTCTTCTAAACAGCATTGCACTCTTCTAATAAAATTTTGATGCACATTTCTGATACTGTTAGATGCTTCTATACCGTATATTTTAGATTATCCAGGGTTGACAAATTTAGCTGGAAAGAGTAGGTAGAAGTGTATTATTTATCTACCTATCATGCCTAAATCTTTCTTTTGTGATATTTAAATAAACGGGACAAATATTATATTTTGACAAAATCCACAATATTGACTTAAGAACATTAGCGTTTATGGGTGATTGTCATATTATATCTGGAATAAGTTGACAGCGAAAAATGTCATTTTGTTAGTCTAGCTATTTACAATATCTCTACAAGTGTTGGTAATTCATACTTTTTATGTTTAAAAAGGCAAGTTTATTCCGTTATTGTCAAAATGAGAAAGTTGACATGTTGATATACAGAGAGCGTAAAAAAATTCCGCTTAGGCTGCATTGTTGTATGCCGAACGATTTTTCGATAGAAATCATCCCAAACGACGTCCTTTTTCAAAAGTTGAAGATCAACTTAGAAAAATGTATCATGAAGATAATGAAGATAAATATGTTATTACTGACAATACAGAAGTAGATTTTTTGGCTTTCGTGGATTTACATCCTTCGGCATCCACTAGGAAAATTATGCATAATGCAGAAATTAGTCAGCAGTCCGTATATAACATTAAAAAAAAACAAATTCAAAGCTTATAGATATGAATTGCATTAACACGAATACGAAGATGACCGTACTAGAAGATTGGAATTTTGCAACAGGGTTTTAGACAATTACCGGACTGATAGGAATTTTCATGAACAAATTTTATTTTCCGACGAAAGCCGTTTTAATAATAATGGAATTTTTAGCATGAACAACTGCAGATATAGGGCCAAGAAAAATCCGCATTTACTGCGATAAGGCAATTACCTAGAAATATATGGTTTTAATGTTAGGACTGGAATAAAAAACAATCATATTATTGGACTGATATTTTTTGACGAATCACTAAATGGTGAAAGATATTTGTATTTTCTAATGAATGAAATAGAAGATGCGTTGGAGAATTTACCATTAATAGAAAGAAGAGATATGTACTTCCATCAGGACGGATATGGGGCTCACAATGCCAGATTAGTAACTGACTATTTGGGTGAACGGTTTGAAGATCAGTGGAATGGCACAAACGGGTCTGCAAGATGGCCTCCAAGATCGAGAGACATTACCTGCCTAGACTTTTTTGTGTGGGCCTATATCAAAAACAAAAATTAATTAAAATTAATAAAGATGTCAAATTTAATCAATATATGAAATCTGAAAATACAAATATAAGCTTGCTATAAATTAATGAACGTATATGAAATACCAAACTACGGAATTTTCTTTTAGCAAAAATAAGCTGGAATTTAGTCAAATCATAATTGTACTAATGTATCTCAAACAACCTTAAATATGTTCTCAATAAGAAATGAACTAAGCTGTGATCCACTATAGTCAGAATAAAATAACATTACAATTAACTTCAATAATTTACACTCAAGTTAAGTTAACAAATATACAGAAAAGCATTTGTCAACGTTAAACGAAGATTGTATTTTCCACACACATCTGATGGTGGGTGCGTGCGTGCGTATGTGCGTGTGTGTTTCCTTGTTAATGGTTTAAATAGTAATTTTTCCAATTATGCGGTGTTGTAGGGACGACGATTTCATTATTTTGACAAAATCTTTTTTAACGTTTATTAATAATTAGCGAGAGATTTCACTGCTTGATTAAGATTTTTAGAAATATAATTTCATCGATAAAATTAACGTAGAGTAAAATTTTGTTTAAATAAAATTGACGACCTTTACAATATTGGTCTTGCAGCACGATATTTTGTTTTGATTACGTGTGAATATTTTGAAACTTTTACAGAAAGCACCGACCCAGAAGCCTTTTCGAAATTGTTAACGCTACAAAAGGTTTTTTTTTTATGATTGTAGACCTAAACAGGCTAAATTTTGCCTATTGTGCTAAAGCACTCAGGAACACTTAGGAGGATGGATAGAGGGATAATGAATTGCCAATAGATGCCTATGAACAGCTACCTTAAATTTTCTCATATCATAAGTGAGAGGAAAACACGAACTAGGGAGATCATTCCAGAGTTTAGAAGCCGTGTAGAAAAATGTGGATTGCGCCCGTTTGGTACGACAAGTGGAGATTTGTACTGCATACTGATGATATGAATGAGCGAACCGAGTGTTTCTCGCAAAGATAGCCCGAGATGGTATCAAAGAATATAATTCAGTAGCACAATAGCCGTTGTAATAACGATAATACAAAGAAAGAACTGAAAAATGAAAGTGATGGCAATTGGTCGGTAGTTTGAGGGATCGGTCTTATCGCCTTTTTTGGGAATAGGTTAAATATTTGCTAACTTCCATGATGAAGGGAATTCCCCAGAAGACGTAGAGATCGTATAGAGCTTAGATAGGACTGGTACTAGTTCGGGGGAACATTTCTTTAAGACAATAGCTGGGATACCGTCTGGGCCAGTCGCCTTATTGAGATCAAGCCTACTGATGATCGATTCCAAGAGCTTGTACCGAAAATAAATTGGTTTCATAGCGTATGAAGAAGAGTTGACTAGGGGCGCATCCTTTCCAGAATCATTGAGACACTAGTTTGATGCAAACAAATCCACAAAAACATTGGCTTTGTCTACAGAATCAGCAACTACCGATCCGTCAATAGATGTCAGAGGGGGAAATGAAGATGTTCCAAAGTTTTTACTAATGGCTTTAGCTAAAGACCAAAATTTACGACTGCCTAAAGGAGATGTAGCTAGTTCATTGCATTTTCGTTCGAACAACTTTTAGTTTTAGTGATTTCACTTTTGCAGATATTTCTAGCACCAACGTATTCTACATGACTGTCGACCGATTTATTAGATTTCTATTTAATGTAATATTTATTTTTTAAAGATATTGCATCAACACAAGCCTTATTGAACCAGGGTTGAGAACGTGAATGACCTATACGGTACTGTTTTTTGGGAATGTATAACTCCATTCCCATGAGGATGACTTCAGATACTGAAAGAGCGATGTCCGAAGAGGACGACTTAAAACAATATTCACGCCATGGAAAGGTTGCAAAGAAATCCCGTAAATCACTCCATCGAGCTGACTTAAAACACCACAAGGTTCTATCGGTTTTGCGAACAACAGTGGAATTAGGTACAGTACAAACGATTTCTATTAGACAATGGTCGGAAAGACCTAAAGGCGAAAGAACGGAAGTTTTATAAACAAGAGGGTTTGATATAAGAAAGAGATCTAGAAGATGTGGAGTATGGTTAGGGTTGTCAGGGATTCTTGTGGGTTCAGAAATCATGTGTGTGAGATCACATGAAATAGCAAATGTTTCTGCACTATGACCGGCGTGATTTGTAGTAGATGAAAACTGAAGCCAATTAGAGTTGTGAACATTGAAATCACCTACAATGGAGATATCGCAAGATGGAAACTGCGACAGGAGATAGTCAACTTTCATACTAAGGTAATCGAAGAAGTCTTGAAAGTTACTGTTATTAGGAGACCTATAAATGCAACAGTAGAATTTCACAAAATTAGGACCAGAATGTTTAAACCAAATCACGTCAAAATTTTTATTTTCTAAGGAAGAAACCCTCTTGCAAGCAATTATGTCCTTGATGTAGGTACATACGCCTCCTTTATATCGAAAGTTAGAGTGAAGGTGGTATCGAGGAAATTGCAAATCGGGTGACTCGGAGCTTTTAGAGGAGACTTGTGCTTCAGATAGAAACAAAATATCAGGTTGTAATTGTTCAAGATGTTGGTGAATAGCATTAAGATTAGACCTGATACCGCGGATGTTGCAGTAGTGAATCAGAAAGTTGATACTTTCGATGACCGAGGTCGCTTGGGCCCTGCCCTCCCGGGCATCCGAATGAGGAGGATTTTACGTCCGAAATTTATTACCCTAGAAACCACAGTCATCTTATTTTTTAATTTGGGACTTTTAATCCGATAAGAAGACAGTGAGGGCGAGAAGGAAGAATAAGGATGAGAATAGATTAAGGATGATGGAAAAGGTAACCGGCAGCCCTTACCGAGCTCAGAAAATCGGAGACCCAATATTAAGGAGCCCATGGTAAGGGTGGTGATACCTCCCCGGCTGGCATGGAGTATACATGCCTACCACCTTATAAATAAATATAAAGGTAAGCAAGTTTTTGTTTGTATTGAACATTGGCTGTGGAGTACTAGCGTTTATTTGTGTGCTAATTAATTTTTTTGAATTTTACACAAACCGGAGCCCTTTGATTTATGACTTTCCCTATTTTGACTTATGTTGTTCTATTTATTCACCCTACAAGCAAAACACCCCCATACACATCCCGGACCACTGAGCTATCACGGCCCACCTTCTAATCTGTTATACCAGAGTCTACTGTCATTTTCACCCGCAACAATCCGTTACAACAATCTGTAATTATCTGATACTTGTACTGATTTTTAAATTTGAATTCCATCATTAAACTTATTAAGCCTTCACATTGAAAATTCATGTAAAAAGAATTGTTACTTTTAATCATAGACACATTTCAGATAAGAATAGGTTATGTTACATTTATGTTTACATGAACAGCCAACTTCCTTAGTTTACATAATATTAGGAACAAAATTTTCCGTTTCACAAAGTCACACAAAAACACGCGTTTGAATGTCATAATAGTTATTTACGATATTAGTGGGATATGAGCTTTATTAACGTACGTATGCGAAATTTGGGTAGTCGCATAAGTACGTTTATAAAGCATTATCACACGTATATCATATAAATTTTTATCTAGGTCCTAAAAAGTGAAAATAAACAGTAATTATAATTTAAAATTTGTTATGATTCATTGGCAAATAACAAATGAACAAATGAGCAGGTATTACTATCATATTTTAGTAGTTTATCCAAAATTTGTAAGCCTTCATCAGTATGAGCGTATTATTCCATGATTCGTACGATGATTTCTATAAAACATAATGCTGATATAAGTAAACACACGAATTTAGTTGCATTTCTTAAAACAATATCTGAGGGCTATCGATCAAAAAAATCAAAAATATTTATGAGAAGTTGAAAGGAAGCGGATAATACACAATTTTTGTTTGCGAAGGTGGCCTTAATTGTTGGAGTATCTGGAGCTTGCAGCAGAAAAGAATTGTCAACTTTACTTCTAGATAATGTAAAGGACAAAGGTGAATGTTTCCATTTTATTCTGCCAAACACAAAAACCAAAATATCCGGAGAATTTTATGTAACATTTGGAAACATTGATGGTATAAATATGGCTGAAATTATTCGCAATTAAATTAGTCTTCGTACCATAAATGTTAGTCATTGTCGATTTTTCGTTCAATACCAACATGTAAGAGACATTCCGTAGGTATCAATCCTTTTGGAAGTCTCCTAAAAAATTGCTTTATACCTGAAACTAGAGCACCGTGAAGAGTACACAGGGCACAGTTTTAGGCGGTATTCCACGTCACTGCTGGCAGATTCGGGTGCAGAATTGTTGACAATAAAGCATCATGGTGGTTGGCGTTCCAACACAGTTGCTGAGGGTTACATTGAAAATTCAGTCGAAAATAAAAATAAGATAGCAGTGAAAATTCTAGGAAACCTCAATAAGAATTTGAATGTTACTTTGAATGATAATGATTCGCTTAATGTTTCAAGCAATTCCTCCCAAGTTTCTTCCTCCTCATCAGGAATTTACGCCAGACTCCACAAATTGTGTTATTAATATTTATTACAAACAATTAAATTGCATTGCATATATAGTAAGTTGTTATTAGTTTAAGTAGATTGAGATAGTAATTTGTTATTACTTATTACTTTAAATAAATTTTGACATATAATAATTCTTAACTTAATTTGATTGATTTAAAAGTAGTGGGATAAGAAAAACAGGTGCGGTAATGAAAGTATCGCACCCAAAATGAGTGGAATAAGAAGTGAGTGCGGTAATACACTCCTTATCCCACTCAAGAAGTTCTCATCGCACGGACGTAGATAAACTACGTATTATAAACGAAAAAAAGAAAAAACATGCTACGCCATTTCTTAAATTAACTATAAGCAGGTTGCTATGGATTATTTACTGTCCTTGTTTCGCTAGTTTTGTCATGCTGTGCAAACGAATATTGCACAAACGAATTATGCGTAAATTTTTTTTATTATTATTATTATATTATTTTTTTTAAAACTCTAACAAAACTGTGATTTTCTTGAATTTTGGAAACATAATCTCACTAACTCTTATCGTGGCCGTGCATGATAAATTTCATATCTGCATCGGTCTATGTAATTTTCAACTTTCTAAAGAAGGCTACAATATTGACGTGTGTCATTTTCGAGACAAGACGTCTACAAAATTTTGTCGTTAGTAAGAATGAAATGATAAAATAAAAGATAAGAGAATACATTCAATTTTTTAATTACACTACAACAATAAAAAAAATTCAATTGAATAGGTAACAAAGTAAGCCTATTTTCAAGCATTTCCTTAAAATTCAATAACTCAAGTTTTCCGAATTTGTCTGGAATGAAATGCCTTACATAATTAAAAGAAAAATTGGTACAGTGGTTTACATACTATGTTTAATGAGGTAAGTTTAAAACTTTAAAGGCTCAAACCACATGAATTACTATTTAATTGTTATTATACAGGAAGACGGGAATTCCGATTATAAAGCTGACATTATAATACAATACGTGAAACGAAATAGCATTTTAATGAAGCTAGCGAAACTAATGGTAGGTAGGTAAGTATATTTTAGACCAACCCACTCTTAAAGGACGCTGGAAGGACACTAAACAATATACATGAAATTATATCCATATATATATATATATATATATATATATATATATATATATATATATATATATATATATATATATATATATATATATATATATATATATATATATATATGTAGGTTCCAAACTAATTCAAAAATAACTTATAAATTCTTGACCCAAAAAGTAATATTTAGCAACTACACCAAACGTGCACGAAAAAATCATAGAATTTTGGAATAATAAGCTCTACTTATACTAGAATGGCAACAAACGATTATTACGAGGTGAGGAAATCACTACAATTATGTGAAAATTTAACATAAACTATATAATCAATTTATACAAACATAATGTCTTTAAAACACGCATAACATGCAATAAACGTTCTTTCTCTGTTTTTATTGTAACAAAATATTTACTTTAAAATATTAAAAAGGTTGTTGGTCATAAAGTGGCGAAGGTAATAAAAGTGGTACACCTAAACTTGGATTTCGATTGGCCATGCTTTTATTGTTCAGTAACGATTTTTTCGGTAACTTTGCGTAGATTGCCATCTACTTCGTAAAGTTTTCATAAAATTACTTCCATGATACAATGGAAAGGTTATTAAAAAAATATTTCATCTATTATATCTGTGTAATGTAATGATTCTGTAGTTTAGTAATGAATAATATAATAAACTTTTATTCGACTAGGAAATGTTCAAACTTATTTTTTTTTACTGCCGCTTATTTATTATTTGGAATGAGTTTCGGGACGAGTTTAATTCAAATGCCGTCTGAGACGTTCAAGTATGTTCTATGACGTAGTACAAACATAACGTTGCATAATAGGTAGATACTGTTATTCTTAATATATTCTGATTTACTGTAGTCGTGTAAAAAGCATAACTCTTCCAAATATTTGGCCTGGTACATTTGCAATTAGAGGTATAGGCATTATGTGCAATAAAAACATATCCTTCTAGTATAGTAATTTAGATATTTCCTTAACAAGAATAAATTTTATATAATACCCACCATTACTATTTTACATTAGTACATTTGACGAGAGTGCTGTAAGATAAATGAGTTTGGAGTCATTAAAATTTTATCTAATATTCTTAAAATTAATGCAAAGTGAAGGTACAACCAAACGTAATACATGAAATGCATCTGCCGCCACGACAATACATTAGTTATTACAGAAATATTACTTAAGATGGCGCAAAATGAACAATATAAGTAAAGTCCCTAGATTACTAAAGTAACACGATTCATTAGGCCCGTGTGTTAGACAAAGACACAACTCCTAATTGAGCCAAAATAGCCGTTCTACGCGTGGTTCGACGTTTGGAATTTAAAGAAAATATGCTTCTATATCCATCACTTGCATTTTACATCTATATTTACAACTGCGAATTAGATTTTAGACTTAATGAAAATAAGTTTTCTAGTAAATATACAGAGTTTTCGTAAATGCTTGAACCCCACGTGATCAATTTTAAATTTCGCGTTTAAAATGTTTGCTTCTAGTAGTTGTTAAGCAGGTAGAAAATAAAGAATTACTAAATCGTAGTACCTATTTAGTTTTATAACCTCATATTTGTGTTACTTCTGTTTGCTGTTTTTTCGAATTTCCTCTACATTTAATCAACATTTAAAAAAGTTATTTTCAGAGCTCTTAACGTTACGAAGCTATTGTGATGTAAGTTAGCATTTTTTAAGGGATTTGTCATTTATTTTAATTTGAAATTGTATAGTGATACTGTCCAACAGTGGTGTTCTCATCAGAACAAGATGCCTTTATTTTAATGGCACATTTCCGCAGCGGCACCCGAAACCCTGATGTTAATATCGAATATGTCAGGTCTTATTACACGGTGTAAAAATAACCACTGTATTTGCAAAGGCAAGTTACAGGCTGGCCAACTATTTTAAGCGAAGAAGTTGTTAATGACATTCAACAAAGGATACAACAAAGTCCTAAAAAATCTATTCCACAACTATCCGCTCAAGCAGGTACGATTAAATCTACTGCGTTTATGTAATCAGAAATATGAACAAAATTTTGTTACAGGTTTGTCCACTGGTACTTGCCACAGAGCTTTAAAAAAGACGTTACATGTGCATAGGTACAAAATTTCTTCTGTAGAAAAATAACATGCACCCGATCTTCGAGTGCAATATTGTCAATGGTTCAACGAACCATTAATTTGTTGTTATTTTACAAAAGGTGCTCAAAAATGACCACCATTGTATTTAGAAAATCAAGATCTTGTAGAATGTATTATTTATTGTTATTTTACAAAAGGTACTCAAAACACCATTGTATTTAGAAAAACAAGATCTTGTAGAATGCATTATTCATTGTTATTTTACAAAAGGTGCTCAAAATGACCACCATTGTATTTAAAAAATCAAGAATAGAATGTATTATATATTGTTATTTTACAAAAGGTGCTCAAAATGACCACCCTTGCATTTAGAAAATCAAGAATATAATTTATTATTTATTGTTATTTTACAAAAGGTGTTCAAAATGACCATTGTTTTTAGAAAATCAAGAATAGAATTTATTATGTATTGTTATTTTACAAAAAGTGCTCAAAATGACAACTATTGTATTTAGAAAATCAAGAATGGAGTGTATTATTTATTGTTATTTTACAAAAGATGTTCAAAACGACCATTGTATTTAGAAAATCAAGAATAGAATTTATTATGTATTTTTATTTTACAAAAGGTGCTCAAAATGACTACCAATGTATTTAGAAAATCAAGAATAGAATTTATTATTTATTGTTATTTTACAAAAGGTGTTCAAAATGACCACCATTGTTTTTAGAACATCCAGAATAGAATTTATTATGTATTGTTCTTTACAAAAGATGCTAAAAATGACCACCATTGTATTTAGAAAATCAAGAATGGAATTTATTATTTATTGTTATTTTAAAAAAAGGTGTTCAAAATAACCACCATTGTATTTAGAAAATCAAGAATAGAATTTATAAGGTATTGTTATTTTACAAAAGCTGCTCAAAATGACCACCGTTGTATTTAGAAAATCAAAATCTCGTAGAATGTATTATTCATTGTTATTTTACAAAACGTGCTCAAAATGACCACCATTGTATTTAGAAAACCAAGAATAGAATGTATTTATTGTTATTTTACGAACGGTGTTCAAAATGACCACCATTGTATTTAGAAAATCAAGGATAGAATTTATTATATATTGTTATTTTACAAAAGGTGCTCAAAATGACCACCATTGTATTTAGAAAATCAAGAATATAATTTATTATTTATTGTTATTTTACAAAAGGTGTTCAAAATGACCATTGTTTTTAGAAAATCAAGAATAGAATTTATTATGTATTGTTATTTTACAAAAAGTGCTCAAAATGACAACTATTGTATTTAGAAAATCAAGAATGGAATGTATTATTTATTGTTATTTCACAAAAGGTGTTCAAAACGACCATTGTATTTAGAAAATCAAGAATAGAATTTATTATGTATTTTTATTTTACAAAAGGTGCTCAAAATGACTACCAATGTATTTAGAAAATCAAGAATAGAATTTATTATTTATTGTTATTTTACAAAAGGTGTTCAAAATGACCACCATTGTTTTTAGAAAATCAAGAATAGAATTTATTATGTATTGTTCTTTACAAAACATGCTCAAAATGACCACCATTGTATTTAGAAAATCAAGAATGGAATTTATTATTTATTGTTATTTTAAAAAAAGGTGTTCAAAATAACCACCATTGTATTTAGAAAATCGAATAGAATTTATAAGGTATTGTTATTTTACAAAAGCTGCTCAAAATGACTACCATTGTATTTAGAAAATCAAAATCTCGTAGAATATATTATTCATTGTTGTTTTACAAAACGTGCTCAAAATGACCACCATTGTATTTAGAAAATCAAGAATAGAATGTATTTATTGTTATTTTACGAACGGTGTTCAAAATGACCACCATTGTATTACAAAATCAAGAATATAATTTATTATTTATTGTTATTTTACAAAAGGTGTTCAAAATGACCATTGTTTTCAGAAAATCAAGAATAGAATTTATTATGTATTGTTATTTTACAAAAAGTGCTCAAAATGACAACTATTGTATTTAGAAAATCAAGAATGGAATGTATTATTTATTGTTATTTTACAAAAGGTGTTCAAAATGACCATTGTATTTAGAAAATCAAGAATAGAATTTATTATGTATTTTTATTTTACAAAAGGTGCTCAAAATGACCAGCATTGTATTTAGAAAATCAATAATAGAATGTATTATTTATTGTTATTTTACAAAAGGTGCTCACAATGACCACCATTCATTTCTAGGCACAAATTAATTCTTCGCTTCACATTTTCAAACACACGTTTAAGTTCAATTAGAGTTATATTGGTTATTTCTTGTTGTATTGCTCCTTCCAATTCCTCCAGAATATGTCGGCCTGCCTGTTAACTTGCCTTTGCAAATACAGTGCTTGTTTTCATACCGTGTAATAAGACGTGACTTATGTCTTTTAAATACATCATATTCGATATTAACATCGGGAAAACCCTCTGAAAACTGCTCAATGCAGGACTGCAACATAGCTTTAAGTTCCATCAGGGTTTCGGGCGCCACAGCGGAAATGTGCTATTAAAATAAAGGCATCTTACTTTGATGAGAACACCATTGCTGCACAGAATCACTATACAAATTCAAATTAAGATAAATGACAATTCACCTCAAAAAATGCTAACTTACATCACAATAGCTTCGTAATGTTAAGAGCTCTGAAAAGAAGTAAGGCAAATATAAAGTTATAAAACTAAATATTATGATTTAGTAATTTTTTTCGACCTGCTAACAACTACCAAGCTAGAGCAAACATATTTAAAGCGCGAAATTTAAAAATTGATCACGTGGGGGTCAAGCATTTACGAAAACCCTGTACAACATTTTGTGAATATATCCTGCATTAGAATAGGCCATGTAAATCTAGGAAGAGTGTGGTAGCGCTGTCAAAAGAACAAAAGTTACTACCGCATCTTGACTTTTGAAAATTGTAGGTTGTACTTTTAAAGTGAAACTAATCCAGCGTTGCAACATAGTTTTTCACACTGTTTGCTTGCATGAAAACAGTTGAATCTCGACCTATTTAAAAAGAAGACAACGACACATGGTGTTCCTAAGCGGTCACCTATTCAAATACTGTCCGTACACGACGTTGCTTAACTTTTTATGAAAGATATTGATGTTAACTATATTTTAATTACGCATTTTTATTAACCTTAAATGCTAAAAGATTGTATTGTCATCGGGAATACATAATTTTGGAGAGTGTCAAGTCGATTGGACTTGTAGAAGTGGTACAAACAGTGTGAGTTAAATAATGTTACACGCACTAGACATCGTATATGCTTACCGAAATAAGCGGATTGTCAAGCCAGCTACAGTGGAAATGAGCGTGTTCGATATAAGAAGTAAAATGTTTGAAAAGTAGTTTCAAACACCTTATACTTACCATTAATCTACAACTCACAAAGCTCAGTACGGGAAAAGTTGTCTCTAGGCGCCACCACAATCTTAAATTTTGGTAAAATAAATAGTCTTAGGCGGGATGTTAAATTAATCCTATCTGACTGTGGAAGACAGGATTCCAGCCCACTCAGTAAAACCATTCACCATTCAAATTCAATCACACTTCAAAATAAATTGATCCAAAAGCTTGAGAAAATTCTAAAATACACGGGTCGTCGTAAACTTACTGAACACACGCTGTACAAATGAAAATTCCCAAATCGTAAGACGTTAATTTGAATACTTTTTAAGGAATGCTAGGAGAGCATTCTCAACTTGTTTTAATCTATTTTCATGCATATTGCAATTGATCAATAAATAAATGCACACATTTGTTTGGTATTCCCCTTACACTTTAGGAAACAGAAAAAGCACCGTCGTAAAGTTGTGTATAGTATTCCATCTTACGTCACGTATACTTGTGACCCCATCGACTGCTATACTACAACCTGTTGTATTTAATATTAAATATTTATCTGACAAATCATCTTACTTCAACTAAGTGTTACAAAGTTATGAAAAATAAACTATGGGGGATGCTAAAGCAGGAGATTTGGCAGTATTTAGCATAGCAAAACTTTTGTATGCACTCCAATTTTTTGCTATTTCTTACTAAATAGTATTGGAAAGGGTGGGGAGTAGAGAAATGCTAGTGAAAATTCGATCCATCTATTCACCGCGCTTGTCTACCGGTTCTGTACAGTCTCCATCACTCAAGTTGCGAGAGCTATACAGCAATAGTGTCAGGAAAACTCGAACTATCTACACAGTCCAATGTTTTTACTGCATCGTTTTCATCTTTTAACGCATAATGTTTAGAAAGATTTGCGACCCCTAGTTGTGCCTCAATACATGATCAACCTCGAGTCCAAGTTCTTAAATTATGTGAATTAATTCGAACTATTTCTGTGAACTACTTCTGTTGAAAGTAGTTTTCTGCATTAAAGAGAAACAAATTTATGAAAAATTCCACATGACAAAAAAAATTTCAGAAAATATCGCCCAGAAACATTTTTATAAAGTTATTGACCAGTTTGTAAAGAAAAGTAAAAGGATACTTTAAAATTTTTTTTGGCGATCACATCATATTCTCAACGTGCCAACCGGCTCTAATAGGGAAGCAAAAAAATATTTGTATTACATAATATAATAATATCAGTATTTAAATAAATGGGTAATTTGTGTTTTGTGGGTTTATTTTTTAATTAAAATAATCCAAAAGAAATGTCGAAACAATGACCAATACTGTAAAACTATTATTTTGCCTTTTCTCTACGGAGAGTGGTGTAGAATATTTAGGACATTAATGGTCCAAAAAGATGTCGAGAATGGTAAAACCATAAAATTTAGTTCTTTACCATGGAAATAATGCTTTTGGTCGTTCCCCAAATAATTAGACCTATAATCATAAATTGTATGTTATACCAGCTCTCCATCTGTAGGTCAATTAACTCAGTAGTTCAATTTGTTAGAAATGAGCACAAATAGGCAGCATTCGTCTAGTCAAAAGTGTTAAATGCGTTACTTGTTATTTTGACAAGTTTAAAGACCGCTACAGAAAACCAAATCTAAAGCATAACTTAATCTAAATTAAGTTGTAACGGAATATACTTACCAAGGAAACTCGCCACAAATAATATACAATTAATCTTTAAGTGCCTTTAAAAGTAAAACACTAAATTTCGCTCTACAGAAACTTGTAAATTTGGCTATTCTAAATAGGGAATAGTATGAAGATCTAAAATATTTCAACAGATATTATTCAGCTTTAAATGTACAGGGTTTCTATAAAAGAACTCCGGGGTTTTGAGGCATAATATTTTAATGAAGAAAAAACGTATATAAATGTTTTATACATTATTGGAAAGGTTGCATTTTCAAGTTTTTTTTACGTATTAATACAGTGCAATATGACCCCGTTAGTGGCGCGGCACACATCGTAACGGTATTCAATCTCTTTCCATGTCCTGGCCAGCATGTCTGGGGGGACGGTTGCCACGCAATTGATTATTCGTTCCCTGAGATGGCCAACATCACGGATTTTCTTCGCATACACAAGATTCTTGATATGCCCCCAGAAGAAAAAGTCCAACGGAGTCATGTCAGGGCTCCTTGGAGGCCATGGAATAGGTCCTTCTCTTCCAATCCATCTGTTGCCTAGTGGACCGTCAAGTGCCTCACACACACACATACTGAAGTGTGGCGGTGCCCCATTTTGTTGGAAGTGGACTAAACCCTTCTCCACCTCAATGTCATGTAACTGAGCAAAAACATACTCCTCTAACATGTCACAATAAACATCACCATTGATATTCCTTTCAACAAAAATGAAAGGACCTGTGACTCTATCATGCATAAGGCCACACCAAACATTCACTTTGGGCGTGCCACGTTCATACTCAATGAACTCATGGGGCGGCTTCGAACCCCATATTCTGCAATTATGTCTGTTTACAGTCCCGTTCACATGAAAAGTAGCTTCATCACTGAAAATAACAGTTTTTAAGAAATCATTATTTTCTTCAATTTTGTGTAGCATAGAAACAGCAAAGTCAATTCTCTTAATCTTGTTTGCCGGTTTAATGTGGTGTAACAGTTGGATCTTGTAAGCAGTTAAACGAAGTCTTTTATGAATTACCTTATGAACCGAACTCCAGACTGCGTCTTGTTAACGATTTCTTAGGGCTTCGAAGGCATGAAGCTCGGATTATGTCCTCATTCACTTGTGACACACGCGGCCTACCCGTTGACTTTTGTTTTAAAACACTTCCTGTTTCCTTGAAAGCACTTAACCATTGGCGAGTTGTTTTGTCCGTAGGCGGATCAACACCGTAATTACGTCGAAAGTTTCTTTGTACAGTAACAACAGAATTAGTTTCTATAAGCCAAATAACGCATTGAGCTTTTTGTTGCGGCGTCGTCATAGCGCGGCAATCCAGACGGGACTGAGTCACTGACACCCGCTACGTTGTTTCAGGATCAATGCTCCGCAGCACTGCCAACTGTTGATTAAAACATTCCCAATTGGTATGAGTAAAACTTGATGAGCTAATCGTTTCGGAGATATTAATTACATTTCTGCATCTTCTACAGTTATTAATATATGAATTTTTAAAACCCCGGAGTTCTTTTATAGAAACCCTGTACATTAAAAGTATTTTGTTAAATTCAACATGATGTTTGAGATTTCACATAATTTATTTTGATTTAAATCTCATTTATTTAAATTCAAAAAGATTTAGTTGGATTTCTATTTGTTTATAAAGTTTTTAATTGACTTTAAACGTTCTGTTACACAGATTGAAGTATTAATCGTCCCGTACATTAATATTATTTAACGAGCATATTATGAAGCTATTATTTCCCCAGGGTGGAGGTTAAAACACGAGCCGGAGGTTGAGCGTTTTAACCACCCGAGCATAATCATAGCTAATTATATGAGAGTCAAATACGACACTTTATCGACGACCATTAAATTAAGTAACATCTTTATATTGGATAAAAATTCGATAAGTTAATACATGGTGTAGAATTTGAAATTGTAGAAGTTACTACTACTCAACACATTTAAAATATTTATATGGACTGGTGCATTAACTCCCCCATGATTTGTTGTTAAGTATTTGAAGACGGTGTTGGCTGCATTTGTTGCAAAATTTTTCCATGAATTCTCGTACTTCATTTGTGGCGAATACTGCAGCTTTTTTTTGCCTTGTAACCATCAGCCTGTCGTTTAAGAATGACAGTAATTTGGCAAAACTTTCGGTGTTAATAATATTCAATGTTGATTTCAACATTGATTAAATAGTCCATAAAGTGGATGATTTATACTCTTAAGCTAGTTCAGTAAAATATACTAATAGATTCTCTAGTGAGAATTTTTTTAACCCTACATTCCATAAATGTTTTATAAACCATTTCATATCTTTTTTGGACTTTTCTGGAAGTAAATGTACGGTTATCTCAGATGGTGTAAAACTTTCCATCAAATTTTCGTCGTTTTCAGGATCGGTTTCCGTTTTACGAATATGTATCTCGAATCTAAAAACAATGAATAAGTATTGTTTATTTTATATTGTAAAATCTATTAACATTACTAACCCGTTTGACTTTTGTTATGATCGTTATGATTATGGTTACCAAGCCGCTTCATTCGTTGCCCTAGTAATTCCATTACAAACAGCATTTATAAGAAATACATAGTTGAATTATGAGCTGTATATAAGATGTAAATAATGCAATTATGAACAAGTATCTAGGAAACGAAGTTGGGTCATTCAATAATGTTGCCATAAATGAATAGAAAACGCCGGAATAATAATTGACGTATAATTAAATGGTTGTAGAGAAATACCTATTTTGGATATACTTCTTACATTCGTTTACGAAACAAACAACCATTTCATCTAAGTAATATTACTCACCAAATAATGATACATCAATGAGTTGTGTAATGGAAAAACGTTTGACACATCTGTTATTGCTCCAGTAATGAAAACATAATGACCGCAAAAATACTAAAAGGTCTCTACAGCGCATAAACTAACCTAATATTTAGGGACCCTAGTTTGCGCAGTCATGAAGCAAACAATTCTTCAAAAAACGTAAGATGCATTTATATGCACATCCACACACATACAGTATAACATATTTAAAAAAAAACATGTTTTATAAAGCACAGGAATGGAAGTTTCCAAAGAATGAATGCGTCAATCAACTTATAAAACAAGTTTTTGTTTATACTAGAAATAATTTCTAGTTACTTAAAAGTGTTAAGTATCACTCGTAATTAAAATATTTGAAAGTGTACATAACTTTTTAATTTTATTATTAAGAAGTTTTTAATTTAATAAGTGACGATTAAATACAATTTACGCAGCTGAATTACGTGACGTGCATTACTTAATATGTGAAAATCTAGTTTGATAGTATACTTATTGCAATTTTGAGTAAAAGAAAATGTTTGTTCATTCTCGTACGCTTCACATTTCTTTTCAAAAATTACATATTTATTTTCAATAAATATCTAAACACTCTAGTTACGAAAATAATTATTCAGTTATATTAATTTTATTAAAGACATAAATAAAAAGTTCACCTCGAGTAGGATTTGAACCTACGACCTGTACTTTGCTAGAGTACAGCGCTAACCAACAAGTACAACCCGCAATCGATGTAAATTTTGTCTTTATGTATGTAGAACTGATGTAAATTCTAAATTTAATGAGATAACAATCAAATTACTTTTATTAATGAAATGTGAGCCTGCAATATCGTACGGATTCACACATACCAAAGCAACTTGACTAATATTAAATTATTATAATAATTATTCAGTTGATTCATATAATTTTAATAATAATAATAAAATGATCAAACATTAAAACTGAGTTTAGATATGTAACAATTTTGGGTATACCACACTGGAAATTCTTGTGAGCAACCCGATTACGTTAAGATTGTATTGTTGCAATAGGCACTAAGTTTTCTGACGCACTACCATTGAACACTATTATATTGAAAATATTTCGTTTTAGCTAAAAGGAAAAATATGAGCCATATTGTTATGATATGTAAGTAGAAAGGGTGCACTTGGAGAACAAAAATGGTGGGGGAAGACACGTCCACTTTCACCACGTGGCCCCGCCCATTTCCCACCCATTTTTAACGGCTTTTTTTCGGTGCCATTTTCAGCTCCTTGATGGAATTTTAAACCCCTTGATGGCATTTTCACCCCTAATTAAGACCCTTTGGTTGCATTAACAGTCTTTTTTGCAGTCCAGCCCCTCGAGGGTAGGTAACCGCAGTAGCCCTGTGCGATCATACAGTGTGATTGGATAGCCTGAGGGTAGGTCACGCTCCCTGATTTTTGATTAGTGCATAGACTCCGACCAAATACGCCCCCTGGTTTCTGATTGGTGGAGGCCATTTCGTCGGACATAGCGGGAAATTTAAAATAGTATTCTAATAAGAGGACCCTCATACTATCTCATAAGACAGGTATAGGACGCCGGAACTTATTCTTGAGTCTTCGACCCTTGGCGGAAAAACTTGAAATTTGAAATAGTATTCTAATACGGGGCCTTCATACTATCTTATAAGACAGGTATAAGACGCCGGAAGATGTTCTAGGGCCTTAGCCCCCTTGTCAAAAGGCAGAAATTAATGAAACCAATCATTCGATCAAGCAAATCAGCCAAAGCATATCAAACCAAATCAACCTCAATCAAATCAATTAATCAAAACATTCTCAAGCAGATCAATCAATCTCAATCAAAGCAATGTCAATCAAATCAATCAAGAAGTTGCTAACAATTCTTCATAACCTCCAGGTAACGATTCTCTCACTGTATATACCTAACTCCTATGAGCGACCGCTTACTTCGCAGATAAGGATAACCGTCACTCAGAGCTGGTCCTCTTCCTAAACGTGAGGACGCAGGCGTGGGAAAACAGTCGATCATCTGCAAATTAATCTCAATCAATTTTATCAATCAAATCATAATATACAGCTTGCAAAAAGCAGCATACAATTCAAAAATACCGGCTTGGTTTAACTTACAGCTTGCCAAAACCATATTTCATTTCAAAAACAACAAATTGGTTTAATTTATAGCTTGCAAAAACCAGCTTACAATTTGAAAATATGTGCTTGCTTCGTTTAACTTACAGATTGCAAAAACCTAATTTCAATTCCAAAATAGCGGTTCGATTTAACCTACAGTTTACCAAAGACCAACCCCTAATTCAAAAATACTGGTCTGGTTTAACTTGTAGCTTGCAAAAACACAATTTCAATTCTAAAATACCGATTTGATTCAACTTACAGCTTGCAAAAACCCACTTTCAATTCAAAAATACTGATTTGGTTTAATTTCATCATGCACGCACGACGCACAAACACGCACACGCGCGCACACTCACGCCCGCACGACGCACACACACATGCACGCACGCACAAACAGGTACGCACACTCGCCCGCATGCACACACTCCTATACCTGTTTCATGAGATAACCTTCGACATTACTGTCAAAATACGAACATCAAATTAGCGTGTAGTACTATTGCCGCGTTTTGCATACAGTGATAAAAAATAAGTTTTACAGTTAAATTAGTAAAAATGCCTATACAATAACAAATATAACCAAACTAGAAATCAGACCACTATATTATTTTACATACAAGGATTATCTTATCGGAAATACCTCTGACAAGAAAGACCATAGATTTATAAATAAGCTTGTTCGCATTATTTCGTTTTGAAAATGGACAAATTCCTGGTGACGAATAAACAAATTGACTTTTATCTCCAATTTTGATAATACACATGTGATTTGAAACTAACAGCGATTTCATCTCGTAAAGCAACTATAGGACTCTGGGTTTTATTTTACCCAACGTTCATTATTATCATTAGACAACCATAATAATAATAGCACACAAATTTACACTATTGTCGAGCTTTGCATACAGTGATAAAAATACGTTTTACAGTTAAATTAGTAAAAATATCTATACATTATGAAATATAACCAAATAAAACCAAATTTTGGTAATATACATGTGATTTGAGACACCGATTTCATCTCGTAAGGCAACTATAGGACCCCGGGTTTATTTTACCCAAGGCTCATCATTAGCATTACACAACCATAATAATGATAATAATAATAATAATTACATAACACTGTAGATGTATGGATTAAAAAACAAGGGCGTCTTGATCACGTTGTAAAATAAGGTGGTGTAAATGGTGTAATAAATGTAATAATACATGGATGTAATAAAAAGTAAAAATGTTCTCCTAAACACAAATCGTCAAACTGACTGGAGATACTAACCATTCACCACAAATAGTGCCTTTGTCCCAGTCGGTAGTTTAATTAGGGTAGGTCCAATAATTTTGATTTGCTCAATTACCGTAAAATCTGCTGTTATTTTCACTGAACATGAATGATAAAAAAATGAAATGTAATATTAATAAAATGATCTCGGACGCCAAGTTATTTTTTTTTAATTATCTCGGAACAACTAAACCGAGTTTGTTAACAATAAAAATTTTATCAAAATGTAAAAAAATAAAAATTTACAATTATGTTTATTGACAGTTAATATGATGATTAAACAAAATTTATCTTAAAACTATCCTTAAAGTACTAATAATCATTAAAAATAAATACCTGTACAATATATACAAAATCTTCTTAAGGATCCCTGGTATTATAAAAAAATGATGCTAAACTGCAAACTAAGATGACGTAATCCTTGTGTAATGTTGCGCAATTTATGCAATAACAATGCTTTTATGTTATCAGCCACACCCAAAACTAAAATTATCTCTTAAAAATTTCTTCTTTAAATTGAATAATTCGTTTAATGCATTTCTTGAAATTTTCCAATAAAATATAATGAAAATGTAATTTAATTGTAAATCGAAGTAAAAATAAAAGTAACAGTAAAAAAAAAGAAAAGTGCCTGAAAAGAGCAAATGTTTTAATTTTTAGTATAACAAGTTAAAAGATATCTTACCATAAAATTAATGGCACTTTCACATAAATTTTAGGGGAAAAACCACAACAAAGCTTCCTGCTGTAATGTGCATCAGGAAGTGAGCAAAATGGATGCTTAGGAAGTAGGATAATGTCAGATGATCATGTATTGCGCAAACGTATTTGAGCAGAAAAATAATTTGAAGAGGGAATATAACCTTAAGAAGTATACACTATGAAGATATGCAAATTAAGTTGCCTACCTCATAGCTATATTTCAATAATTAAAAACTTTTTTTCTTATATTTACAACTAAATGAATGAAAGACCTTAAATAAAGGTATATTTTAATACAACTTAAAAAAGGGTTGTTACAACGTGAAGGTTTACAACAGGTTTAGACCGAGATGTGTTGGCTGTGGTGATAAGGGTAAGAGTTAAAATAAAAAACGATCACTTACCAGGGTTGTTGATAATCGTATTGAAAGAACGTCTTGACAGGGTAAACAGCTGGGTTTTTGTTGCTTACAGTCACGGTAAATTCACTTTCTGCGTTTTGTTTATAAATGAACAATGCAAAGTACCTAACAGTTTCCAGCAATCATTAATATAAAGTAATTATTTTGTGCATTTCCCAGTTATGTAACCATGTAACAACCTTTCACTATTCAACTACCTCTAGGGGATTTTCGGAAATCAGACCTTGAAATTACATAAAAGACAGACAGGCAAGTCGATTTTCATTTACAACTTTGATAATACATTTCATGCCAAATTGATTTAACTTACAGCTTGCAAAAACCAACCCACAATTAAAAAATATCAAATTGATTTAACTTACAGCCTGCAAAACTCGCAATTCAAAAATAGCGGATTGATGTAGCTTACAGCGTACAAAAAAAAACAATTTTCAAAAACACTCACGCGCGCACGCACACACGCACGCATACACACACTCAACATTTTTTAGGTTAGATCAATACACGTATAATATTAGGTTAGATTAATAAACGCACGATTTCGATTAGGTCAATCCTCGTTTGTTATTGTTGGTTACATAACTGGAGGAAACCTCAATCGTGCGTTTATTAATCTATCCTAACCTAACATTTCATATTGCGTTTATTAATCGAACCTAATATTGTACGTCTGTTGACCTAACCTAAAAATGTTGCGTGCGCGCGTGTGTGTATGTGCGTGCGTAATCGGTTTTCCCAATCATTAACATAAAATAATTATTTTCTGGATCTCCTCCAGTTATGTAACCAACAATAACAAACGAGTATTTACCTAACCTGAATCGTGCGTTTATTAAGACATAATACTATTGTAGGTGTATTGACCTAACCGTAACATTTTTGCGTGTGTGCGTGCGTGCACACATGGGTGCGTACGTGCTTACGTGCGTGCGTGTATCCGCGTGTGTGAGTGTGTTTTTGAAAATTGTTTTTTTGTTCGCTGTAAGCTAAATCAAGCCGCTGTTTTTGAATTGAGAGTTGATTTTGCATATTGTTGGACATGGACACCATTATGTATCAGTAAAATCATCAGCTTTTCTACCAAAACGAAAAATTACAGTAATGGGTCAAAGAATTCGAAATAGTACGGACTCGGTAATATATTCGATTTAAAGTTTCCAGTGTTCAAAACAGTGAATATTGGGCAGTATTTGTGCGTACACGTATGTCTACGAATAACATTTTGTACGAAACATCTTAAATACTAATTTTATAAAAATTTCTCATACGTACGTAACAATTAAATATCTACATCCAATACACATTGGTATTTGGGTTCATGGGATAGCGATTAAGAGAAATACCATATGATCAAAAAGTTCGTTCTCCGATACTGTTATTTGCAAAGTTAACTTGTAACTATGATAGAACACACCAACAAACAAAGAATATTTGGATAAAAATGAACGAACTGTAGTAATCCCTCAAAGTAATTTTTTTAAACAATACATTTTTACTATAAGACTACTATTATATCACTATAAAATGAATTTTCTATGATGAGTTTTTCCAAGCTCGCTGACTTTTTTAAAATTTTAAAATTCCGAAGCGCTAGACTGCATTCGCATGATATCATTAGACATTATTGAAGACAAGGGTTTAAACCAACGACCATGTCTACGACATAAGGACCCTCAAAAGACACTATCGTGTGACGTTTGCATCGTTCTGATTTTTGCAGCACAAGTACCCAAACTGATCCACACTACTTAAATCAAACTTAAACCAAACGTCGACTATAGATCTGCAGACAATTGCTTAAAAACTCCACTGATGATTTTTTTTTGACGCCGAATTATAGCTCCACATGAGAAATCGATCTTTCTGTTGATTCGGAGAAGAGTCGACAACAGTGCTTAAAAAAAGGTTATATAAACAGTATGGTGAAGCTTTCAAGAAATAGTGCATTTTGATTTGATTTCGGTTGGTTAATGCGCAACTGGATAGGATGTACGCTGCCGTAATCCAGAACTACCCGGCATTACTTCACCGAAGAGACCTGCTACTCCAACACAACGCACTAGCACCAGTACATAAAACTCCCCGAATTGAATAAATTGGAACCTTTACCACATCAATCGTTATAGTCGAGACATCGCTTCATCCGATTATTGTCTATTTCGTCCAATGGAATATGAGCTGTGTGGTCAGTGGTTCTGTAATGTTGAACAAGTAAATAGGGCATGTCGAAATTAGAAGACTGGTGTCGCGATAGAATTCGGAAATAGACTGAAAGATGACGTACTATGTTCTTTGTTCTTGTAATATTAATAAATCTTTGAATGAAAATGAGACGAAATGTCGGTATTTGAATATAAGAGAACATTACTTAATTAATATTTTTAGGTTAATGTAAATTACATCCAAAACGTTCTAAACACATTTGGTTGATGTCTGTTAACCTAGCACCCTCACTACCACATTTCAAAATCAGTTATATTATATAATTAAGTGCGTAGGTGTCATACACACAAGTAAAGATCAACATGTTTTTCATAAAACACTGCTTGGCTGGATTGTTTCTGGAAGTCTACCTTTTTCAGCTCAAACAATTCACCAATGCAACTTTTCACAGAATTTAGAATCGCAAATAACCAAATGTTGGGAACTTGAGGAAGTAGATTCCAGCCGCAAAACATTATCCACGGATGAGCAATATTGCGAAAATTTATTTTTAAACTCAATAACTCGAACTGACGAGGGTCGATTCATAGTCAAGCTGCCTTTAAAACCAAATATCAATTTAGGGGAGTCTAAGCATAATGCTCTTAAACGGTTTTATTCTCTCGAACGTAAATTAGAACATGACAATCATCTAAAGCAGCAATATCACTCATTCATGCGGGAATATGAAGATCTAGGTCATATGAGCAAATCAAACACAATTATAGCAGCAGTCGACAAAAATGAATTTTATCTTCCTCATCACGTAGTTTTAAAACAGTCTAGTTTAACAGCAAAACTACGCCTTGTTTTTGATGGTTCTGCGCTTACGTCCAACGGAAAATCACTTTCAATTGGTAGGGCCTAACCTTCAAGACGACTTATTTTCCATTCTCTTGCGGTTTAGCAAGCAAGCAAGCACGGTCCTGCTTGGTTGCTGGATTCGAATCGAATTCAATATCAATTAAAACATCCTATCGAATCCACCTCCAAGCGACTTCCCTGAGTACCGTAAACAAACTATTTGCAATACATCCGCAGATAAGTTTGATCTTATTGACAAATTTAGCAGCTTTACAAAATTAACCAGAGTAATAGAATATTGTATTCGATTTATAAAAAATTGCAGAATATCCACATCCGAACGAATGGTTAACAACTTAAACGCTAGCGAAATAAATGTTAGCATCAATACAAGCAATTTGTTATCATTAAATCCCTTTTTGGACAATAACGGAATTTTGCGAGTTGGTGGCAGAATTCAAAACTCAAACTTTAACTATAATAAGCGCCATCCAATATTGCTACCACCCAAACATAGGTTAACTTACTTAATCATTAAGTATTTTCATTTAAAACTATTACACGCAGGAACAAATTCAATTTTATCAAATATGCGTGAAATTTACTGGCCTATAAATGCTACAAGGGGTATCAAAACAGTTATACATGAATGCATAATTTGCTTTCGGGCAAGGGGAAAACACTCCTTCCCCTCACTTAGGGGTAGCCTGCCTAGCACTAGAACCCCACCATCCCGACCATTTCTAAATTCGGATGTTGATTACGCGGGTCCAATTTTGGTCAAGGACAAAAAATCAAGAGGGTTTAAATTAATTAAGTCCTATATCTGCCTGTTCATATGTTTCGCTACCAAGGCAGTTCACATTGAACTGGTCACTAACCTCACAACTGAATGTTTTCTAGCCGCTTTACGACGATTTACGTCTCGTCGCGGTATTTGCTTGAACATATTTTCTGACAATGTGTAACAACCCTTTTTGAGTTGTATTGAAATATACCTTAATTTAATGTCCTTCATTCGTTCTGTTGTAAATATAAGAAAATTTTAATTATTGAAATATAGGTATGTGGTAGGCAACTTAATTTGCATATCTTCTTAAGTGCATACTTCTTAATGGTTTATACTCCCTCTTCAAATTATTTTCTTCTGCTCAAATACGTTTGCGCAATACGCGTCATAACTTAACCCTTTGCTCAAATCCTTTCGCGCACAACTACATGATCTAACTTCGAAAGCATCCATTTTTCACTTCCTGATGAATGTTGAAGCAGGAAGTTTTGTTTTTGGGTTTTTCACCTAAATTTTGTGTGAAAGTGCCATTAATTTGATGGTAAGATATCTTTTAACGCATAATACTAAAAATTAAAACATTTGCTCTTTTCATGCACTTTTTTTTACTGTTACTTTTAATTTTAGTTCGATTTACAATTTAATTACACTTTGTACGCATTTAATTTTACTGTTGCGTACGTTTTCATTTTATGATTGCAATTTTTGCATTGAAAATTTCAAGAAATGCATTAAACGGATTATTCCAATTTACAGAAGAAATTATTAAGAGATAATTCCAGTTTGGGTGTGGCTGATAACATAAAAGCATTGTTATTGCAATAAATTGCCCAACATTACATAAGGATTACGTCATCTGGGTTTGCAATTTATGCATCATTTTTTTATAATACCAGGGATCTTCAAGAAGATTTTGTATATATTGTACAGGTATTTAATGTTTAATAATTTTTTTAGTATTTTAAGGTTTTTACAATTAGTTTTTAAGATATATTTTATTTAACCCTTTCACTTTATATATTTAATAAACATAGTTTTATATTTTTTATTGTTTTACATTTTGATAAATTTTTAGTGTAAAACTCGGTTTAGTTATTCCGAGATAATAAAAAAAAAACTTGGCGTCCGAATTCATTTTATTAGTGTTACATTGCATTTTTATTATTTAGGTTAAGTGAAAATAATGGAGCAGAATTTGAGGTAATTGAGCAAATCAAAGTTATTGAATCGGCCCACTTAAATTTACCGATTGGGACAAAGGCATTATTTGTGGTGAGTGGTTAGTATCTCCAGTTAGTTATAACGATTTATGTTTTGGAGAACTTTATTCTTATTTCTTTATTTCTTCATTATATTATTAAATTTATTACACCATTTACACCACATTTTTACACTGGCGCATCGAGCGAGACTTGATTTTCTTTCATTACCATTTGCTGGTTATTTTCGCTTTTGTTTGTTTCAGTTTCGATTGTTAGAGTTGACCAATTTAAAGGTACTGTAACAATTTATTATTACGATTGGTTATTTTTATTGTGTTTACGATTATTGAAATTTTGTTGTTTGTGTTTATATAATATTTTTTACCATGTCAAATTTGAATTATTTAGTAAATGTTTTACGTAGTGACGAGTTATTAGTAGAGTTAAATTTTAGAAATGTTAATGATGCGGAAAAGTTAACTGTTGATGAGAAGCGTAAATTACTAAGACGTAAATTAAATTTAGAAAGGATTAATCCAAATTTATTTGATTCGTACAAGAAAATGGAAATAAACTAAACCTTCGAACTGGAATTATTAAAAGAAAAACTTCATAACATACAATCTTTGATCAATTTGTTCAAAATTAAGCCTTCGAAAGGAGAGTACCTTAGACTTCATACTCCTTTACTGCATATTTTGAAATGTTTGAATTATACCATTTTTGATAATGAATTTTTGTATGTACACGATCAATTGTTGACTATGTAACGAGTCTTTAGAATTTATTGAATCTATTAACGGAAACTTTGAATTGAATAATGAGTTACCATATTTAGACACTTCTAATATTTCTATGTTACCTAACGACAATGTTAATACTTCAGTTAGTATTCCTGCTGAAGATTTTTCAAATTAATTCAAAATTTACAAGTTTCTAAAAGTTCTGTTCCTGTTTATAAATTAAATTTAAAATTTAATGGTAGTGAGAAAGAAGTTTTTA
This sequence comes from Vesta saturnalis, assembly GCA_036346205.1. Classification (NCBI taxonomy): domain Eukaryota; kingdom Metazoa; phylum Arthropoda; class Insecta; order Coleoptera; family Lampyridae; genus Vesta; species Vesta saturnalis. Next base: position 641,875 of record JARFJB010002052.1, read on the forward strand.
CATTTATTCAAAGATGTGAGGAGTTGATTGCTCGAAATATTTCAAAGTCGGAGATGCTTTTATCTGGTATTGATTTATTTGCAGGGAAAGGTTTAATATGGTATAGAGCGATTAAACCATTTATTCATACATGGGATGAACTTATTTCTAAATTAAAAAGTGACTTTTTACCCGAAAGACATGATTTGTTAAAGTTTTGTTAAATGATATTAAGAATAGAAAACAGGCTTTTGATGAAATTCCAACCCTCTTTATTTCTGAAATGGTTAATTTATTTTCACAATTAGATATTCCTCCTTCTGAAGGTGAACAATTAAGGATTATTAAATTTATTACACCATTTACACCACTTTTTTACAAATGGTACAAATTTTGTGGGAGCAAACTCAGAAATGAAGTCGCTATATAAATTTTTACATTCTAACATATCAGAAATTAATAATAATACATTACAAGATCAGATAAATTGGCATTTTATACCCCCAAAATCTCCCCATTTTGGTGGACTTTGGGAAGCCGGCATCAAATCTGTGAAATATCATTTACAAAGAGTACTAGCAAACGCTCATTTAACATTTAGAGTTATATACTGTTTTGACGAAAATTGAAGCTTGTTTAAACTCTAGGCCTCTGACTCGGCTCTCAAATGATTCATCTGATCTTAACGCATTAACTCCTTCTCATTTCCTTATTGGCGAAACACTTACTGGTATTCCCGATCCATGTTTACTGCACCTAAATGAAAATCGACTATCGAGCTTTCAGAAATGTCAAAGGTTCAATTAACATTTCTGGCAGCGGTGGCATGAGGAATATTTCTACGTTGCAAATCAGATCTAAATGGAAAAAGATCACTCCCACATCAATCATCCCGGGTACCATGGTGATAGTGCGAGATGACAATCAACCTCCCTTGTGTTGGCAGCTTGGTCGAGTAATGGAAGTTCATCCTGGCTCAGACAACATAGTGCATGCAGTGACAATTAAAACGAAGTGTGGTATATATATAAACGATCAATTCATAAAATTTCCGTCTTGCCCATTGCGGACAATATGCAAACAAACAAACATAACATTTTGTTGAAAGTCGAGCCTTTCAAGAGGGCCGGCATGTTTGTGATTACTTTTATAAGTACTTTATTTTAGGTTTATTAATTATATTTTTCGTTAGAATTCGTTAATTATTCATGACATGTTATCCATTTTTAAAGGATTTCATTTTCTCAGTAATTTCATATTTAATACCTTTGTTTGTCTGTAGCCCTAAGTAGTAAACGTAATAAGTTTCTATTGTTCACGAACTAGTTGTTTTTTCAATTTTGTAAAATGTAATAACTTTTTATGGTAAATCCACCCTTCTTAAACAGGTTATTTATTGAATGTCATAAATCCTTCTACACGCAAATAATTTAAACTTCTAGCAATTGAACCCCTTATTAGTTTCCAAATCCTTAAAATAAATACAACCTCTATAATCCGGAAATTACTTCAACACTAATGTAGTCATTCCCACGGTTCCTATTTTTTCAAATCTAACCAATCACAATTCGCATCCCTTGCCACAGTATTTAGCAATCCTATTTAGTGCCTCCCATTTTTTTTTCTTGATTCAAAATTATATTTTCAAGCGACAGTAAAAATATGTACCTCTTACTATAAACATCACTTTACTCTATAAATTGAATGTAAATTTTAACATGTATGTAACTCAAGTGTAACATTTTAATTTGCTAAATTATTTATAAAGGTGTAGAGTAGTTAATATAATTATTAAAATTATCTAACTCTCTTCTTATTACAAGTATACTTGACTAATACGAATTAAAGCGAAGTTAATCCTTCAGGATAATTGTGGAAGCACGTTATCCATCAAAACATTTTGCATTTTAAATTTTATTGCTCAACAATTTACATACTAAATAAAAAAATTCCAAGTAGTGGTGCTAGCGTAACATAAGAGTGAAGTACGTGTAATCAATTAATTGCTTTTTTTATGCTAAATTTGCATTTTGAAATTTATTGCTCAACCTTTTACTTAGTAAATAAAATTATTTCCTAGAGAGGAGGCTAGCGTAACACAAGGGTGAAATACGTATAATCAATGAATTGCTGATGACTTATTTATACTACATTACTTTGCAATCATCATATTTGATCCTCTTATCATGTCGAGAAGCGATTGTAGTGTAGTGACCAACATCCACATCTACCTGTAAAATACGGACATCTTTAATGCTAATATTTTCCAGAATATCGCATCATGTAAAGAAAACTATTACCGTTATATAATAAACATTATTAAATAGGGGGTTCTCAAATTAGAAAAATAATTCAAATTTTAAGAAAATTTTTGGAATATACTTTTTTACAAATTCAGAAGGAAAGGGTTTATTTTGAACTCCGCCACTTGGATAATCGGTTTTAATAATTTCTAAAAGCACAGTAACATCAAAAGTCATAAAAGTATTCCAAACCTATTCTATTTAAATTTTTTCTTAGTCTTTACAAATCATCATCAATTAATTCATAAATTCTATCAATGAAAATAGATATATAGTATGTAAAGTTCATTATTCATAAATAAATCATCAATTTAGTATAAAGAGAAGTAAAGATGAATAAGGGATGGGTGGAAAGTATTTATTAAGTAAATTGTTGAAGAATGCATTTCAAAATGCAAATCCTAAAAGTAAATAATGTGAGATATAATTTCGCATAAAGAAACCCTCAGCAATTAATTGATTACGCGTACTTCACTCTTGTGTTACGTTAGCACCCCACTTCGAAATAGTATACTTACTACATACATTGTTAAAAAATACTTTCAAAATGCAAATTATCTTAAACGCAAATAATATGAGAAATAATTAGGCATAAAATTGTAATCAGAAATTTATTGATTACACCATCTTGTTTTACATTAGCACACTCACTTGGAGAATGTTTATTTACTACATAAATTGATGAGAAATAAATTTTAAAATACAAATTCTAAAAGCAAATAATATGAGAATAAATTTTGCATAACGTATCTGGTGTGGAACACCATACGAGCTTCCAACCTATCAAATGGGAATTAAAAGAAATGAAATAATTTTAATAACAATTTTTTATGATAATTACGCAGCCTCTTTTATAATAAGTTCATTAGGAAAATGGCAACATTGTAAAAACAATAATCTATGTAAAACAGACGTTTAAAACTTCATGTCAGATAGAGAGAATGGACATCTATACCGCATTCCATACTTCAGAGTCAGTATGGACTCTAATGGAAAGCGACGTAGCCATATTTCAGCATAAAAGTGGTTGTAAAAGTGTTTACACGTGTCAATCATACATAAGTCCTGCTATTGCGTCTCTGAGAGCTTAACAAGTACTAATCACTTACTAATGTCGTTTCCTTTACTAAACATATTCTTGTCAGCGGTATTCTAACAAATTAAAACAATATTGGTAATTACACACATATTTATTTACACTAAGGACTTAATACATAATATAATAATAAAAACAACTTAAAAAAACACATAGGCATTAATTAGATCGTAAACTTGCAATTAACATTCTACACCTACAATACAAATATTTCCAAAATACCATTTCACCTAATAAGATATGTTAATTACTTAATTGTGTTCCATTATGCACTATTAGAAAGTTAATACCATTAAATTGTAAGGAAGCATTTAAAGTGCAAAAAAGGAATCAAGCACATATTATTTATTAATTGGAATAACTAAATAAAAAAATAGGCATGAGAAGATCGGTTGTTGCCGAGAACTAGCAACGTCGACAAAAAATCTCTCATAAGGATTACACAGCGCTATCATAGCTCTACTGACTGAAGAATGGAATATAATTTTTTGCTTAACTTAAAAATATTTCAAAGCCGCCCGTTTCTGTAAAAATGTCGATAGTGCAGTTTTAAGTATTTTCAATCATGTTTATTTAATTTTTACATTTATTTCGCTTTATATTTAAAAAAAACGTTATAAAGAAAAGCTTTGGAAAATAAAATTTTCTTTAAAAAATATGGCCATCCAATTTCCTATAAAATTAATCAGTATTGAAAAAATTTGTCACTTAAATTCTACTTTAGGAATCTTTTTGCTGCTAGAACATAATTAACCTATATGATTAAGGTGTATATATTTTCTCTCAAAATCTAATCAGCTTCAGGCGAAATGAAAACAAGCTTAAATACAAAATTTTAAGTATGTAGGCGTTTTCCGTTCTGGAATTATCGTGGATACTTACATACATCCACACAGACATTATGGTCGATCTTGGCGAAACTTGGCCAAACGTTGTAAAATGAGCTAATAAGTCGATTTAGCGATAGCGAAAAAAAAGTCGATTGCATAACCTTCTATACATATGTAGGATGAAAGGTAAAAAGCAATCAGAAATGGATTACACGTACTTCAACCAATCTGTTACGCTAGCATCCCCACATAGAAATTATATATTTGCTACGTAAATTGTAGAGCAATAAATTCCTAAAAGGAAAAAAAAAAGAAATTTAACATAAAAAGGTAATGAGAAATTAATTGATTACACGTGTTTAACTTTTGTGTTACGCTAGCTCGACCACTTGGAAATTGTTTATTTACTGATAAATAAATTTCAAAATGCAAATCCTAAAAGCAAATAATATGAGAAGTAATGTAACTTAAAGAAATAATCAAACATTAATTAATTGACTACACGTACATGATTCTTGCGTTACTCAAGCTCGTCAGTTTTGGAAATGATTTAATTATTAGGTAAATTGGGAACATTGTTTTTGTTGTTTAGTAAAAATACAGTAATCAATTAGCAAAAAATTATAGTGTTTGTTTAATAGTAATCCGGTGTAGTAACATGTTTTTGTGTAAGGGGGAGGGGTGCTAGCTTAACTTTAAGCTAGCACCCCCACCATTAAAGTCAAACTGCTCCTAAGGAGAAGGGGCAAACGATTTGAAATTTAGATAATTAATTAGCAATAAATGAGCACTTAATTATACACTATAACCGATTTTGAACAGTGGTAGTGTGGGTGCTAGGTTAACGGATATATTTGCTCCTATAGATCTAGCAATAAGCATTTCACAAATAAATCTGGATCATTCGATTTGACATAGATAGAATTGCTCCAAGATTCAGCCCAATAACAATTTTGAGCGATTAAGGTTTATAATTTGGGTTAGTCAGAGTTCTTTTTACGCACGCAAATTTTACAAAAAATTTGAAAAACTCTCGGCGCAAACACAAACCTCTACAGTAACAAAATTTTCCTTGAATGATAGCTAAGAACACTCTCGATTAAGTCACTTTTCAAACAAAAAAAACTAACTCAAAATTTGTTATACACCCCTCTTTTTTCGTCGGGGTTTATAATGACGTGTAAAAATATTGACATAATTATTGCATATATAATTTTTTTAAAATAACTTTATATAATAAGTTTTTGTAAAGTAATGCATCTTAACACTTCACATTTTAAACAAATACTATGTAAACCTATATAAACAGTAATATTCTAATTGAGCATCCTACAAATCCCGTGCACTTATCTGTTCAGATGCGTCTAGATTACTAGTGTGAGTAAAAAGTCTGGAATATCAGCTGTAAAATTTAAACTATTAACTTTTAAGGAAATCCCAAAAACAGGTCAACTTTTATTTTTAATTGCATTTACTGGATCTATAATGAAATATACAGGGTGATCCATCTGAGAATAATGATGTCACTGTCAGCTTTTTTAAATAACAACTCCCAAATTTTATTTGTTATTTTAATAGTCAGTGCGATTGTCTGTGAAGAATAAAAACAGAATTTCAATTTTATATCATGACTATTGAAGGTCTCAATTTTTTATGCGTAATATCCTTAGAGATTTCGTTTATTATCTGGATACTATCGTAACAATATCAGTTAATTGCTTGAATTGTCAAAAGATTTTTACTATGATCAAATTAAGCGAAAGAGAACAAATTGAAAAATCAATAATGACGGGATATGACCATAGAAAAAGAACGCAAGATCAGCTATGTCAGTTATTTAACAATATTCATCCGGAAAGATTACCTATAACTCAATCGATTGTTAGCAAAATTTCCAAAAATTTCAAGAATATGGTCATGTTAGAGATTTACCAAGAACTGGGCGACCGGCACTAAATGAAGAAACGCAGCTTAATATGCTAATGGATTTGCACGAGAAATACATAAAACAACTTGTGCTGTTGCTGCGGATCATGAAATTAGCTAAAAATCGGTGGTAAATCACTTGAAGAAACAAAAGTGGCACTGGTATAAAATCACTTTAATCTAAGAATAAAATGAAGACGATCCCGACTGTGGAATGGAGAATCCTGCAATATTATTTTCAGATGGGACATTATTCTATTTGAACGGTAGTCAACAGACAAAATTGTAGATATTGGGCACCCGCAAATCCTCACTGGTATAGCGAGCAAAAAACACAATATCCCAAGCAATTAAACGTGTGGGCAGGAATTGTTGGTGACAGGATAATAGGTCTATATAACAAGATGGAGTACCACCGCATTATGCAAGACCAGTTCAGCAATACTTGAATGATGTATTTCCCAATAGATGGACTGACGAAGAGGTTCAGTGGAATGGCCTGCAAGGTATCCCGATTTCACACCTCTTGGTCTTTTTTGTGGGGGTATGTACAAAGTCAAGTTTACCGAGAGAAACCAGACAATTTGGAAAAATTAAAAGAACGGATAAGAATGATAATTAGAGGGATACGACCGAATACTCTTCAAAACGTGCTACGAGAGTATCAAAGACGAATGGGATATTGTCAAGAAGTTGGGGGAGGACATCTTGAACATTTGCTTTGAGATGGTTTTGTTTGTTTTCATTTTCACTTGTTTTCTTTATTTTTTAGTTAAATAATATTATTATTGCAGTTGATGTTAAAGTTAAAATACTTTTTAAATCTAATTATTTTAAACAATTTCGATCAAAATTGTTATACCATCATTTCGACTATCGCACTGGCTATTAAAATAAAAAATATAAATTGGGAGTTGACAGTGACATCATTATTTTTAGATGGATCACCCTGTATATTTCATTATAGCACCAGTAAAGGTGCAATTAAAAATAAAAGGTGACCTGTTTTTGGAATTTTCAAAAAGTCAATAATCTAAATTTTACAGCCATTACTCCAGACTTTTTATTCACGATAGCTGCATGATTTATCACTTAGCTATAGGACTGTCGACCACTGTGAACAATTATTACTTAATTTATATGAACTTAAAAGTAAGTAATTTATTTTATTTTTGTGTGCATAACTCACCATACTCTTCAAGCGCAAGTAACGTAGCGGAATGATAAAAAGCATAAATAACTTTGAAGAAACAAACCTGTAACAATACAAAACTCAAATTACATTAGGCCATTTAAGAAAATTGGTGCAATAACTTATAAAACTCACAAATAAATAATTACATAAATTAGTCCGAAAAACAAAAGCAATTATATAAATATATCATTTAATAGCATAATTGATGTTTTTAGATGAACGTAATTTAGGAAATAGTAGATACTACACCTAGTTATTCAATGCAATGTAACAGATATTGAGTAAGAGTTCCTTACATTCTTATTTTTAAACACATTGTGAACTATAAATATACATCCACGGTATTTACTCACTTTCGTTTCATTATTGTATTGTGTACACTGAATTAATTAGATACGTAATACATTTCAATTTTGTTAGATTTTTCTTTAATCGTATGTGCAGAAATATTACGTAACAAACTAATTAAATGCTATTTATTATCTTGTCTTCCAGTAGATATTTTCACGGGAAGTAATAAAATAAATATAAAAACTATAATTAAAATGAAAAAAGCCTAATTGTCTTCAACACCATAAAAATTATACATTTATCTAAAAATAATTTAACGAGGTAAATGATGCAGGTCGACCAGCTGTTCAATTTCAATTAAAAATGTCTAACTTTTAAAGATATTACTTAATATGATATATATAATAAGTACTAGATAGTATATCTTATTAATAAAAATATTTATTAGATTAATTAGATCTATCAACCATAATAAATTCATCAAATATAGAATAAGAATAACAAAAGTGTGATAATAAAAATGCAGTTATTAAAATACTTACCGTTTTTTGGGTTTTTTAATGGTGTATTTGTATATTAAAGATACAATCTAAACGTTTCGATAACACTTAGAGTTATCTTCGTCAGTAGAAATATCTATTAAAATTGTTAAAGATGTTAAAACAATTTTGTGAAATTTGGAAAATAAAGCATTACGTTTCCTTAATTTTTCAAATTAGAGCGATAAATTTCCTGAAAATGTAACTTTCACCATTATTACACATATTAAAATATATATTTACCTTTTTTGGACTTTTAAATGGTGTATTTGTATATTAAAGTTATACAATCTATATGTTTCGATAACACTTACAGTTATCTTCGTCCGGAGTAATAAAATCGTTAAAGATGTTGAAACAATTTTGTGAAATTTGAAAAATTAAAAACATCAACATAAGCCTGCCGAGCAGTTTGATAAACGTATAAAGCCAACTATGGAACACAATTTTAGCAATAAATAACTAGATTATTAAAAAATTAAATATTGTTAAACTGCCTTGAAAATGGCAAATAAGAACACCCTGTAGTTATTTTTTACTAAAGTTGTACTCCATAGTTGGCTTTATACGTTTATCAAACTGTTATATTAATAGCAGACTTATGTTTGTTTTCGATTCTTCAAATTTCACAAAATTGTTTCAACATCTTTAACAACTTTAAGGGTGTTCATCAATATATTTTTTATGTCGAAAATTGTATATATATATATATATATATATATATATATATATATATATATATATATATATATATATATATATATATATATATATATAATCGCAATTGTATCTTCTTCATCCGCATCTTTTTTCGGTAGAATGTTACCCTAAAATGCATGAATGATATTTTTAACACATTCTTTACGTGTATACTGTTATGTTCAAAACATGTTTATAAGTTAACAATTATTATCTGCAATTTGTATGTCGTCCAAACACGTGATACGGCGCATTTAGAATGTCCATTTCATTCTCTTAAACTAAATGAATATATCTATACAACAGTGTATATATATATATATATATATATATATATATATATATATGCACTAATGAAAACATTAGAATTTATTTCCAAGTCTGATATTTAATTACTCGCAAACCTCAAATCTGACCAATCGAAGTGGCCGTCTAGTGGTAGTTACTTTATGCTACCTGAATTAGATAGGCTGGATGAGGTAAGTGTTGCATCATCAGGGGCAGGTAAAAAAAAATGAAACCACTCAAATTAAAATCAACGATCTTGGCGCAACGACGGTTCAGTCCGTTAATACACTATTGTGGGAAAGAACCATCAATAAAACCCACTTTATTCATAAAGAAATAATTGCACAAGTACATTATTAAATCAAATAAAACACACAAAAAAAACAACGAAAGGGTTAAATATATAACAAAACACAATTAAATCAGGTTAAAGTGCGTACAAAATTATAACGTTTAGAGAAAATGAATCAAAAGCAGTTTAGTTACACAGAAACACAATAATAAAAAAAACACATGTAGTCACACGCACAATTGGGTCATATATAATCATAATAAAAATCAGAATAGAAATCGTAATACCAAACATTTGGCCCTTTAAAACCAATCATGCCATTAAGCACATACAACAATAAAGCAAATTACGGTACATATAAAATACAACAACAGTAAAATTGCACAGGTGATAATAAGGTAAAGGTAAGGACAAAAGAAAACAGACAAGGAAATTACACGTACCCAATTGTTTAGTGACCACCAAAGTACAAAATACATAAGTCAAATTACAATAAATCACATACAAAGAGAAATCAGCTCGCAGGCAAATAATTCTATTGACACAAAAAAAAACTCATTAAAACAAAGCCTTACAAGAGTAAGTTATAAATAGATCACAACATCGTGACCGATATATACATTTGAGGGCGTTAGAAAAATACAGTGCTCCTTTCTCAGGTTACACATTCATCTATACAACAATAAAAACAATAAAAATAAAATTCGACGTGTTTAATGGTCTGGCCCGGGGTGTGTTCCTACTTGGCAATTGCATTTTACCATTCATAACCAAAGCGGTATCATGACCCGTTCACCAGCCACCTCTACACAAATATAAATATAAACAACTAACAGCAATGCTAATTCGCACAAATACCAGTGTGAGGGAGCCCTGTACTGTCGTTTATTTTTATTTTAGCGGATTTCCGCTTACTGAGCCCGCAGGCGAATGAGATACCTTCGCAAGGCAATGTTTGATTCTTTTAATACGTTACAAAGGCTGGTAAAATGATTGCCTACGAGCTTTCATTTATATAAAAAAATACCTATACTAGAATAAATATTCCTTTATTGATCACAGACACAAATCGTTAAAATACGCGGTTTAACTTCAAAAAGAGCAACTGTTATTAATAGATTAATATTTGAAAAACACATTACAACTAACACGCGAAAGAAAAGACAACTTAGTGTTGGCTAACTCAAAAGAAAATGTACACGCACGAAATATTTTAAAGACAAACTGTTTACAATGGAAGTTTCTAATTAACCAAAAATCGATCTGGATCGATTGACACTCTGTAACTAACTTTCCCCCGATTTCAAACCCAACTATCTTTACTCCAGCAATCAATCCCCATTTTTTCAAAAGTAATATAAAAACAAGAAACATTAATTTACGTTGGAACAGAATTATTGCACGACATCTTAATGTTAAAATATACATTCGTCCGTAACAACCCTACATGTAGCTCTCGAGTTTCCAAGTAACAAACAAAGATATATTTTGATCGCGATCTGTACCAGCACAATTACTTATTAAGCTAGTGACATTTTTACATTAAGAATCGGCGCATAAGAAATTCCAATGATTCGTTACGCCCTTTCAGTACAGCATTCTTTTAAGCGTACACCTGCTAGTCAGACCTCAACACACATGTTTTTCAACCCTCAGCCAAATATTAGTTACAAACAATCCAACATTCCTTACATAAAATATATAAATAAAATATTTTGAAAACATTAGCAAATTACGACGTATTATCAAGATATTAAAAACAATCCACTAATTATCTTTTCTATCGCGGTAACAATGGCGATTTGACAAACGTTTATTACAATAGTAACATTTTCGCGGTCCGCTACCTACAATACAAAAGGCTAGCCGAGTTGCATCCAATGAAACCACCAATCATGCGGAAAGGTAATTTTTAGTAAAGTATTTTACATCCAATCATGGTATTGTGATTTCAGATATATGTCGCTAGTAGCTAAATGCACAGGCGGGAAATGCATGAATTTTACGAAATGGCTATCTTATACAGCAAGACCGTATGCAGCAGCAATACCACACAGCCATGGACTGTCCTGGCATCTCGGCGCCTGGCACAATGGGTTATTCAGTAGAAAGAATAAGAAAAGATGAAGATCTCTGGGAACGAGTTATGTTACCAAAATTAAAAATGTTTTATACGAATTGCATGTCACCAGAAATTGTCGATGGGCGAATTCCGCGTGGTATGACCGCTCGAGATCCGCAATATATTTCCCAAGATAAAATAGACGCACAGGAAGTTAAGAAGCATACAGATTAACAATTTTATTATTATTTGTACATATTTTACGGGGTGGCCAACTAAGAATGCGAGGCACTGTATCTGGGAAACTATACATCGTAGAGGCTTGCGGAAAAAAAGTTATTACTAAAACGGCCAATACAAAAACCTCGAAAATATTTTCATGTTTCTGAAATGGCCGCTAGGGGGCGTAACTGCAAACTTGATTTTAAAAAAGTGATGTTTCTGTGAATTCTGCTATATTAAATAATAATAAAAAAATAACTGATAAGGATAATATGAACTTTTTTCATTGGCACTTTTTGACGTATCTATAAAAATACAGTGGTGGGGGGTATTCAAAGGTTTCCTTAAATCACCCCCCGTATCTTCGAAACGGCTAATCCGATTTTAACAAACTTGGGCGCGCTGAAAAGTGCTTTTCTTGGGCTACAAATGTTAAGATAATTTAAGTTTTGTTAGTTTCACATGTCGTCGCTAGAGGGCTTTGTTCGACATTCCGACAGAAACGGTTAATTTTCGCAAAAAAATTAAATGCATTGGAATGACTTTTTTTCTTGAACAAGTAGTTAAATGATGCCTAAACAAGCTCGCGAAAACCGCATCTCGATATCTTGTTCCTAACCTAAAATATCGGCCAAAGAAAACTTTATACGAGAATCCCTTAAAATTATTTTTTTTAACTATATTTTTCTGGAATTGTTTCTATTATGTAACTTGTGGCCCTAAAAAGGAACGATTTAAAGGAGGAAGGTTTTTAATGTCCCCGTAAATGCTCGAAATGCTGACCATCACGCTCTATGCATTGCTGGAGCCTCTCATGACTAGACAAAACTGCAGCTTCAATTTCGGCTCTCGGTATGTTACGTATTGCGTTACGAATCCGGTTTTTCATATCTTCTCTAGTAGTAGGTTGAGTCCGAAACACGATGTCCTTTAAGTCTGGCGATCGCGGAGGCCATGGAAACAGACTTCCTCTTCCAATCCACCGCTGTTGAAATACTGCATTAATATGTTCTGGTTGTGATGCATACCTTTTTGTTTCTTCAACAATGTGTTCCATCAAACTGCAATCAAATAGCAATTCAAAAATTTCTACTGGTCCTTTATCTTTTGTAAGTTGTATCACCCTGTCTCTACTTTTATTTTCGACTGATGGATAAACTTTAGAAAAATTAGGATTTACTGTTTTCCAAGACGGGGAGACATTTGAGTCATTTTTCCTTTTCCGTTTTTTATTATCTCCTGTATTCTCCTTATCACTTGAAGACTTACTGCAAGAAGAACCTAGATGAAGTTCAAGTCCTGCAAGATCATTTCGTATGTCGCCTTCTATTTCGTTGTCATCCAGTTCCTCTTCATCCACGTTATTAGGTGGTAGTTGAACTATATCAATAGGACCGTCCGCATCTGATTCAACTTCATCGGACAACTCAGCTTCTTCTACAACCTCAGCCAAAGTTAAATATCTTTTTCCGCTCATTATTTACGCAAAAATTTGCAAAAACAGTACTTTTTTACATGTTTACATTATGTGCATTCTTATTTTTATAAAGGAACGCCGTAATGACTATCGTTTTCAAATGGGAACAATTTTCATATAACGGTTTTATAACCTTTTAAAATATGACTGTAATTTATTTCGCTTTAGTTACATACAAAACAAATTAAAAGAGTATAAAACTGTAAAATATGTTTAAAATATTTACCTTCTGCGTATTTTAGATCACTTTAGAAATCACGTTCTTGCTAATTCTTGCAATTTTGCATAACAAGTGCAAAATCTTAATAAAAAAACTACCACAGCGGTTAACCACGCGCTTGCCATACAAGTAGGGTTAATAACGGTATAGCAAGGGTAAATTTAATTAGCATTGTTTTCATTTGGGAACACTGGCTACAAATGGGTTAACGATCATGCTCTATTCAACAAAAATATTTTCAGTGATGCAGTGTTGCCGCTTCTACTAAAAATTAAAAGCAACTTTGATAATTCAAACGGAACACCATGTATATTATTCAATTTTTTAATGCCCGGAATAAATCTCAATATATCTTATGTATGAAGTCCTATACCTGGCTTCTACCATTTATGAAATAATTGACAGACCATTTCGACACTTTGACTGTAAAATCTAAACCTTAAGAGATCAAGGAAAACGGTTTGCACATTTCTATCTTAGTTTTTCATAAGCTATCGATTGAGAAATACAAAAACAAGGAATTTATTGAAAAATTGTTTAAAAAAAAAATACGAAACTATGTACTATGTAACAAAGGTGGATACCACCTATTTTATTTTTTTTTATACAATTTTTCAATAAATTCCTTGTTAGAAGATTAGATGTTTTTGTATTTGCCAATCGATAGCTTATGAAAAGATGGGAATGTGCAAACCGTTTTTCTTACAGTCTGTCAAAGTGTCGAAATCGTTTGTTAATTATTTCGTAAATGGTTGAAGATAGGTATAGGACTTCATATATAAGATGTATTTGGATTTATTCCGGGCATTAAAAAATTTAATAATATACATGTTGTTCCGTTTGAATTAATTTTTAGTAGAAACGGCAACACTGCATCACTTAAAATATTTTTGTTGGATAGAGAATAATTGCTAATGTAAACTCCCCAAATTTCAGCTATGTCACTTTACAAATAACTGAGATAATTTCAGTTTCCAAACTGTTGGGACACACTGTATATATAGAAACTAAAAACACTGATTCATATCACAAATATTCGCTACTCTACAGAAGCATTTCTCTATTAAAAAAGCTTTAAGCTCCAACTTAAAAGTTTTACAATTATTAAGACTTCTTATTTCAGAACGAGCGTGGTACTTATGGTACACCTCTACTTGTGAGAAATACACCGTTATGCAAAAATCATTACACCTAGTCGAATTACCTTAGTAGTTTAGAATACTTTGGACTATTAGGTGTCACTGTTACATTTGGCATGTCGTATGGTGTCGTTAATAGAGATATTTCAACACATAATGAAAACATTGGTCATTTAATGAATTATTTTTAAATCAACAATTGAATTAAACGTAAAAACAAAACGTACTTCCCTGATGCTTCCTAATGCAAAAGCATCAAACAAAAGCACCGTAAGTTAAAGAGCGTGAATACAGTCACGCTGGAACATTGAGTCAATTAATTAAACGAATGCTCGTACATAAGATTAGAATGTAAGCAAAAGGGAATTGTTACAAAGAAAGAATGATGATAAAATACGTGTTAAACATATTAAATTTTGTGTAAAATTTAGTCGCCCACTCGTAAAAACAATTTAGAATGTTTAATTCGGAATTCATTATAACGTAGGGTAAATTTTTGCAATTTAAAACAATGTGTTGAAGTAGATTTGATATTTTACACGTAAAATTGGTATGGCGACATCCAGTGTTTCAGAACGTTGATTAATGCTTTTCAAAAAAAAGTATAACACGTCGCTTTTAATTAATGATAGTGTAGTAAAAAAGACAAAAAGACATGAGATGGGACTACCAGATCTCAGCTGTCCAAACAATTAAAAGTGCTGGAGGATTACAGTAACTCATATTGGATATCCAGTGACCTTTATTGGATGTAAGTAGTGTAAGATCTTTTATTTCTAGAAAATAATTTATAATTTTTCAGGTGTTTCGATGTGGATTGATATTAAAATGAAAACTCCTACAGTATTACAAGCCCACATGTCATGTTCGATTAACACTTCATCAGGGCAACTAAAATAAAATTTATAACTTAACGGGTTACTAAATAAATTAAAAGTAACTAACTAAATCCTCCTTGATTTTATAGTTTTTCCGGAATATTGTTTAAACACGTTCTCCCGCACACGTCGGTATAGAACTTCTAAGGATACAGTTTGGAGAAAGTTGGTTAGGAATGGTCATGAATATCGAAACAGAAGAAAATTTCCAATATAAACGCCAAATCAGTTGGCACGGGTACCACGATGTTGTCGGGAATTAAGACGGATACATTTTACCAACATTAAAGTAATTTTTATTGATGATGAAACAATTTTCAACTCACAAATTAAGGGTAACGATGGTTTCTATACTGATAACATAAAAAACTGTCCAGAGAATGTTAAATATACAGAAAAGGCAAAGTATGCTGCTAACATTTTAGTCTGGTGCGCGATTTGTATAAGAGAGGTATCGAGGTCAATGTGGGGCGTGTAAGAGGCGAAGCACTGGATAGTCAGCTCTATATTCAGAATTGTCTGGGTAAACTGAATGATTTCATTAAGGAACATCATGCTGAAGACGATATAATGCCTTTACGCCAGGGAAACTCAGAACTGGCTCAACGTTCATAATATACCATTCATGCCACGAAACGACACTTCCCCTAATCTACCTCAGGCCCGCCCAATAGAAGAATTTTGGGCACTTTTGAGCAAAAAAAGTGTATGATGGAGGATGGCAAGCTGAAAATGAAGAACAGTTAAGAATTCGAGAGATAGATATTACAGTCGCTCAAGACCTTATGCCAGATGTTTGTAGAAAATTGCGTCTTGTTGAAAATCACGGATCACTTCATTTAATTTAAATTCTCAATTTCGTTAATTATAAGTCTATTAATTATATTTGATAGATATAAGTTTAAATAAAACATATTTGTTTATAAAACTGAATATAATATTTTGTGCCAAAACTTTTGAGATAGACGTTACCTTGAAAAGATTTTATTGTTACAAAGTAATACAATAATTCTAAGGTTTTAGAACACGTAATGAATTACAACTGGTTTGTTATTCTATCTTGTTTCATAACAACTAACAGATCGGTAAGTGCACGTGAAAGTGCCAATCAACATGCTTGGCAAGCAAACAAAAATAGATCTAAACCGTCAAAAATTCTAGTTAATGCATGCAACCTTGAAGAGGAATGTTGGTAATATTTACCTAATCACTTGCTTTTACTAGTGCCACATTACATTATTGGGCAGAAGAAAAGCGATATTCTTCATAGACACTCTTGGCAATTAAATAAAGGTTTAAATTTCTTAATAAAAATTGTTTAACGCTGGGCAAGCCTGAATGATGATATTTATAATTACTTTAACCACTTCACGTATTTCATTTGAGTTGAGAAACTACTAAAGGAATGCTATTAGTGAGCATATGCACAGTGGTCATATTGCTGTATGCGTAATGAAACATACTACCATCCCGGCGATTGATACACAGGGTATGTTGTCAATCACCTAGAAACTGTACCTCTAAAACTGCAACATACATGTACATTTTAATGGGAAAGTTCAATTCAGAAGGCGATTAAAATCACGCAGAACTGTTACGGGAAGGTCGTACCGCCGTTAAACCATCAAAAATAACTTCACACCATCGAAGCAATGCACAACGTCAACTTTTGGAGTTGATAGAGTGAGTCCCAAAGGAATTCAGGCAATATCCCACAACAAAAACCCCTGTAACTTAAAGTGCCATTACATCCACCATTGTCAGTCATATGACAACATATTCCTTTTATTGATATTATTGAGTGATTTGACTTGCTATTTTATCCTTGTATTTATTATTTTATTACATATCTATTGTTCAGTGTTTATTTACTGTTTATTATTCATAGAATAGTTTTTTTACCTATTACTACTTATTATTTTTTTTTACAGGAACGTCGAAGACTGGTTATTGGTCCACTTTCGTTTACTTAATCACAATTATTTATATGTTATCGTAAGTATTTTGTTTTAATAGGTATTTTATCTGGGTGCACGAGCATGTCGATAGTGGAGTATGGAATTCTATAAACAGAACGGAAATGGTGCTGAGATGGGCACCGTTCCATTATATGCGATATGGATAGCGAAAGGTTTTAGCATTGCGGGCACTTTTTCGGTGCTTCTTCTAAAAGTAGTAACAATGGGTCAATCTGGTGTGCTCTATTCTTAATCTTAACATTTTTACTTCGCCATTTCGAAACAGCCCAAGAGAATTGCCGCGGTTTACAACAGGAATAGATTCTTTTAGTTGTTGTTAGCAGTTGTTCCAAGTGTGTTGCCAACTGGCGATAACTCTAATTTATATCTTCATTATCTAATTTGGAATAAACAGTCACCGTGTTATCAAGTGTAGGATATTCCGCCGTACTACGTACGTTTGCCTTACATTTTTCGGTTGCGAGACAGGAACGTCACTGGTATACGCTCTTCCTTAAAATTACCGCAATGGTAAATTATAGTAGCCAGCAGATCATCATTTGTGTACTGACCCTTCAGAAATGATAACAAGTGTAGTGCAGAGAACAAAACTGTTATTGGTGAACTTTTATTGCTGTTAATGTTTAGTATTTTAGTGCTACTTTTTCAGCTATAATCAGTGAGCATAGGGCAGGTAGGAACCATGATAATGTGCAACTCTTGCCTGATATACTTATGCCACATCCAAGTTTTAGTCTAAATAACATTATTTCCTGAGGTATTGATGACTCGTTCAGATTCCGTGTTTAACTGTAATCTATTTAAAGAGTTTCTGGATTTTACTAATAGTCCAGTCAATGAATACATTGTAGAGAGGATGGAATATGGAAGAATGTTTGACTTCAGGACTTTGTTAGGAGTAGTTAGTAGGTAAACATACTAAAAGTCCCTGTCCCAGGGGGGTGAGCTTAAGGTGGGAAGCGGGGGAGGCCACTTTTGGTTTTTTAGAATATATCTTGAAAACGGTGGACTACAAAAAATTCTTCTGAACAAAAATGAAAGATAATTCAATTTCCTATAAAATTATTCTTATTCATATTTGTCGAATTTTCAACGGATTTCGAGATATATATTATTGAATACCGATAATTTTCGAAAAAAAACATTTTTACCTAACCCTTTTTGTTAAAAATTTGCTTCTAATACCTCCCACGATCGTTTCTCAGAAAAATTTTCAGAAACGAAGTTATAGAGCATTAAATTTCCTTTAATTTGATTTAACTTTTGCTACTTTATCTTCAACATACAAGCTCAATTTCGATGTTCTTCTAGAAATGAGTATGTTGACACTACCATCAATAACGTTTTAACATTAGAAATAACGTAGTTGCAATGGACACACAACATTTTTTTTATAATTATAGCTTTTATTATTCATTTAATCACAAGTTCTTTTACATTTCGCTGTCGAACTGTTAGTGTAATAACAGAATATAATATAATAACGCAAAAATCATAACAGCATAATTAACATAAATACCATTCTTTAGTTTTTGCTTTCCATATTTTTCTGTCCTATGCCATATTCTTCATTTCATTCCATCTTATTCATCGTGTCTCAACTGCTTGTCTTAGTGATTGAGTCCACCGAACGCGTGGCCGCCCTACTTTGTTCTTCCCTTGTATCCTAGTCTCAAAAATTTGTCTGGCTTTTCTTTCTCTCTACTATATTAAATCGTTCTTCAGTCTTGGTGTTTTGTGATTTCTGAGCTGTTTCACTGTTATTAATTAATATTAGTATTTGCATGGAGTATTCTATGTTGTCGCCGTCGTCACCTCTCCTTGATTGAATATACCGACTCCGTTGTTGCAAATCCCCTTGCAATTCGAGCATGCGACAGAGAAGTTTAACGATGCTTTTCTACAACCGCACCCGCTACTTTCACATCCTTTCGTGCATCGGCAAAAAATCATTTTCAAAATTTCGTCAGGAGCAGCATCCAATTCTGAGAGTTTCGGAACTAGTTGGTCATCCCTCCTCTCCCAACCCCAATTCGGTGTCCCACCATTAGGTTCCTCCCCTAACCATAGTTGTACTTGGTTGTACGCCCGGAATGCATGCTGCTTAACAGCTACTTCAGTTGTAGGGAGAGTTGAGAGACCAGACTTCATGTTTGCAGCTGCTTTGTAGAATGTCACAATCAGTTGGGGGTTTGGCTACCAAGAGAACAGCCAAGTTAACGTCCTCTCCAATAACAGCTACCGACGAATTTTGTAATCTGTTGATAGCTGTCTTCCCAATATCAACATCAGCATCACCTGATGCTTGGAGCGTATTTATCCCATTTTTTCTGCAGCTGTATCATTAGCAGGATTATCATCTGACGCTTATTATTAAAGTTGGAAAGGAAATACTCTTGTTTGAATTGCATTTCACTTTCCAAACTGACATTGATGTCCACACTTCTCGTAAGCCGATATCGTCGACTGTGTTCAGCTGCTTTTGTGCTCCCTGGTGTGTCGGTGTACCCATCAAATACCACTGTACAACCTCTCCCATTATAGTGATTCTTCAAATATTTAACGTAACCGTCACAAATGGTTGATAAAGTTGTCTCTCTTTGCCAAACTACTTTATGGGCTAGGAATTCCCCATCAACAACAAATTCAAAGATAGTCAAATCAACGACCTTGTCAATTTTGTTAAACAGATTGTATAGCACTGACTCTCTGCACTTCATCATTCCACTTTCGTTAAATAATGCCACGGGGTAGGGCGACAATTCATACTGCATATATATCTTCAAATCCTCGTCCGATTTCTTGGTAATGGAGATTCGCTAAAAGAGCAAGAATGGATCCACGACGACTTTGTCATTGTCAATCTTGATTGTCGAATTCATTGAGGAAAGAGGAAGTGCGCGATCTTTTCGTGTCAGTTTGATACTTGTGAATGGCAAGTTTTCCATTTTTGTCATTGCTCGTTTGCCACTTATAACTGCATTATGACATAAAACTGTATTATCAGCCACGATTCCTGCAGCGATTGACATGATTTTCTCAGTCCTCAGAAAAGGAGGGTGATTATCAAGCCATTGTGTAAGCTTGGCAATGTGACTTGCGTTTCGACTTTGGCGAGCTTCTTCAATATCCTTGTGCTGCTCACTTGATGAAAACAAAATACCACAATATTCTTCTAGTGAAGCACATATGTTGCAGACATCCCAGTTACCTATTTACTGAGAGCACTATCTGTCATACCTCTACCACGGGTCATTCCACCTCGGCTTTTGAATGACGGCATTAAGATTGCCCAATGGTCATGTCTGACCACATGCCGGAACAGAACTGGTCAATTCTTCTCACAGTAAAGTAGCATTTGTTCACGAACTTCTCGTACTCCTCTGGTGTCAACAGAGTAGAGGCTTTCCATATCCTGTACATATAAGTGGCAAGACTTGGCGTAGGCGAAGTGTACAGCAGCGTGAAAATAAGGTATCATTCGCTTACAGCAATTCAGGTGAGCAAGGAAATCGACAGGACCCTCTGCATGGATGTACTACTTTATCAAATTCACCATTTTGAAGTATTGGATCCATAGCATTGCAGTGGGTCCATTGTTGCTAATCCTGTCCATTGCTTCTCCAAATTTGATAGCCACTGATTTGAGTAATTTGTTTTGGTTCAAAGAATTCATTGAGGGAGGCTCGTAGAGGAAATCTGACGTAAGGGTGTTGATGCATGTCTGGTCTTCCTCAGAGAGTTCTACTTTGTCTAATGTCATGTTTGACAAGGTATTTTCAACAAAAAAATGACCCCGTACTGTTCTGGGAAAGGCGTGCCTATTCAGCATTTTGTCCACCGATAATGGAGCGTAAATAGTGGATAAAACTTCATTCAAACCAGCTCACATCACGAGGTACCCTACACACCCAATAAATGGCATCAGCAGACCAAACCCGCCGAGACGTGGAATACAACTGGATATCTGGGCACCTGCAACAATATGCCGAACTTTCTAATATAGTGGTTGACCAAAAATTACGAAAACATGTTTTTGATCTATTTCGTCACACAACATATGTGCATAGTGCAGCGCTGTATAAACTGTCATGTTGTGACGGAGGTGAGCATTTATGAAAGGAAGGGTAATCACTGGCGGCTTTTCACTTAGCTGTCCTCTTATTAGACAATGCATCTATCCTATCCATTCAGGGACTAAGAGTCCTTGCTTTTCTTATGTGTTACAGGATGGTGGTGGCTCTTCTGGTACATTAATGGGTGCCACAGTCACATTTCGTAGACCTCCTTTCATCGATGTGTATGTTTTTAACGGAATAATTCTGAGATTTCCAATTTCAGTACACGTGGGCATCGTGTTTAGTCTTGGTATTTCTGAACCTCTTTCGACATGTTTGAATGGAGTGACACATTTGATTCCTCCCATATCGTGGAAGGCATGGTGCAAACATTGAAATCCACGTTATCAAACATCAGTTGGTTGAATACAGCTGGATTGTAGGTTAGCTGAGCGTGGGCAATCGCAGTTAATTCCAATTTCTATGCTTCGTAGTACAATGAG
Organism: Vesta saturnalis; assembly: GCA_036346205.1. NCBI lineage: Eukaryota > Metazoa > Arthropoda > Insecta > Coleoptera > Lampyridae > Vesta > Vesta saturnalis. The sequence continues at coordinate 663,851 of JARFJB010002052.1, forward strand.
CTGAAACCAAGATTTACTAGATCAGTCAAGTTCTTTGAGGTGTATTTTCTGTGGAGCCAAAGGGAGATGTTTGTCAGTATTGGTGGCAAGAAGGTACGAGGCCTGACAACTGATGTGATTGCGTGCTCATTTGCAACACACTTCTTCTTTGATTCGTCAATTTTCTTGGTTTTTCTTTATCCTAACCTCTTCAAGGAAGGTATGGAGGGATTGAGGGAGAGAATCAACATCCTTCAAGAAGTTATCTCTTGGCGGGTAAGAGTTATAATTGTACACTACACTTTGAATATCTTGCCTTATTATCTCAGCAGCTTTTCGAACGATCCTCAGTCGCTCTTCTTCCTCATTACTTTCTTTCTTATCATACCAAGTGTTGATTAGCAATTTATACCCAGTGTCCCTAAAACAAATTGTTGGTACCTTGAATCTGTTGGATCCTGGAATCACGATTATGCGATCCTCATACTTCTTCAACAATTCTCTTTTGATAGTTCTCCACTTAGGTTTCTTCCCACTAACAGCACCCATAATTTCATTTACAGTAAACTGACAGCCACCATTAGCCTCCAGTAGGTCAATAACCTGTTCCATTGCGTTTGAAACATACTCTTCAGACGAAGATGTTGAGAGTTTCCATTATAACGGTCTCACAAAGTCCAACCAACATTCATCGTAATACAAGGCCTCCTCCGAAACCAAATCATTTATGGAGGAAAGACGACCCATCACTTCACCTCCCCATTTGTCACGTCTAGCTCGAGCAGCATCCACAACCGTTACTTGTATGTCAGTTTTTCGCCGTCCTTTTGTGATGTCATTCCTTGGGCTTCTTATGCTCACTCTTAACAGTTTTGGCACAAAAGAAACACTTTGTTTTGAAATCGAATTTAAATTTTTGGACTTCAAAGTCGCAAGGTCAGGTGGTTCAGAAGTCGTAATTTTTTCGACATTCAGTATGAATGAGAAGGGTGTCCAAACCCTCTAAAGAGGAGCTATGGCCATCGCCCGTTTCTATGCTTACTTTGACGAGTGATAATATTCCTTTTTTTGTCATTGTGGAAACATCAACAGCTGGTCCATCGATTGTTTCATCACACACAAAACAACGAATAGCCATGTTAACTGTCAATCGCGTAACTAAAAATTAAATTAAATAAAAAAAAAGAAACAAAAGCACATCTACAAAGCACGAACGTTTGATTCTAACCGTCTAACTCCAAAAACAAAACCCATTCTTCAATTCAATTATTCCCTTTGACGAAATTTATGATTACAATAAAGATCACATAAATTTTAACAATAAGTCGAAATTCTACGTACACAGTTTCAAGTCTAAATGTATTAAAAAATATACTACGTAAAAAATTACCTTACGTTTTCAAAAATTCTCGATTTTCATTGACGTACCTGTACCTCGCAAATCGTTGAGAATTCAAGAGATTAGCTTTTATTTTTTGAAACTGTACATGTTACAAATTTTTTCATTATACATATGATACGTTATATAATAAAAGTTATAATTATAAAAAAAATTTTGTCCATTGCAACTACCTTATTTCTATTGTTACAACGTTATTCATTATGGTAGTGCCAACATAATCATTTCCAGAAGAACATCGAAATTGAGCGTGCATGTTAGAAGTTCTATAACTTTTGATTGGTTGAAAATAAAGTAGCAGATAAAGGAAATTTAATGCTCTATAACTTCGTTTCTGAAAGTTTTTCAGAGAAACGATCGTAGGAGGCATTAGAAGCAAATGTTTGACTAAAAGGGTTAGGTAAAAATGATTCTTTCGAAAATTATCGGTATTCAATAATGTATATCTCTAAATCCGTTGAAAATTCGACAAATATGAATAAAAATAAATTTAATTACCTTTTATTTTTATCCAGAAGAATTTTTCTAGTGTTTCCAAGATATAAACGAAAAACCCCCCTCCGACCTTAAGCTCATCTCCAAGGGGCGGCGACTTTAAGTATGTTTACCTACTAACTACTACTAACAAAGTCCTGAAGTCAAAAATTCTCGCATATTCCATCCACTCTACACCCCTCTTTTGTGCACTCATTGACTGGAATATAAGCAATCGCACACCGTAGGGGAATTTACTTTCCAATCAACAAATTGATGGGATTTTCCCATACATTGATGTACGCGTCTACAGGTATTTATCTTAAAATGTGTTTCCGAAATCTTTCTTTTATCGGAATAATGTTGGTTGCTACACTAAGACAGGTTGTCGGTGACGTACGGTACGCACTTGATATTAAAACAAGCACTTGACTCCATACTACATCAATTTTACGTAAGTGGGAACGAGCTACGTTGTAGTAAGCAATAGACCCGTAGCCTACTTTGCTGCCTATCAAGACGTTTATAACTTTTCTTAAAGCTGCCGTATCGGCTACACATGGGAATCCGGCTATTACCCGGAGACGATTTAAGATCAAGTTGCACGAAGAAACAAGATTTGAAATGTGGCTCTTCCAGGTGAGTTATTATCAAACGTCACGCCTAGGAATTTTAATTCATTTTTTAAAGTAATTACGTTACCCTTGAGAAGTACTGGATCCGGATGCAAAAGTGGACGCATGTTGTTTTATTTATTGAGAATTTAAACCCACGTTCCCTAGCCGACTATACAAGAACATCTATGTCCTCAATTTTTTTGATGTCCTGATCAGAAATAGCAACTGCGAGATCGTCTACGTAGAGAATGGTTACTAGTACATTTTACTATGCCATTGATACTAAAGAGCGTAACGCTCACAACCGATCCTTGTGGGATACCAAGTATTTGTGAGTAGGGCTCTGAAACCGAAGTACTTACTCTCACTTTCAACACACGATTGGCGAGAAAGTTTTTTATGAGTTCCAAGCTTTTAAAATTCCATATTTCCACACGGTATCGTAAGCTCTCTCCATATCGAAAAATACCACATCGGTATGGTGAGTGTGTAAAAAAGACATTAATAATCTTATCAAGGTGTAGTATTTGGTCCTGCGTTAGGGTACCCACGTCTAAATCCTGTCTGGTAAGAACTAATCAGTTTACTTTTTCCAAAGTTGTAACTAGGCGGTGGTTTACCATAGCTTCCATCACCTTACTCAGATATGACGTACGTGAAATAGGTTTGAGGTTTTCTGATTTGGTATTATTATTATTTTTTCTAGTTTCTTAGCATGCTGGTTTTTCACGATTCTGTGACGAGTCTATGCCAAGTCACGTAATCTTTCTATTGCAAAATTTTCTGATTATGGAAGTTGTTTCTAGTATAACCGCTTTCTGTATGTTTGTGTGGATGTTTGTTTAAAAGGTCGGTTATTTTTAGGTTTTGCATGAAAGTTTTAGTAGTAATTCCTATCAGTGACACTACTATTGGTACTATTGATATTTTATCCTGTTTCCAAATCTGTTTAATGTCTATAGCTAGGGGCGTGTATTTATCGATTTTTTCCATTTGTATCACATTGCTGTCATTAGGCATGAAGATATGTATGAAATATGTTTGTTTATTTGTTTTATCTAAAAGGGTAATATCTGGTCTGTGACATAAGATTGTTTTGTCGGTGTGTGTTGCCCGTCCCAGAATAATTTAAAATTTTCATTTTCAAGTATTGCTTCTGGTGTATATTTGTAGTAATGGTGTTTCTGTTTGAGTAAGTCTATGTTTGAGGGCAAACTCTTGGGGTATGATTTTGCTGCTGTATTGTGCCTATGAGTATTTCCTGGTAAAATTTTGCAGTCTCCTGAAATGTGTTCTATCGTTTCTGGGAATTGGTGTCATTTTCGGAATAAATGTGAGTCTATGCCTTCTTTTATTATGTACTTTCTGTAGTCATTTGTGGCTATAACTTGGATGGCTAGGGCAAAACCCTCTGTCCCTGTAGCCATTTGTATGAAAGTTGTCTATCAATGATTGGATTTGCATTAAGTTGTAGTGGTGTCCGTGAAGCGCCTTCCTTTCCCAAGTACATATTTTTCTTTTGTTGTATTGTTAGAGTGTGTGTCTTGAAGCGTTTCATTTTTGCAGAGATTGAGTGGGGTTTATGCTTTGTCTGCTTTTATTATTGCTTAATGTAGAGGATTCGTTTTGTCTCTGAAGTCGATTTTTAAAACGTTCAATTTGGTTGAGTATTTTCAAGTCTATTAATCCTCTACCTCCTTCTTTTTTCTTAATTGTTACTCTTTCTATACATGAGTTGGGGTGTAATTTGCGTATTCGGATGTGTTTGATTAGTTCACTCCTGGTGAGTCGATTAAGTTCTTCTAGATCTGTATCTGACCATTTAATTAATCCAAATGAGTAAGTTAACACGGGAATAGAATACGCATTGATGGCTTTGGTGGTATTCTTTGAGTTAAGTTTTGACTTAAGTATCAATGTGAACCGGTGTTTATATTTATCTTTCAGTTTTTCCTTGATTCGTGAATGATTTATACTTGTATTTTGTTCGAAACCTAAATATTTATATAATTAAAAATTATTATTAATTTTATTAAATACATAAATAAAACGTTTACCTCGAGTAGGATTTGAACCTACGACCTGTACTTTGCTAGAGTACCGCGCTAACCAACTGCGCCATCAAGGTTCAAGCCCCAATCGATGTAAACTTTGTCTTTATGTATGTAGAACGGATGTCAATTCTAAATATAATGAAACTACAACCAAATTACTTATATTAATGGAATGTGAGCCTGTAATATCGCAAAGATTCGCACATACCAAAGCAACTTGACTAATATTAAATTATTATAAGTTTTTGTTATGAACGAATAAGTTCAAAGGTAATATTATAATAATTAAACATTTATATGTTTCATATGGCTGCATGTTCTCGAGTGTTTCATTGTATTGTTGTTTGTATTTCCCTCTACAAACGTTTAACATTTTGCATTTGCTGATGCCAAATTCCGTCTTTTGTGAACTTTTCTGGGGTTCTTAAATGTGATTGCATCTGAGTATTGCCTTGAGCAAAAAGTTTAATGTCATCCATGTATAGCAAGTGGTTAATGGTATGTTGATCAATTGTTTGGTGTTTTATTTTAAATCCAAATGGTGTGTCGTTGAGTGAGTTTAGGGACAGACAGAACCATAAGGTACTGAGTGAATGTTTTCTTGTAGTATATGTAGCATGTGGTAATATTTCTCTGTTCTTTTTCTGCCTGTTTCATAATCACACTGTCCTTTGCAACCTTGACTATTTTTTCTGCAGCCTTTTTGTTCCTCTGTCAGAATGTTGTATTATGTTAAGTGTTTATCAATTTTAAGCATTATTAACGTTGTGATTATTTTGTACAGGGTTGGCAGACAGGTCATTGGTCTGTAGTTAGCAGGGTTCTTAATGTCTTCGTTTTTTGGTATAATGTAGGTTTTTCCATGTCTTAAGAATTGTGGTGTGGTGTGTAGTTCCATTACGACTTTATTAATTTGCGTCACTAAATGTTGGTGTATGGATGTAAATGGTTTGTACCAGAAATTATGTAAATGGTCTATTCCAGGAGCCTTCCAATTATTCGAATTCAAATTATTATTATTATTGTACTTAATATACAGTTTTATGCTCTTATATTGCTTTAAACTTAAGAAACTCAATGTTTTGTAAATTAGAGTTCTATGATTACAAATTATAATGCTCAACTGGTTTGAAACATTTCATTGGTAATTAATAGTTTGTAAAATTTATGTTTAAATACATAACTTAAACCCAAAAGACAGGTATTTATACTATGATTTAAATCGTGAAAATTTACTGTATGAATAGGAAACTTAATTAACGATTATTAACCAAAAACTTCACTTTTCATTGAATACGATTGCGGTTGATAGGTATACAATTTGTAAAATTTATATTTAAATGCGTTATTTAAACAGAAGAGAAAAGTATTTATAATTAACTAAAATGGCCCAAACTTACATTTTAATGTAACTACTTGATAAGAAAATTTGGTTATAAAAACTATAAATTACAGAATATATGAGTTATGTTTTATATTCTTCCTTAAGCATACATTAATCTTTGCTTAAAAGAAAAGTTTGGAAGTTGTTTCACCAATCAATGACAGTTTGATAAGTAAAGACACAGTCGAATGCTGCATGGAAATCGATATTGTATATCAAATGAACTTGATTGGAAGGCTATTAATTAGTAATGATTCCAAAAATTATCCTGAAGAATTAACTTGACTTTATTACGTATTAATCAGGTATATTTGCAGTAAAAAGAGAGTTAGATAATTTTAATAATTATACTAACTACTTTACACCTTGTACATAGATTATTAAACTTGCTTTATTTATAGTACAATATTTCCTGCCCCAATAACTGTGGTAACTAGTATAATTAAGCGAATATGCCATAAAATAACATTTTCATGTTTATAGAATATATTATGATAAATTTAAGTTTGACTGATAGAGCAAGGCGATGTTAATAATAAGAGGTCTGTATTTGTACTACTGTTTGAAAATATATTTTGGAATCAAGCAGGGTGAAAATGGGAGGCACTAAGTACAATTGATAATTACTAAAGTGAGAAAGGCGAGTTATGATTGGTTAGATTTTGAAAATTTGAATAAGAATAGATTTCAGAGAAATGAGTTATGGGAAATACCTTACATTACTATTAAAGTAATTTCCGGATTATAGAGGTTGTATTTATTATGAAGATTTGAAAACTAACAATGGGGTTCAATATCTAAAGGGTCAAAGTCTTTGTGAGCAAAATCATTTATGACATTTAACAAACAAACTGTATGAAAAAGATGAATTTATAACAAAATTTTACATTTTACAAACCGAAAAGGACAACTGGTTCGTGAACAATAGAAACCCAATTAAGTTTGCTGCTTTGGGATACAGATAAACATAAAAGTATTAAATATTAAATTACTGAGAATGTGAAGTCCTTTGAAAATGGCCAAATAAAAATAAAAATATAACATAAATGACTAACGAATTATAAAGAAAAATTATAGTTAATAAACTTAAAAATAAAATATTTCTAAAAATAAGTACAAACATTCTGTATATAAGCTAAGATAAGTGTAACAAAAAAGCTGGAACGTGCACAAATTCAGAAAATAAATTCCATTTTCTGAATGGTACCACCAGATATGTCATTTAAATAAAGAGAATGTTGGGAATTTGGATACTTACCTATTTAATTATTAGAGGTTCAGAAAAATTTATCTACGAGTAAAATAAATAAACCCTAATTTAAATTAAAATTATTAAAAGTTAACTATATAATAAAATGTTTTTAGCAAAATATTGTACAAAATCAATAGTCATAGTTTTCATTATTACGTTTTAAAATCCCTGGATAATATGTTATATTTCGATGCTAGTCGAGTTTTGTATTGAAACAACTAAAAAAATCTTTTCATTTATATCTAGTCTACCTACCATACATAAAAAATGTTGCAATAATCCACTTATTAATAAAAACTTCATCAAACAAAATAATCTAACAGAAAATATTGATTGTGGCTATAATATACAGTTCGGTTAATTTAGCATGAAACAATGGAAACTTGGACAATCAAGCAACATAATAAAATGTATTTTATTTCATACATCCGGAAACACCGTGTTTCGTTTTCATATGTCTATTGAAGTTAAAGAAACTTTACCGTAGCACAAACCTCCAGTAGGGCTTATTAAACAATACACTCTTCATTTTAACTTAAGTATAACATTCTAAGGAAAACTTCAAAGAAATATTAAACTGTTAACAAGACATAATTAATAATCCTGATCAATTTACCATTCAATAGGACCTTAAAACTAAAACCAATGATCAAAAGATTGAGTTAAAAGAATGAAAGGGAAAATGTATGAGTAAAACACATCCAATTTGTGCAACCTGTTTTGAAACACATTTATATCCACACGCGAAAAATATGATTGTTTATTGAATATAGCGTGACATCTATCTAACCAGTTTCTAAGGCCGCTTGGGACGAAATGTCAACTTACTGTAATATGTCTTTTTTCAGTAACTTTTTTGTAATATAAATTTATTGCAGAGAATATCAAGCAATTTAAAATGTTGATATTACTTGGTAGTAGTAACACGTATGGATATTAATTGTTGAGCCCTCCGCTGTGCCTAATTCTGTACGCTTAACTATGATGTCAAAAATGGGTTAAGGAAGATTGCTCACATTACTTTTGTAATAAATATAAATTCGAAGAGCCTGAAAGAAAATAGTTATTTCTTATACAAGACGATAAAATACAATTTTATCGATGAGAGAAAAATATTAATTCATTCCCTCCTTCGTCGCTCATGAATTAATTTTCGATAGTTGTATTTTATTGTCGTGTATAACACTATTTTTTTCTATAGCAAATTTTTAATGAAAAATTAAAGAAATATTAAATGAGTTAGTCACGTTTTAAAATCTCAGTAGTATGGGTTGCTAGGGTTGACACTGAATAAAACAAAATTTGTATATTTATATAAATAATAATTAAAAAAATTAAAATCTACCCTTGCTGTTAATGTTTAACTTTATCTACCCTTGCTGTTAAAGTTCAACTTTATCTACCCTTGCGGTTAAAGTGAAACTTGATCTATTTATTTGGGTTGTTCAAAGCACACTTTTAACAATTGCTATAGAAAAAAATAATTATGTTTCGTAACTTTAAATTATCAAAATTGACATTATTTAGAGGTCACACTGCACTCGCCCTTGTAAACCTGGAAATAAAACACGCGCGTTCTCTTTCTGTTAATTTTGGGTGCAGCAGTTTAATGTCTTGATTGTTTGATTGATGTTTTGATTACAAACACTATATGGGTTTATAAATCGTGTATTTCGAGATAAATTATACAAAATTTAAACGTTTCACAACCATATTCCAAAAGATGAAAACGCAAACATCACATTCCATATTTCATAAATTTGTTCTGTCTCAAGCAATTATATATATCACCATTTACTGAGGACAATAAGTGTAATTGTTACCGAAACGTATACATTCATAGAAAATATAAATAGAAAAATACACCATTTAAAAATCCAAAAGCAAAGTATTTTAATTATGTAGAAGAATGGTGAAAGTTTACATTTTCATGTTTCGATAACCAGTACACGTATCGCGTCAACAGTAATGACAAGTTTAACAATTAATTAGTCAAACATATAAAACATGAAAACGCAATCAATAAGCCTGCTATCGCAGTGCATGTATTTAAAAATCTACTATTGAACATTATGTTATTGTAAATAGATAAATAGTTTGATATTAAATAGATTAAAAATATTATTAAACTAATAATGACTCTCCAGAACACCCTCTAACGCAATATTAAACACTGCTAAATGTGTAAATTTGTGAAAAACTCTAAATCATAACATTCTGTTTGGAAACTAATTACTATGTTCGTATACAAAAAGAAGCTATTGAGATATATGAACATCCAAATAATTTTAATAGACGAGAAAAAATATATTTGGTATCGTGTATTTAAAAAAAGGTAGAATGGTGCATTTGATTTTTAACTTTTGGTAAGTCTAGGTCTTTTGCGGTTTGTGTTAAACCTCGAAGTAAATGCATTAAAAATTGTTAGACCAATATCACAAGATCTGCAATCTTTTAAGATACTTAAAATTAAAATGAGATTAACTGTATAGAATATGTTTGCAATGTATCGTTACAATTATAGTCTTTAAGTGGTAACAGAAAATTATGAATTCTTTATAGGATTTCCTATCATTTGACTAGATTTTTAATTGGTATGCCAAGTTTTAAATTGTGACTTCTTCTATAATTTTTAAATTAAAGCTTCTCACAACTTTGCACCGACATTATAATGTGATTTAATTTTGTTAAATTTCTATTTTGATTGTGGCATTTTTCATTATTAGTCTTCGTCCGTTAGAGACTGTTCTCGAATGTGATTTTCAAGGTGGATTAATCTCTCATCATTACTAACTATTTATCATTACTGCAATAAAATAATTAGTAAGATTTAAAATACATGCACCTAATTGTTACAGTAGTCTTACTTTGCGTTTTCATATTTTTACATATTTGACTAATTTATTTATATGTAATTCCTACAGACGACGATAGATGTACTTTGTAACAACCCTTTTTGAGTTGTATTAAAATACACCTTAATTTAAGGTCTTTCATTCGTTCTGTTGTAAATATAAGAAAAATTTTAATTATTGAAATATAGGTATGTGGTAGGTAACTTAATTTGCATATCTTGTTAAGTGCATATATTTCTTAATGGTTTATATTCCCACTTCAAATTATTTTTCTGATCATTTTATTCGCGCATTACGTCATCGTGACTTATTGCTGCGCAAATCCTTTCGCGCACGACTACCTCGTCTAATTTCAAAGGATCCATTTTTTGACTTCCTGATTATGACATTTTGGTAGTTTTATGGGGGGTTGTTGTGTTCGTAAGAGTGCATCATCTTTGTCTTTGCTACTTCATCTAGATTTCGGCTTATTTACGAAACGTGCATGTTAGTTAGGGGTATGTTTAGTCTTGGACGACGACTGTGGAACAACATGAAACCTGAATCTCGTGAAGGGTAGAGTGGCCTCTCTTGTTCTCCATGACGAAACATCCTGAGCTAATTTGCCATAGAAATAGTCGTATCTTAGATTTACCGATTTTGACTCACCTAACGTGACTGTGGTAGTTTTTATTTAATTTTTATTTAGCATTTTAATTTTTCCCTTTTTATTTTTATTTACATTTTATTTAGATTTTAGGTATGTGTTTACATTTTACTTGAATTTTAATTAGCTTAAGATTTTTTTATTTTCTTAAATTTTAATAAATTCATTTATTAGCTTAGTGTTTGGAATCTCCGCTTTGGTGATCTCCGAGTCCCAATTTTAGGAGGGGGTGTGTAACAACCCTTTTTTAGTTGTATTAAAATATACCTTAATTTAAGGTCTTTCATTCGTTCTGTTGTAAATATAAGAAAAATTTTAATTATTGAAATATAGGTATGTGGTAGGCAACTTAATTTGCATATCTTCTTAAGTGTATATATTTCTTAATGGTTTATATTCCCACTTCAAATTATTTTTCTGATCATTTTATTCGCGCAATACGTCATCGTGACTTATTACTGCGCAAATCCTTTCGCGCACGACTACCTCGTCTAATTTCAAAGGATCCATTTTTTGACTTCCTGATAAATGTTAAGAGACGCAGAAAGCGTTTTTGGGTTTTCCACCTAAATTTAGTGAGAAGTGCCATTAATTTGATGGTAAGATATCTTTTAACGCATTATACTAAAAATTAAAACATTTGCTCTTTTCAGGCACTTTTACTTCACTTTTATTTTTTTACTTTTACATTTAATTGTACCCCTTTGGATTACGCATTTAATTTTACTGTTGCGTACGCTTTCATTTTGTGATTGCAATTTTGATTGGAAAATTTCAAGATAATGCATTAAACGGATTATTCCATTTCAAGAAGAACATTTATAAGGATAATTCCAGTTTTGGGTGTGCATTACAATGTAAAGCATTATTACAAGAGATTGCGCAATATTGTGGCAAAGATGACATCAGCTCAGTTGAAATTTCCGTAATCGTTTAGATACCAGAGGTTATTAAAAAATTTGTGTACAAAAATTTTAAACAGGTACTTAATGTTTAATGATTATTTAGCAATTTAAGGTTTTTACAATTAGTTTTTAAGATATATTTTATTTAACCCTATCACTTTAAATATTTAATAAACCTAGTCTGTATATATATATTTTTTTTATATTTTGATAAAATTTTTATTGTTAACAACCTCGGTTTAGTTATTCTGAGCATTATTAAAAAATAACTTACCGTCCGAGATCATTTTATTAGTGTTACATTGCAGCATTTTTATTATTTATGTCAAGTGAAAATAATCGAGCAGAATTTGGGGTAATTAAGCAAATCAAAAGAATGAACTCCCCACTCAAACTACCGACTTTGACAATGGCATTCATTGTGGTGAATTATCTCCAGTTAGTTTAACGATTTGTGTTTTCGGAGAACTTTTTACTCTTATTTCTTTATTTCATTATTATATATTAAAACATTTATATATTTTATACCATTTATACCAGTTACACCACTAATATTATAACTTGTTATTGAAATCTATACATTTTGTTATAAATCTGAAAGATAAGTATTTGTAATTGAAGGTTAAAGTCACATATTTACAATATTTTAGTTTGTTCTAACAAGAAATATTACTTTTACTGTTTTTGTATTTAGCTTCATATTTTGCAATTCTGATTATTACTCATAACATTCCTATAATTAGGTACTCTTAAACACTCAAAATATAATTCGTGTTATACTAAACGGTCTTCTCCGTCTTTCCCGCAAATGGTTTTACTTACCTATCGAATGCCAGTACATACCATCGTGATGGTGAAGCCTATTGTGAATATCTGTAGATAGACGTCCTTGGATATCAGATTAGGCAAGATATAAACTTTTAAATGTAATTTCGCACTTGTTAGTTTTGACACCCCATAACCATTACGCTGTAAAATTCAATCCGTTTATTGTGTGTGCAGACCACATTACAACGGTATAGCACATATTCTAACCGGGTGATTTACATGCAAGCGGCTAAATCACAAGTTGCGTTCTGATAATATGAATCTATTACATAAGTAGTAGTGGGGAAATTGCGGTTTCACTTTTTACCTTGGGAATTCCCAAGGCTGCCCAAGTGGAGGACGTGTTTTGACCTTGACAGCCACGTGAGGGTGTGGTTCGACCTTGAGACTGACGTCGGGGCTGACCATGGGCTGACTTTGAGCCTGACCTTAAGGGTCACGTGGGCAACGTATTTTGACCTCGAGACTGACTTCGGATTTGACCTTGAGGTTGGCCTTGGGACCAGGCATTGGAATTGGCCTTGGGTTTGCCCTTGGCGTTGGTCTTGGGGTAGCCAAAGTCAGAACCAAATTTACTTTTTAGTCATGTACAGAACTTTCTCCGCGGGAAATTTGAATTTGAATAAGGGGACCCTAATGCTAACTCTCTCGGCTCTTTCTCAAACACACAAATCAAGCTCAAATAAATCACGCTCTATTAATTCAATTCAAACAGTCAGATCAGTCTCAATCAATCAATCAAATCAATCTCAATCAATCAAATCATAACGTACAGCTTGCGAAAAACCAGCTACAGTTCAAAAATACTGATTGGACTAATTTACAGCTTGCTAAAACCAATCACAATTCAAAAATACCAAATTGATTTAACTTACATCTTGCAAAAGTAGCTCTCAATTTATTTCAAAAATAACAGTATGATTTAACTTACAGCGTGCAAAAAAACGACATGAAATTAGTGTGTAACACTATTGCCACGTTTTGCAACACCACTGATAAATGATCTTTTCTTAGTAAAATAGTAAAACATCCACCAAACATCATGTCGCTGTTTCTTTAATTTTGAGAAATGAAAACCGTATTTTCTCCTTCCTCTTTGAAGGTTCTTAACTCATGGGAGAAGGCTTGGAGGAAACATTTTTATATGAATGAAAGCACTGCCTTAATTTTATGCAACGCATTGCCTCTTAAAAATTTTCAAAACAATCTTTAAACACTTATATATATATATATATACACATACACACACACACACACACACACATATATACATTTATTTCAGAAATATCACAATAAAACAATAACCTCTAGTAGAGATGTGTGTATGTGCTAAAATATTACGTTTTAGGTCAAAGTTATTCTACGATCAATAAGTTTTCAATATGAACTGATATTGGGTTTCTTAAATGCATATAAAAGTTGACCTTGGCACGTTAATAACATAGGTATTTAAAGCGTTCATAAATTCTATGAGAATTTCACGCCATATCGATTATCACCAGATATTTCATACACTTTCTGAGTTTATGCGCATTAGTTTTACAGTTAAACAGTTTATTCAAATAAAGTTATTATAGGAGAATTGGAAACCAAAGTATCGATACATTATTAACTAAATTCTTGTTCAACATTTAGATATGGAAGTATCCACTTTATTTTCTCAATAAAACTGAGAATGACAGTCTTTAGTAATGTATACGTTAAACGAGAAAGAACGATCAACAATTCTGACGAAAGACAAGAACCAAAACTGTAAATGCAAATCTGATCTTAAACGTAAGCGTAATTTTGAAGCATATAAAATAAAGTATATGTTGCCTTTTTTTACTTCCCAATTACGTCAGCCGGCCAAGTTTTCAGAATTATTTGTATATAACTTTCAAGACAGTTAAACAGCCGATGTATGTCTGAAAACTAGACTAAATCATTATCGGTCTGAAAGTAATTCCCACTTTACCAGATCGATACGGGAACAGGGCAAGTACTGGTGCTCGATTTTTGTTCAGCAACGTTATGATAAAGTCCTCGTTCGCACTGAATGCGAACGTTAGGAAGTGAACCAATTTCTCTGAGATACTCAACTGCAGATGCTGCAGCTACCCAAACATATGCGTTGTGCCACATATATTTGATATGATAGCTACCACAGATTATAAAATACTGTTACAAAAATTCCAACAATACGAACAAGAGAAAAGAATGCATTTAGTAAATGTGCTCAGTTATGGAAAAAAAATGAATTAACCAAAAAGCAATGCAGCTATAATTAAAAACCCGCTGCCAAATTATCTGCCATAATGCTTTCATATTATGTAAACAAATTTTGACCAAACATTTTTAATAAGCAACTTCAAAGTCCACAATACCAGAATTTGAGTCATATCGGTTTTTAAACACGAGATTCCCTCATTTTTGATCCGCCATTTTACATTTTTTAATTTTGACAAATGATTTATACTTAGCAATCTAAAAAAAAACCCAATACCCCGACCTTAAAAAAATCGGTTTATAAATAAGAAAATGCACAATTTCTAACCCTAAAAACGGCGCGCCACTGTTTTTTTTAATTTTGAAATTATATAAAAAAGTATTAGTTTGTCTTTTTAATTTTGTACCTTTTTGAAATTTGAAGCAACGTTTTTTTTAATCTTTTAAGTCCCTAAAAATGCCCCGCCACTGGTTGGATTTTGCTCAACGAAGTTGATCTAGATTTTATGACGAAGAATTTGTCTACCAAATTTCAAATCGATAGCTTTAATGGTTCAAAAGATATCGCCCCCCCCCCCCACGCACACACACGAAATTTTTTTTAAATGTTTTTCGTATTTAGGCCATAAAATGTCTAAAATTGAAAAAAAAATTTTTGAAAATTTAATCCGATTATAGTTTAGCTTTATCTTTATACGTACGTATGTGAGAAAGCAATTTTAGGACAACGCTAAGTTCTCCAGGGGTCACTAGATGGAACTCCACTTTTGATGCAGTTTCGCAGATTCTTCAAGCAAAAGAAAAAGTTCCAATTTTGTTACAACGTCTAACGTTAGAACGTTTTAATGAAACTGAATTATTGCACCTAAAGGAATACTGCTTAGTTATGAAACCTTTGGCTTAACGTTAGACTTGTTACAAGGTGAAGACAATGTATCTTTTGAATATTTATTTACCCAACTTAATTTCATTAATTAATAAATATGAGAAACTTCTTGCCCAAACGAAATTGAAATATGGAGGAAAACATCTAGCAAAAATGTACATAAAAAGGTTAAGTACTCGTTTTACTAACATTTTAAATTTGGAATGGGAAGATCCAATTATAGCTGCAGTTCTTTTACCTAAATTTAAGCTACAGTGGTACACTGTAGTAAGAAATCCCAAAAAAACTTGAGAAGATATAAAAAAAAGCATGATAACTGTGACGAAAAAAAATTGGAAAGTTGCAATGAATCAGATGAAAGTGGAAATCAAAACAGGGTTCAAGCGTCAATAATGAAATCTCAATAATTCAGTTGGAATTGCCAAGATATTTGGAGGACAAAAGAAGCAATTTGCACATCTTAAATGAATACCCACCTTAAAAAAATCAAGTATAACACATTTACCTTCGCCAGCACCAGTTGAAAGACTTCACTTTTGCAACTGATTGATACGCCTAAAAGAAAAGCACTTTGAGGTATTGGTACTTACAAAGGCAAATTCAAAGGCTAGTATGTGTTTAATTTAATTAAATTTTTCCGTATATGTTCATGTTCTGGTTTTATTACTCATGAGTAATTAATGATTATGTATGTACAAAAGTAATAAATTCTTGAGTATTTTTTGATTTCTCTTTCCATTACTTTATGCATATTCTTGTAATATTATATACAATAAAAATACATGCACCTCACATAATTTCAATACTAGCAATTTAGGTCCGTATCAAAGGTATCCGAAAAAAGTATCCGGATACTTGTATCTGAGTACATTTTTAAGCAAAAGTATTCTGTAGGTAGCAGACCGCGAAAATTTTATTACTGAAATAAACGTTTATCAAATCGCAATGGTTACTGCGATAGAAAAGTTAATTAATGCGGTTTAACATATTTTATTATATATTAAGTCGTAATTTTATAATGTTTTTTGAATATTTTAGTTTCTGTATTTTACGTAATTGATATTGGAGTAAGGGTTAAAATAAAAACACATGTTAGGATGGAAACAGATGTTCGCTAGAACTGCCTTTATTGAGGTAGTGTAACGAATCTTTGAAAGTCACTGCACATTCTTGTGGTAAAAAATTCACAAAATTGTGTCGGTACAGACCACGATCAAAAGATATCTTTGTGGGTGCGTGGAAACTTGAGACATAAATGTAGCGCTTGTTACGGACGAATGCATATTTTAAAATTAAGCTGTCGTTCAATAATTAATATGAAACTGTTCCAACATGATAATTTTTTGTTTTTCATTGCTTTTGAAGAATGGGGGTTAATTCCGGGAGTAAATGTAGTTAGTTTTAAAATTGGGGGAAAAGTGAGGGACAGTTAGAGGTACAGTGTCGATAGAGCTAGATCGATAGGATTAATTAAATGCCTTCATTATAAACAGTTTGTCTTTAAAATAATTCTTGCGTGTACATTTTCTTTTGAATTAGCCAACGCTAATTTGTCTTTTCCTTCGGGTGTTAGTTTTACTGTGTTTTTCAAATATTAATCTATAAATAACAGTCACCCTTTTTGAAGTTAAACCGCATATATTAATGATTTGTGTCTGTGATCAATTAAAGGAATATATATATATATATATATATATATATATATATATATATATATATATATATATATATATATATATATATATATATATATATATATATCATACAGTCCGCGCGGCCAAAGAATGCCTGAACGTTGGATGCGCATTTGTCCAACTTCAAGTCGCTTAAGCGCGGCATGTCAGTGGGGTCGCCACCAAAAGCGCGTTCCGTTTATTATCATGTATTACACTAATTAATTAATTATTTCTGTTATTAATTTACATACGTACTTGTTAATTTAACTTTATTACAATTATTACGACAAAACGACAGTGAACCATTTTGTGTCCTATGTGAATTTCAAAGCTCGTTTGGTGACGAATAATTGAAAACGCGACACCGACGCCACTGGTAATGCTTTCAGTCGCTATTGCGTTAACGAGTGCGGCCGAATGCACGAACATCCATGCGGGATACGAGGCATTCTTTGGCCGCGCGGACTGTATATTCAAGTGTAAGTAGGTAATTTTATTTAAATTAAGGCTGGCAGTAAATAATTCTACAAGTCTATATAACGTATTAAAAATGAGCATTGCCTTGCAAAGATCTCATTCGCACGCGGACTCATTAAAATTAAATCTGGTAAAATAAAAGACAGTACAGGGCCCCCCACTCTTGTATTTGTGTGAATTAGCATTGTTGTTTGTTGTTTATATTTATATTTGTGTAGAGGTGGACCTGAACAACGAATACAGGATACTCCTTGGTTACTAATTGTAATGGGCAACTACTAAGTGGTTACATGCTCCCGATTCCAGATGATCATTAAACACCTCGAATTTTATTTTTATTGTTGTATAGATGGATGTGTAACCTGAGAAAGGGGCACTGTATTTCTAAGGCACTTATATATCGGTCACGATGTTATGATCTATTTATAACTTACCCTTGTAAGGCTTTGTTTAATGAGTTTTTTTGTGTCAGTTTGTTAAGTAGAAATGTTTGCCTACGAACTAATTTCTCTTTATATCTAATTTATTGCAATTTTTCGTATGTATTTTGTGCTTTAGTAGTCACTAAACAATTGTGTACTTGGCTATTTTCTTTTGTCCTTGTCTTTATCTGATTATCATCTGTGAAATTTTACTGTTGTTGCATTTTATATGTACCGTAATTTGCCTTATTGTTTTATGTGCTTATTTACTTAAAGATCGGCATGTTTGGTATTACGATTTTTGTTCTGATTATTTATGACACAATCGTGGGTATGACTACATGGTTTTTTTTTATTGTACTTATGTGTAACTAAACTGCTGTTTATTCATTTTTGTCTTAATGTTATAATTTTGTACGCACTTTAACCTGAATTAATGGTGATTTGCTATATATATTTAACCCTTTCATTGTTTTTTTTTTGTGTTATTTGATTTATTTGTACTTGTGCAATTACTTATTTATGAATACAGTGGGTTTTATTGGTGGTTCTTTCCCATAATAGTACATTAACGGGCTGAATCACCATTGCACAAAGCTCGTTAATTTTAATTTGTGTAGTTTCATTTTTATACCTGTCCCATATGATGCAACATTTACCTCATCCTGCCTATCTAATTCAAATAGCACAATCTACCTACCACTAGACGGTCACTTCGATTGGTCAGATTTGAGGTTTGCGATTAATTAAATATCAGACTTGTAAATAAATTCTAATGTTGTAATTATTGCCAGGAAAGTCAAAATAAGGCAAGCAATTAATTTTAGTAATAGTAACATTATTGTCAGTAAAGTCGATAAATAACTTGGCGATTGTTTTGTTCTTGAATTTGCATTATTGCGAATCAGTTACACTTTTCAAGATAGGGTACCTGGGGACGTTACAATTCGTACTTTATCATTTTTCTGTATCCGACTCAGCTCTAGTGCCCTGTATATTATAATTTAAATGTAATAAATCTACAAGTGTTTTCATATTTCATTTATCAGTTTCTAAATAGTTTATGCCCGTTCTCTTATTGAAAATAGGAAAGTTTTTGGAGTAGACTGACTCAACTTTTTGAAACTACATCCATTATAGAATTTCCTATGTAATACTATCCAAACTTATTTTTGGAGCTAATGATAAAATCGCGAATAATAGCGCATTCAATACATCGAAAAGTTTTACTTAACTTATAGTGTATTTGATTAGTGATCAGTGATCATATACATTTTATTTACTTATTCAGAACTATCAAAGTGGAACCAACCTTACGTCAAAGTACACGGTGAAGGAGAACTAGTAATATTGCCAAAACCTAAATGACCACAACAACAAAATAAATACCAATTTATTAATACATTATGATTCACGAATTCATCATCTATGTTTTATTCATAGTCATACATAAACAAAACAGGCGTATTGTATACGAAAAATATCCACTATAATGTGGTCGTTGAATTTACGTTTAATGCAAGCCCATTTAAAAATTCACCATAAAGTTGTGTATATAGAATGAATGCTTATTATATGCATATACCAATATAAACTTTTATTACGCTGATTCCCACTATGAACTTGCTTTGATATTATTTTACGCCATAGTTAAGTACAAGTAACCTTCTTTTATTTTTTAATTAATAAAAATAATACTTTATTTGTTAACATATAATAATCTACAAAGTTCAAAAAATAAATCAATACTTTTATCAACATTTCATGTTACTGGTGTACGTTTATTATGTATAAATTTTCTTTCACGTTTATAGCTAAAAATGTAGGTAACCTTGCAGTTATAAACTAACCTTGACTTGATATAAAAAATAATTAGTAAGGTATTTAATAACGGCGTAACAGATATATACGTCAGCCTGCCACTAAACCGTTACTCGTTAATTTACAATGGGAACTAAATAGGTATAACAAAACATCAGGTAAAAATTAAAATGGTATTGTGTAAAAAGTTATACATACATGGAGAGATTTAATAAGACTAAGTTATTTATCGATTGAAACTAGGTACAGTTTAAACGCGGTCTTGTCGATTGTATTCTAAAGGTGAATGCTTCAAAATAATTATGATAAACGCACACTTTGTTAACTATTATTTAAATGAACATTTTACATAATATAACAAAAGTAGATGAAATATACAAATTCTAATGTGAACATAACGTTATCGTGTATTACATATTGCATAAAGAACCAGAGCGGAACTGAAAAGTAATTAGCAACCCTTGCTTTAAGCGAAAAACTCTTTCCGCTGTCTATCGCTTTAAAACAAAGGTTAGCAATTTATGCTATAATATCCATTAAATTATTATAAAAAACCAATTATTGGAACAGTAAAATAATAATTAACAAAACACTTTGAGTAGAATTGAAATAACGTCCTATAGCTACAGCAAAAAGATATTGTGTTGGATTTAATATTATAGTATTAATAGACTGTAATTTCATGTTTTAGCTCAACTAAAACGCGTTGGAATTTGGCCTCTCTGCAATAAATCATAAATGATTCCAAACGTTGTTCTAAATCTTAGCAAATTAAATATCTAAAACAGATGATTAAAAAAATTACTTCCGAAATGTGTACATTTAGTTAGTTTGCAACAGTTGTAAATAAGGTTAAATGTTAAATAGTCTCTGCAGGCAGATGATAACAAATAAATGAAATTACAAGAGCATGTCTTTATGATGCGCCATTAATTATATTTACTAGAATGTAATTAATGAATAGAAATATTGTATTATAGTATGAAAGCCAATTTATCTACTCATTGAGGCTATCGCAAATGTTCATCCTGTTGTGAATAACTTTCTCTAAATTTAATTCTTGATTTGTACGTATCGCACTAACCTATATTAATACTACCGATAGAGAAAGTGGAAAATCACTTTAACAGATTTACGTGTTCTCAACATTGATTTCTGGAACAAAAGAAATTTTAAATTAATTTTATATTTACAAGCAATTTAGTTTCTCGTTTATCTCACTAACATAGCATTTTTTTTTTACAAAAAAAGAGTTTCATGACAACAAAATTAGCATTTTAAATTTGTTGTTGTATAAAATTAATACTAGCAGAATCGATCTCAATTTAGTTACATATTAGGAAATAACAAATAGAATATAATCTTGGGTTTACGAAAATCATATATACAGGGTGTCCGAAAACTAATGCAACAAAAATTGTCCACAGATTCTCAAAACAAAATTAGAAGACCCGTATTTTTTATTTTTCCCAAATTACCCCCCCTTTCAGAATTACAGCCCCCTGAAATTCGCACCCAAGAATAGTTTTTATTGAATAAGTCAGAAGTCTCTTATAGGAAAATTACGAAATTTGGTACACATGGGTCTTGCGACATGTAGAATCTGATGGGGCGATGCTTTTCGGGATGAGAATCCGTTAAGACACTTTTTTGGGTGCCCTCTTGTCTTTGGAGCCCCAAAACTATGTCCGAATATTACAATTTCTTTAGGAAGCTTATTAAATTTAGAAACGTTTTTATCTCTTGCAATTTTTTCGTAAAATGCATCGTAAGCGAGAAAAATTGCAAAATGTGATCTTATTCATATCGACATTTGCATGAAATCGTATGTGGCTCGTAATCAATAAAGAAATTTGTTTTTTGAGATTTATTTAATGCAAAAATAATGACAAAGCAAGTAAAACAAGAACTAAAACAAAACAACAAAATACGGTTAGTTTCCTAAAATGTATTCCTAGAATGTATTCGACATTCGCATGAAATTCAACTTGTTAATCGTAGGTGGCCGGGGTTTGTAATCAACAAACAAATTTGCTTTTTAATAGCTGTCAGATTATTAGTTAGTTTTTAACAGTTGTCAGATTATTATTGTGCTGTGTTTAATAAGAAAAATGGAGAGATTTTCCGTACAAGAAAAAGTCCAAATGCACCTGATTTACGGAAACGCCCGTGGAAATTCACATCTCGCGCGTAGACTGTAAGCTGACCGATTTCCCCAACGAGTACTCCCATTATCATTCGACGTTTACGCGTGCGCACCGGCAACTTATGGAAACGGGTTCTGAGTCAATGCAGGTAGACGTCGTATGTTAACACACCAACAGGAACAAACTATCTTAGATTTATGAAAATGTAAACTTTCACCATTAACACTCATAATAAAATACTTATCTTTTTTGGGATTTTTAATGGTGTATTTAAATTATACAATCTAAACGTTTCGATAACACTTACAGTTATCTTCGCCAGTAGTAATATTTGTAAGAATTGTTAAAGATGTTGTAAACAATTTTGTCAAAGTTAAAAAATTAAAACATAAACATCAGCCTGCTATTAATACAACAGTTTGAGAAACGTAAACAGCCAACTCTAAAAATTAAATTTCAAATTTTAGTAAAGAATAACTAGAGGTCATTAAAAATTAAATATTGTTAAACTGCCTTAAAGATGACAAACCAGAACACTCTCTACGACGAAAGCTAACAATGGAATTTGTCAGCCAAAAACACATTTAACAAAATTTAATCGAGTTATGATGTAAGTGTAAAGTTGTGAAAAACTTCAATTTGAAAATGATAAAAGCATTCACAAATCCAAACATCACATCAAATAAAATAACCTAGTTAAATCTAACAAAGAGATATCTTTATCAATAATTGGAAGTGTTATTAACAATGAAAAGCACAATGTAAAACGTTTTTTGTAATTTTTAATTTTAATTTAATTTCAACTACTTATGTTAAATTATAGTGCTGTGGTAATTTAACATATAATTGGTAAAGCATTTACTTCAAGATCTAGGAAAAACACAGCAAAAAACCTAGACATACCAAAAGCTAAAATTAAAATCAAAATTAAGACGTATCATTACGCTTTTTTTTTAATTATAAGATGCCAAAACCTATTTAAACGGAGATTTTCTTCTTGTCTATTAAAATTATTAGGGTGTTTATATATTTCAATAGCTTCACGTTGTAAACGAACATAATAATGAGTTTGTCTTGACAATATTTCCATATTGTCAAATTGAATGTCATGATTTAGATTATTCAGGGCATGGTCAATTTCAATATTGTCAAATTGAATGCCATGATTTAGATTATTTAGGGCATGGTCAGCCACAGCAGACCTCTCTGGTTGACCTAATCTACAAAATCTCATACGTTCTTTGCGTCTTGTATCAAATTTCCATTGTTAGCTTTCGTCGTAGAGAGTGTTCTGGTTAGTCATCTTTAAGGCAGTTTAACAATATTTAATTTTTAATGACCTCTAGTTATTCTTTACTAAAATTTGAAATTTAATATTTAGAGTTGGCTTTTTACGTTTCTCAAACTGTTGTATTAATAGCAGGCTGATGTTTATGTTTTAATTTTTCAACTTTGACAAAATTGTTTACAACATCTTTAACAATTCTTACAAATATTACTACTGACGAAGATAACTGTAAGTATTATCGAAATGTACAGATTGTATAATTTAAATACACCATTAAAAATCTCAAAAAGATAAGCATTTTATTATCTTAGATTTATTTGAAGAAAACCCCGAAATAAGCATAAGACGCGAAGCATCGCAACTTGGATTTCCCAGAACAACAATCTACAGTTTGATCAAAGGACAGTTACTGAAGCCTTTTCATTTTCAAAAAGTTCAAGAACTTAAGTCAGAAGATTTTCCGCGACGGACAAATTTCTGCTTACGGGCTCTTCAAAGGTACAACCGAAATTTTTGAACCGATTTTTTTTTACCGATGAGGCGTGCTTTACAAAAGATGGCATAATAAATCTCCACAACCTTCATTACTGGGCCTTGGCAAATCACCACGTTATAAGGCAGACTCATTCACAAGAAAAGTTCTCAATTAATTGCTGGCCTGAAATCGTCGGAGATTACATTATCGGCCCACATTTCTTGCCTCCTCTGTTAAATGCCGAAACTTACCTGAATCTTTTAGAACATGAACTACCAATTCTTATAGAGGATGTTCCCCTCGAAATTAGACGTAATTTGCTGTTTATGTACGATGGTGCCCCACCACACCGAGGGCGATTCGTAACCGAATTGCTGAATCAAAATTATCCAGGACGTTGGATCGGTTACAATTCCCCTAATGTAGAATGTCCCCCCTCCCCGTTCCCCAGATTTAACCGCTATGGACTTTTCTTTCTGGGGGGCCATGAAGGATCGCGTTTATGCCGTACCAATTAGAGCTCGCGAACAATTACAAGAAAGAATCCTTGCCTCGGCTGAAGAAATTAGGCAGATTCCCTACTATTATGTAAAAATACGTCAGCATTTTGTAAAATGTCTGCGAGCTTGTGATGACAAAGACAAGAGGGCACTCAAAAAAGTGTCTTAACGGATTCTCATCCCGAAAAGCATCACCCCATCAGAATCTACACGCCGCAAGACCACTGTGTACCAAATTTCGTAATTTTCCCATAAGAGGCTTCTGACTTATTAAATAAAAACTATTCTTGGGTGCGAATTTCAGGGGGCTGTAATTCCGAAAGGGGGGGTAATTTGGGAAAAAATAAAAAATACGGTCTCCTAATTTCGTTTTGAGAATCTGCGGACAATTTTTGTTGCATTAATTTCCGGACAAACGAAAACTGGGGATTCTATGATTCAAAATAAGATAAAAATTATCATAAACGTTTTTCCGAAAATGCTTCCTAACCGAGATACAGGTTGATTAAAAAATAATTTTTTTAAGATTTTTTAAGATTCCTCAAAAACTACAAAAGATATTACACTGAGATTTGGTACACCTAAATGTTTAATTAAGTACAATTAATCAGGTGAGTTTGAGTCAACTGGCTCCATCCAGTGGCGTAGAATATGTTAATCACTTTAAGTAAAAAAAAAAACGCACGTCCCTGCTTTCTTTGAAGAAATATTTTTTTGTTAAATTCAACATTTAATACTGCAAATAAAATCATACTTAGTATTTTTTCGATTCGGCACCCGTTTTTAAAATATTTTGCATTAACATAAACGACTACACTATTCAGTAATAACCAAATTAAATAAATCAGAGATTGCTTTGCATTTGACAGTTACGTATCTTATGTTTGTTAAAATAGTTGCATTTACGCGTGTTTTATAATTCATTGTTTGTGTCTAATTACTGTGAAAATGAATTATTCCAAACGACAACTGGTCGACATGCGTTTATGTTATGGCAATACTAATTGCAATGCTCGTGCAGATGCTGGACTTTATGAACAAAAGATTTCCAAATAGAAGACATCCACATCATACTACGTTTAGAACCGTTCATCGTAACTTGTTAGAGTATGGAAGTTTAAAAGGAAAGAAAAATTCCGGACGAAACGCTCGTGTACCAGTTGAAATTGAGGAACAAATTTTAGATAGAGTTTATGAAAATTCATCAATAAGTACGCGTGAGTTAGGTTTAGAATTTTGGTGTATCGCATAGCAAGTCTTGAAGAGTTTTACGAGAACAAAATTTACATCCCTTTCACCTACAAAAACTGCATGCATTATTGCCTACTGACCATCCTCGTCGAATGAATTTTTGCGAATGGTTTTTAAATAAAAATGCTGAAGATGTACAATTTTTGATAGAAACTTATTGACCACTGAGTGTATTTTTCCCGAAATGGAATAATAAACTTGGATAATTCCCACAAATGGTTAGATGAAAATCAGCATCCAACTGCAGTTACAGCTCACCAACATAGATTTAGCGAAAACATTTGGACAGGTATACTAGACGATCACCTAATCGGACCTATCCGTTTTCCTCAAAGACTTACTGGCGAATTCTATTTAAATTTTTTGAGAGAAGATTTGCCAGAATTGTTTGACGACGTACCCTTGGATGTTAGAATGAACATGAATGCATAATGGTGCACCACCACCTTCTACACGAAACGTCAGAGAATTTTTAATTGCATGGTTCCCTGGACGCTGGATTGGACGAGCAAGTGAAGTACCGTGGCCGGCACAATCGCCAGATTTAAACCCATTGGATTCTTTGTGTGGGGGTATCTGAAAACTCGTGTCTACTCTGTTCAAATTGATAATCGAGAGTATCTTTGGAATCGCATACAGATGGCATGCGATGAGATTAGGGCTATGCCACAAATTTTTCAGCGTGTTAGGTTTTATTTGCTAAGAAGAATACAAGCTTGCATTCAAAAGGAAGGAGGACATGTTGAACAATATGTATAAAAATAATTATTATTTTGTTTTTGATTCCTTCAATATCTCTTTAATAATGTACCTAATAGTTAACTGCGTTATTTTTTTTGAAAAATAATACAAATTTTGATTTTTATTGAATAATGTGGTCGTTTATGTTAATGCAAAATATTTCAAAAACGGGGTGCCGAATCGAAAAAATACTAAGTATGATTTTATTTGCAGAATTAAATATTGAATCTATCACAAAATATTTCTTCAAAAACCAGGGGCGTGCGTTTTTTCTTACTTAAACTGATTAACTTAAAATATTCTACGCCACTGGATGGAGTCAGTTGAATCAAACTCACCTGATTAATTGTATTTAATTAGACATTTAGGTGTACCAAATCTCAGTGTAATATCTTTTGTAGTTTTTGAGGAATCTTAAAAAACCTTACAAAAAGTATTTTTAATCAACCTGTAGCTCGGTTAGGAAGCATTTTCGGAAAAGCGTTTATGATCATTTTTGTCTTATATTGAATCATGGAATCTCCAGTTTTCGTTTGTCGGTGATTTTAAAATACACCTGTTATATATATATATATATATATATATATATATATATATATATATATATATATATATATATATATATATATATATATATATATATATATATATATATATATATATATATATATATATATATATATATATATACAGTTATGTCCCCGGATCGACTTTAAAAGGGAAAATTCTCTTATTTTTGATTTCTCAGAAAATTTCATTCTTGATGATTTGCCCTGCTTGTTTTCAAACCCCGAAACACAAATTACTTTCTATTTTACTCGTACGGTTCTCGAGTAAATATCATTTTCTTGAAAATTGGACTTAGAATGTTTTTCCTAATTTTTAGAAGTAACTTGAGTAGGCGGATTTCATTGAAAACACCACTGACAGAAATTGTCAAATGTGATAATTCTGTTGAGCTGCAAATTAATTCATGCTAATTAGAATTGTATGCTATAATGTTGACTTTACAACAAAGAATTTATCTAATTCAATGTTACGGAACTGGGGAAGAGTGCTACCGAGTTGTTATCCGAAAATTCAACCAAAAATACCCGGAGGTTGCCTACACTGAGATTTGGTACACCTAAATGTTTAATTAAGTACAATTAATCAGGTGAGTTTGAGTCAACTGGCTCCATCCAGTGGCGTAGAATATGTTAATCACTTTAAGTAAAAAAAAAAACGCACGTCCCTGCTTTCTTTGAAGAAATATTTTTTTGTTAAATTCAACATTTAATACTGCAAATAAAATCATACTTAGTATTTTTTCGATTCGGCACCCGTTTTTAAAATATTTTGCATTAACATAAACGACTACACTATTCAGTAATAACCAAATTAAATAAATCAGAGATTGCTTTGCATTTGACAGTTACGTATCTTATGTTTGTTAAAATAGTTGCATTTACGCGTGTTTTATAATTCATTGTTTGTGTCTAATTACTGTGAAAAATGAATTATTCCAAACGACAACTGGTCGACATGCGTTTATGTTATGGCAATACTAATTGCAATGCTCGTGCAGATGCTGGACTTTATGAACAAAAGATTTCCAAATAGAAGACATCCACATCATACTACGTTTAGAACCGTTCATCGTAACTTGTTAGAGTATGGAAGTTTAAAAGGAAAGAAAAATTCCGGACGAAACGCTCGTGTACCAGTTGAAATTGAGGAACAAATTTTAGATAGAGTTTATGAAAATTCATCAATAAGTACGCGTGAGTTAGGTTTAGAATTTTGGTGTATCGCATAGCAAGTCTTGAAGAGTTTTACGAGAACAAAATTTACATCCCTTTCACCTACAAAAACTGCATGCATTATTGCCTACTGACCATCCTCGTCGAATGAATTTTTGCGAATGGTTTTTTAAATAAAAATGCTGAAGATGTACAATTTTTTGATAGAAACTTATTGACCACTGAGTGTATTTTTCCCGAAATGGAATAATAAACTTGGATAATTCCCACAAATGGTTAGATGAAAATCAGCATCCAACTGCAGTTACAGCTCACCAACATAGATTTAGCGAAAACATTTGGACAGGTATACTAGACGATCACCTAATCGGACCTATCCGTTTTCCTCAAAGACTTACTGGCGAATTCTATTTAAATTTTTTGAGAGAAGATTTGCCAGAATTGTTTGACGACGTACCCTTGGATGTTAGAATGAACATGAATGCATAATGGTGCACCACCACCTTCTACACGAAACGTCAGAGAATTTTTAATTGCATGGTTCCCTGGACGCTGGATTGGACGAGCAAGTGAAGTACCGTGGCCGGCACAATCGCCAGATTTAAACCCATTGGATTCTTTGTGTGGGGGTATCTGAAAACTCGTGTCTACTCTGTTCAAATTGATAATCGAGAGTATCTTTGGAATCGCATACAGATGGCATGCGATGAGATTAGGCTATGCTAAAATTTTTCAGCGTGTTAGGTTTTATTTGCTAAGAAGAATACAAGCTTGCATTTAAAAGGAAGGAGGACATGTTGAACAATATGTATAAAAATAATTATTATTTTGTTTTTGATTCCTTCAATATCTCTTTAATAATGTACCTAATAGTTAACTGCGTTATTTTTTTTGAAAAATAATACAAATTTTGATTTTTATTGAATAATGTGGTCGTTTATGTTAATGCAAAATATTTCAAAAACGGGGTGCCGAATCGAAAAAATACTAAGTATGATTTTATTTGCAGAATTAAATATTGAATCTATCACAAAAATATTTCTTCAAAAAACCAGGGGCGTGCGTTTTTTTCTTACTTAAACTGATTAACTTAAAATATTCTACGCCACTGGATGGAGTCAGTTGACTCAAACTCACCTGATTAATTGTATTTAATTAGACATTTAGGTGTACCAAATCTCAGTGTAATATCTTTTGTAGTTTTTGAGGAATCTTAAAAAACCTTACAAAAAGTATTTTTAATCAACCTGTAGCTCGGTTAGGAAGCATTTTCGGAAAAGCGTTTATGATCATTTTTGTCTTATATTGAATCATGGAATCTCCAGTTTTCGTTTGTCGGTGATTTTAAAATACACCTGTATATATATATATATATATATATATATATATATATATATATATATATATATATATATATATATATATATATATATATATATATATATATATATATATATATATATATATATATATATATATATACAGTTATGTCCCCGGATCGACTTTAAAAGAGGAAAATTCTCTTATTTTTGATTTCTCAGAAAATTTCATTCTTGATGATTTGCCCTGCTTGTTTTCAAACCCCCGAAACACAAATTACTTTCTATTTTACTCGTACGGTTCTCGAGTAAATATCATTTTTCTTGAAAAATTGGACTTAGAATGTTTTTCCTAATTTTTAGAAGTAACTTGAGTAGGCGGATTTCATTGAAAAACACCACTGACAGAAATTGTCAAATGTGATAATTCTGTTGAGCTGCAAATTAATTCATGCTAATTAGAATTGTATGCTATAATGTTGACTTTACAACAAAGAATTTATCTAATTCAATGTTACGGAACTGGGGAAGAGTGCTACCGAGTTGTTATCCGAAAATTCAACCAAAAATACCCGGAGGTTGCCATTTCGAATGCCAGAGCAAAAAACTTGGTAACTAAATTCCTTCAAACAGGCTCGGTTTTAAACCTAAAGAAGCCAAAGAAGTTGGTTGTTCGATGAAGAAGATGCTGCTACTGTTCTCGCCGTTCATTCCGCAACAGAAGTTCCAAGGTTGTCTTTAAGAAGGAGGGCACTACGAATTGGGATAGGTAAATCTCATTTGCAAAGAATCTTCAAGAAGAACAAAATTTTACCATTTAAGCCGCAATTTAGGCAAACTTTAGAGAACGGTGATGAAGCCAAACGTCTGGATTTTTGTTTGGAAATGGGCAATAGAGTTTTGGAAGATTCAAATTTTCATAAACGAATAATGTTCTCCGATGAATCGACCTTTTCAACTAACGGAGTCGTTTCCTCCCAACATTGCCATTACTGGAGTAGGACGAATCCAAACTTCCGAAGTGCAAGTCGCAGACAATGTTTGAAAAAGTTTAATGTGTGGTGTGCGGTTTCGTACCATGGAATTATTGGCTCATAGTTTTTTGATCAAAATTTAAACCGTTATTCATATTTGGAAATGTTGCAAAATTTTTTAACTGATAAACTGGATGAATTGCCATTGAACTACCAAATTGAAATGTTCTTCCAGCACGATGGGTGTCCTGCTCATTATGCCGGTGCTGTTCGCCAGTGGCTCAATACAGAGTTCCATGATAACTGGATAGGAAGAGATGGTCCCATTTTATGGCCGCCGAGAAGTCCTGATCTCACAATAATGGACTTTTATCTGTGGGGTCTTTTAAAACAAATTGTGTACAGTGAGCCATTAGACAATGATGAAGAGCAATTAAAAAATAGGATACGGAATGCTGTCCACTCCCTTTCAATCGAAGAAATAAGGCGCAGTTTCAATGAATTCAGAGCTCGCATTGAAATCTGTGCGGAAAAAGGAGGAGCATTATTCGAATAGAAAATTAATAGATCAGTTTTTTGAGAATTTCATTTCATTTTACCATCAATTATTAAATTTATTAATTAAAACTTGTGAGACCAATTTGATTTTTCCTTTGAAACAAATCAATTTACTTCAAAAAATTACGAAAAGCTTAAATTTTTCAAGAAAAATGATATTATTTCGAGAACCGTTTGAGTTAAATAGCAAGTAATTTGTGTTTCGGGGGTTTGAAAACAAGCAGGGCAAATCAGCAAGAATGAAATTTTCTGAGAAATCAAAAATAAGAGAATTTTCCCTCTTTTAAAGTCGATCCGGGGACATACTGTATATATATATATATACAGACAAGGTGGCCAAAAGAGGGGGGGGGGTGAAGATTGTACAAAGACGAAATAAGTTAGACATGATTTTTGGACCACGGGTAGATATCAACAGATACTACACTTTAAAAATACTTTTGATCATACAGGGTGTTGTTGGAGTAAACTGAACTTATATGTTTTAATGAACCACCCTGTATATTATTACATTTTTGAAAAGCCCATAAATTCCGCTTTCATTTGATACCAAATTGTATGGGTCTATCTCCTTTGGCTTTAGAGATATTCAATTGTTTTTCGACAAAATTATCCCACTTGCGGTCGCCGCCCCTGATTTGTTAGGCGACTTTTGTTTATTTTAAAATGAAAAACAAATTTTGGTGGTCCTGTAGTATTTTGAAATATCTTATTAGATTTTTTTAATAATGTACAGGGCGTGCCATTGTTTGTAACAACAGTCCTTAGTAAAATTTCTGAAGTACTCAATTTGATTATGTTCAGATCAACGATTTCATTTTTTACGTCTTTTTGTAAATGTCAACGTATAAAGATGGTCATGGAATTGTAGTTTCATGCTAAAAGATTTTTTAATCAAGTTGTATTAATTTATAAAAGAAACTTTGGCGTTCTTAAATATCTATCACTATCAACATTTTGAGATACTCTCAATTCTACTGTAAAAATTCGAATCTTCGAAAGTATTTTTGATTTATTTTTTTATCTATTGGCATTACCAAATTTGTCTTAATATTGTAAATTAACTATGCCTTGTTTTCAGTAAATTAGGCTGGTGAAAATAACTGTAAATATGTATTATTTTTATATGTAATAAAATTAACAAATACAAATTACAACAAAACAAGAACAATAAAATGAAGAAGCAAAACAATCAAAAATCAATTTCTCATTAAATGCTTGAATGTTCTTCCTTCAACTTCAATACATTTATTGACACGTCGCAAAAAAATATTTTTCACTAACTCTAATCTCGCCATGTGATATTTTGAAAAGCATTTCTGATTCTTCCCTTCATATTTTCTGGTGTGGTTGGAATTTTTTTATACACATAATCGTAACCCAACAAAAAGAAATCAAGTGGGATCAGATCAGGTACCCGTTTCTTCAAATCTTTGTAAAAGATCTTGAAACGCCTTAGGTCGCGAATTTTTTTCAGCATCCGGATACCTTGCTGCATAAACTCTACTTGCCAGTAAGCAATTTTTTTGACATTCTAAAAAAATAAAAATCATTAAAACCATTTCCTGAATATTTAGAGTCATTTTCAACACTTTGAATAAATTAAATCGCAAATTAGATTTAAACTGAATAGAACCAATTTTTCTTTTTTCAATGCAATATTGCCATGGCACTCTGGTTATTTAATTGCGAGTTTAAACATTCATTCCAAATAATCTTTGTTATTTGATCAGTAATCAATTTAAATTTACAAAAAGACGTAGAAAATCGAAAAGTTGATTTGAACATAAAAAATTCTTTAGCATGAAACTACAATTCCATGACCATCTTTATACGTTTACATTAACAAAAAGAGCTAAAAAAATGTAATCGTTGATCTGAACATAATCAAAAACTTCAGAAATTTTACTAAGGACTAATTTAAATTTGCCTAGAAGCAAGATTGTTTTGTGCATTAATTTTGTTCAAAAAAGTCTGTTCACTTTAAAATAATTTATTAAATAAATTTGTAATTGTTATATTATCTCTTGTTTTACTTGAACATTTTTTTAGTAAGAAACTACAATCCCATGGCCAACTTAATACCTCTATTTTCAGTCTTCTTGTATTACAATCGCATCTCACAAATAAACTGAAAATATTTTGAAATTTATTAATTTTAAGTAGACATGCTTGATGAAAAAGAAATAATATCAAACGAGGCATCGAATGACATGAACAGAATAGGGGGTGCCGTTGAAAAAAAATTAAAAAAAAAGTTGTATTTACAAACAGTGACACGCCATGTATATTATTAAAAAAATCTGAAAATTAAGAAATTTCAAAATACTACAGCACCACAAACAATTTTCTGCCATTTTAAAACAAACAAAAGTCGCCTAACAAATCGGTGGCGACGGCCGCAAGTGGGATATTTTTTTTTTGAAAAACAATTGAATACCTCTTAAACCAAAGGAGACAGACCAATACAATTTGGTATTAAATGAAAGCGTATTTTATGGACTTTCCAAAAATGTAATAATATATAGCGTGTTCCATTTAAAAAGTATAAGTTTAGTTTGCTCCAATAATATGAAACACCCTGTATGATCAAAATATTTTTAAAATGCAGCGCCTATTGATATCTACGTCTGGTCCAAAAATCATTTCTCTAACTTATATCACCTTTATAAAATCTACATACCTACAAACTGAGAGTACCTTATTGGCTCCGAAGCGATACACACTAGTATCGCCATCACGTCATATATACACACCGGCAAAATTTGGGGAACTGGTAAAATTAACACTAAGTTTGCCTTCAATTTTCTCTTGAACCCTTAACTCGATTTTGATTTTTTTTTTAAATTGTAACTTGATTCTTTAAGAACACGTTAGACATATTGCTGGTTTTAAGCAATTGGTTGAACCCATGTTTTTAACAATCAAAATTTTGAATGTGACTTTTGCTTCACTTTGACAATACCCGATTACAAACAAAACAGACCCTATAGCAACCCATAAAAGGTGTGCTAATGCACTAATTTCAACAAAACCCTGTAGCACCCGTAATAACTCCGATATCGGAGTAAACGGAGTAAATAAAAAAATGAAAATGCTCAGAACAGGTCAATGTTTAATCTGGCATTATCAAATGTTATCAAATTTCAGTCAATCGTTCTACAGAGTGTCTAAAAAACTAACAAAAAACCTTTACTTTCTTCTCAGCTCTGTATATGACATTTCGACCAATTGTTTAAAACCAGCAATATGTCTAACGTGTTCTTAAAGAATCAAGTTACAATTTAAAAAAATATATATCAAAATTGAGTTAAGGGTTCAAGAGAAAATTGAAGTCAAACTTAGTGTAAATTTTGCCAGTTCCCCTAATTTTGCTGATGTGTTTATAACGTTAGCACCTCCACTTTCGCAGGCGATAACATTCGTCAACATTGAAACTCTTCCACTACCCTAAAAACAAAGTTACAGCTTGGGGTGTCAACGTATCTTCAGTACCCACAAATCGGTTTTTTAGTTCGACTATAAATCTCTAGCACTAGTCTCACGCGCCTCTGACACCATGGGTAGGTAATCGTCTCCGAATATATGAGTTGAGATTTTGCTATAGCGCGATTACGTTGGCACCTCCGAAAATCCGCAACATCGCATTCCAAGCCTTACACTTAAGAAATTGTACGTTCGTTAGAATATCACATATTGTGTTATAAAATAATAATTATGGTTCAAATAACTTTATTGCATGTTAAATTGAGCATTTGAAATGCTGTAGCCCCAAGTTGTATTTCCTATAACCCCTATTAGCACCAAAGTAACGCAACGTGTAATATCAGGTAATTCTTACCTATGCTCTCGCGTTGAACGAAACAGTTAGTATTAAGAGTAAGTTTAATTTTTCATCATTATCACTTCGTGATGATTTTTTCATTTATTTAATTTCTGAAATATTGCATGGTTATTTGTATGACGCCTGCTCAAATTATAATCGTTTAAACATTGAAATTAAGCATCCGAATACAAACGAGACTAGTAAATCTTACGTATGCTTATCTTTCAATTTTTGGTTTTGTTTTCTATAAAATAAAAAGAAAATGTATTACATAATTACTATACAGCCGTTACAATTTTAAAGTCAAGGAAAACGACCAAACCCATTGATTAGACGGTAAAGAACGAACTTTTCTGGTTTTGAGGTGTTGGTCACCATTTGGGATCACAGAGCCCAAAAATTTTACCTATATACCAACTTTGTTGAGTCAAACGGATTGTCTCGATAGATTAGAACGATATTGTATGGTTATTATTTGGGGCGAAACACGACAAAAAACTTGATGTATACACCAACGTCGTTGGGACAACGATCAAACGCATTTCAGAAATGGGTAAAAAGTAAATATCATGGTTTTACAGTGATGGACGTTATTTGGGGCAAAAAATATCCAAAGACTTTGTTTTTAATTTCCTTAGGAAAACGATCAAACGCATTGACAAAAATTAATTGTTAGGTTTTAGTGCATTGATTTCGTTTTGGAAACAGAAATGCACAAATACTTCAATTATACACGTCCAAACGAGTTACAATTAATTTTTGTCAATGCGTTTGATCGTTTTCCTAAGGAAATTAAAAATAAAGTCTTTGGGCACTGTTTGCCCCAAATAACGTCCATCACTGTAAAACCATGATATTTACTTTTTTCCCATTTCTGAAATGCGTTTGATCGTTGTCCCAACGACGTTGGTGTATACATCAAGTTTTTTGCCGTGTTTCGCCCCAAATAATAAGCAGCTTCTTAAGACCACACAAGATCGTTCTAATCTATCGAGACAATCCGTTTGGTACAACAAAAACACTTTTTCGTTTTCGTTTCTAATTTTTAAAATTGTATTGAAAATGTGTCTTCTCAATTCTGTCAAAACGAAAAAGTGTTTCGTTTTGACAGAATTGAGAAGACATGTTTTCAATAGAATTTTAAAATTAGAATTTTTGTTGTAAATATGAATTATTCTCTAATATGCGGGTCGTTATGTTGCCGTATGTCGGGTTATTTTGGGGAAGTAGTACTAAGCTTAAATATGTTTAGTCTCACCACATTTATAGTAAAATTTATAACCTTTATTATAAAATTTGATTCGATTTAACTTTATTTTAAGACTTGGTAATATTTGTTGCGATGTCACATGTTTAATGTTTTTTAAAAATAAGAATTGTTTCTAAACTTCTGAAGAAGGGAATAAAAATTGACAATTAATATTCCCGAAACGTAAAGCCGTCAATATACGCTTCATCCAACAAAACCGTAGTTAGTTTATTTAACAATTTCTCACAACTTTCCGAACTGTGTAACCATGAAACCACTACAAGTTTAAACATTAGATCCATAATATTTATAAATAATTATGTTCAACAGTTGCAGTTTTTCACGTGTTTTATACGTTAGTTTTCAGTGAGTAAAATCAAATTTTATTCACTAGTGACTAAATTTTATATCAACAACGTATTCATGACAACCGGTCGACCGACCATGACAACCAAGACGTGGCTGCTTGACTCTTTTTTATATAAATAATATCTTCAAGTTTTTCGTTAAAAAAAATGTAACTGTTGGACAAAACGTCGTATATCACACGTGAGTGAAATACCATTATAAGCACGCCAGAATTTGTCGCACTCGCGCAAGCGCTCGTTGGTCAAAAATCTCACTTGATTATAATGGCTTATTTCACTCACTTGTAATATAATCTACTATTGTTTGTAATTATCATGAAAATAACGTTTAGGCAACAATTAAGTTTTATGTAGCTGCTTTTTTAATTTTATTCGAAATTTTGCAGCTCTCCTAAGTTTATTTTAGCAATTGAAAAAGTTTCTGAATTTTACACGTAATTTGAAAATGTTTTACTTTATGGTGTAATTACTGCTTTCACTTCTTTGGGAAACCACTTCATTGGCGTATTCTAACTTATTCGAACCAAACATGCAATAATATTAGCAGATAGGTAGGAACCAATCTCTATGGTAAAAAAAAAAAACAAGGAAAACGATCTACCTAGATTAGCTACTCATCATTCGATTTTAACTCAACAACCATAAAATGGTGATATGCGTATGCATCTGTTGTCACTGATAAATCAGGTTCATTTTTTCATGATACCTCACGCAATGTATATACTACAATTATACTTTTTTGTAAAAGCAATATCTTAAGATTAAAAATCAACCACAATAACGCTTTGATTAAATTAAGAATTTGAATCAGCACCTTCAGCAGATTTTGAATCAATTATCAATATCAATAATTAATAAAAAAAACTTTCAATTTTCCATATTTGCTCAAGTAGCAACATTTAAAGAGTGCAATGTATTCGAAGGTTGTAGTCAATAAGTTGAACTACATTGCATTCCGTGCCCCAATAGGTCGGTTAGCATGGAGTTCATTATTGCCAATAATTGAAATCACAGCAACTGATTACTCGGAAGGTTCGGGATTTCAATTCCGAACATAATATGGAACTTTACATTAAATAACGTGCTTTTAAAAACTATACTACTTTTTTAAAGTAGTATAAGGCGGTATCAGCTTTCATATTAATCGCGGTTGAAGATTCTTTGTATGAAAAATGTACAAGACGCTGACCAAATATTAACAAGTGAGTCACCACTATAGATGGGTCCTCCAAGCTAGCGAAAGTCATGATTCCTTCACAACATGCGTAGCAAAGAGATAGGGTTGCATTATTACGCAAAGTTGTTAGGGTAAATACGATGGGTATAAAAACCATTTGCCAATATTCGAAATCTTACAAAAATTAGATCTATCGATTGGAACCGTTTCGTGACCGCCAAGCTGATGCTTTTCCAACAAAACAAGCACTATTAAAATCAAACGGTAAATAACTGATATAAATGGATGAGCATTACATAGCAATCTAGTCACAAGTAAATCGAGACCACTGAGTTGGTTTCTGCATGTAGTAACAACCATTCAAAGGAAAACCAAATTGTTGCATAGATAACAATTTTAATACCGTGTTGCCAAAAACCTAACATCATAAAGGTAAATTTTAGGACATCAAAAAATTAATTTTATCGCTTTGCTGGTAAAAGAGGTTCATGAATTTTGATTTTGCATTTTTGGACCAACACCTAATTTGGACCAATTACACCACAAAAGCAATATTAAATTAACAGTAAAGCATAATTATGGACATCTGGACAACGCGTTTGGGCTTTTTCACAGCGGAGTTGGTGCATAATATCGAATTTTTAGTTTCTGGTCAAAAATCTATCTTGACGTCTTTGAAATCTAAATACCATGCGTTGTAAAACAAAACAAAATGATACGATGTTTCTTAAAAGTATTATAGAAACAATCGTAACATTTGGTCCACTTTCAGAAGCTACTTAATAATAAAGACACAAGCAATAACCAATCTGAATAGATTGAATTACTACTAAATAGACCCCAGAATTGCACTCCCGAGAAAAAATGAGCTGGAAACGAAATGATTTCCATGCATTATAATCTATGTGGAGGGTGTAAGCACAAAATGGGCCTCATATCCTTATTCCCTGGTGAAAATTACATGACTCGAGTCATTTAGCAATTTGTGTCGCTAAATCGTTAACACATGAATTATGCAAACATGCACCTTCCGGCTTTATGGTTGAGGTTGTTAACGCGATTTTTTCTTAAATGCTTTGTCATTGATGCGAAAAGTGGAATAAAAAGAATATATTCAAGCTGCATTGGAATTTTATAATGAACAGGTAATACCACACTATAAGCAAAAGGAAAAGGCAATGTGTTTCATTACCTCCCCAAGCGAGAGGGCGGGCTGTTTGAGCTTTTCAAACTCCTCTAGCCACATGAATTCCCAACATAGACGTAGGCGGTAACGGGATTCAACCCCATTACCTTCCGAATGTTAAGCAGACGCTGTTACCACTCACCTACTAGCTCGGTGCACAACTATAAGATCTGCTTTTGATTATGCAAAATCAAAAGCTCTTAAGATACAATGGGCGCGTACACACGCCCGCATGACAATAGTTGTAAATTAATTATTAAAAATGTTATCGAAACGTTTAAAATAGTAATAAACATACCATTTTTACTTGAAAAGATAAGTCTTTTATTACGACTAAAATTGCATTTCCGTTTCATATTAATACTGCCCAAGCAATTGTTGAAAATTTCGTTTTATATAAATTATATCACTTAAACAATCTCAGGAGCAAGTATTTCATAAAACACACATTGGCTACATTTACACTTACTTTACAAGGTTAACGATCTCCAAGTATTTTAATTAGATTATAACATATATACCGAAAAATATGCAGAAGCGTCTTTATCGCCTGCGAAAAGACTGAAACACTGTTGGAGGCGAAAGCGTCACCCCAGCATCATGTACCGGGTGAGTCATTAAGGAAGGACGCCTGCTATATCCCAGAAACCGCCTATGTTACGACTTCCAAAAAAAAAAAAATTCTTCAGTAAATGTGGCCAAGAGAAAATGCTGGAAATAATTTTAAAGTTTGTAAATAGACCGCTAGGTGGCGTAACTGCTGTATTAAATTAAAGAATGTCTAATAAGTAACAGAAACTTAAGGAAAAGGTATATGGGAAACATCGTAGTTGTATTTTTGGGACAATTTTACCCACTTTTTGTATAAGAAGTTTTTCTCTAACTTCACAGGTTTTCCGTAGGGGGAGCTGCGAAAGTTGTCAGACAAACACGTAATTATCTTCGGAACCAGTCATCGAAGCTTAAAAAGTAATATTTCGTTGGAAAGGTCTTTTCTTGCGCTATTCGTATTAAAAAATTAAGTTTGATTAACGAACAAACCGCTAGAGGACGCTTTCCAAATATTGCTGAAATTTTAGCGATTTTCTTCAAAATATTAAATTGAATGGTATGTTTTTTTATATTTTAGCCAGAAAGAGTATAAAATTTCGCCTATACTCTGAAAATTTCAAGTCGATATCTCTGTTAGTTTCAATTTTATACCTACTTTAAATTTAGATCCAAAAACAATAAAACGATATTTGACATAATAGTTTATTACTTAGACCAGCTTTTATAAACACGGGTTAACCCTGCCCCGAGAGTTAACCCCAGAAATTCGATAATACTGACAGTTATTATCATCGAGTTTCTGGGGTTAGTTTATTACCGTTGGTTAATAATTACACCGGGTGGACCATTGAAAATTAACTAGAGATGAGTAGTACGCCATTACTCAGTGGCGACCTAAATGCTCAAATTGTCTGCCATCATTATCAATACACAGCTGCAACCGCTATTGCGTTGACAAAACAGCGGTTTCTATCTCCGCTGTGGAGAGGGTGCGAATGGAAATTCTTATCCTAATGACCATATTTTCAGGCGTAGTTGGCCTGGTTGTAAAAACAAGGTCCTTTACTCTTCCCCAAAAATAAAAATCTAAACAAGTTAGATCGGGGGACCTAGAAGGTAACAATGGTAATGGTTATTAAGCTGTTAAAGCTAAGAATGAATAAGGAAATGTAGGTACCTAGCTGGCCATGGAAAACCGCACCAAACATTGACGCTCCACCAGCCCTGATGTTGAATTTCTTGCATCCAACGAGGATTGGTTCTGGACCAATAATGCATGTTATGACGATTTACTCCACCATCACTGCGGAATGTAGCCTTGTCAGTCCACAATATTTGCGATAACAGATGTTGATTATCTATGAGCATATTCGACAGCCAATAGCAGTAGTCTAAACGTTGCTCATAATCAGCTGCAGTCAGTGATTGATGAAGGACTACATGGTATGGATGTAATCTAGATTAAAATTGAAGTTATGGTTTTTTAATAGCTATAACTTTACTACTTTTAATAGTTAACTTTTATGTAAAACTTACTTATGTTCTTTCACAATACGCTGAACAGTAGTTTCTGTTAATCCCAAGTCATGAGCTATTGCTCTTGTGCTATTATGTGGATTAATTTCGATATATGCTAGAACATTTATAACATTTTCTTCCGTTCCGGATCTGCGTGCTCAGTGAGTTACTGGGGGATGAATCGTTCCTGTAGCTCTCAATCGTTGTGATAATCGAATAAAAAGTCTCTTTTCGTAATGCCGTCTTTCTGGAAAACGAGCCGCATACAATCGTGCGGCAACAGTAGAATTCTGCATGCACTCGAAATATACTGTAAGCATATCATATGCTTCCTGGTTATAGGGCATTGTTGGCAAAAAGAATGTGGCAATAAGTCAAAGAAACTCGTATCACAATACACCCGCATACACCGCAAAACCGGAGGTAATTTTGTGAGGAAATTTCAGGATAATATTTCCTTGACACTGACATTGATAAAATTAATGTTACTATGGATAAATCGTCATTATGCATTGTTGGTCTGGTAGTGTTATTGGATGATCGTGGCACTACAAAATCATTACCATGGATCTGAACTTAAAGTAGGTATAAAATTGAAACCAACAGAGATATCGACTTGAAATTTTCAGGGTATAGGCGAAATTTAATGCTTTTTCTGACTTAAATATAAAAAACATACCATTCTATTTAATATTTTGAAGAAAATCGCTATAATTTCAGAAATATTTGGAAAGCGTCCTCTAGCTTTTTGTTCGTTAATCAAACTTAACTTTTTAATACTTCAACGAATAGCGCAAGAAAAGACCTTTCTAACGAAATATTAGTTGTTAAAATTCGATGACTGGTTCCGAAGATAATTACGTGTTTGTCTGACAACTTTCGCAGATCCCCCTACGGAAAACCTGTGAGGTTAGAGAAAAACTTCTTATACAAAAAATGGGTAAAATTGTCCCAAAAATACAACTACGATATTTCCAATATACCTTTTCCTTAAGTTTCTGTTACTTATTAGACATTTTTTAATTTAATACAGCAGTTACGCCACCTAGCGGTCTATTTACAAACTTTTACTGAAGAATTTTTTATTTTTTTTGGAAGTCGTAACATAAGCGGTTTCTGGGATATAACAGGCGTCCTTCCTTAATGACTCACCCGGTACAATTGTTTGAGGTGATAACATACCCTTCTTATACATATCTTGATATGCGATTGACAAAAGTACTAAGTATTTACGGTAATATTTTGAAAATGTTTATATTATGTACTTTTGAAAAAAAATTAAATAAAAATCTTTATTTGTATTTTGACAAAATTATTTTATTCATGTTAAGTTGTACATTACTGAAAAGAACATAATAAACGCTGAAAATGACACCTCTCTTACCTCTCTAGCTCAATTAGAACTGCAGCTGGAGCGATTTCAAAAGTCCGATCAAGAGTTTTGTGTTTTTGAAAACTTTACATAGTTATATTTCGAAAATGGTTTAAGATAAAAATTTAAAAATTGTCATTTTTCTTAGTGTTAACATCTAATTTGAGTATACCAAATTTGAACAAAATCTGAGATGGTGAGGTAAATTGGATGTTGAGTTTACATGGAATGGCTTTCAAGTGATACTGTACTAATGAAAATAAGAAGAAGCTATAAACATGGATCCTAACTTCCTTCATTACAGAGATACAGGGAGTTTTTGAAAAAAAAAAACGTTTCAAAATTGAATTTTCATACCATTAAGTTTGCTTTCAAAAATAACAGGACTTTTATTTAAAAAAATGAACGAAAATGATGAAATCAAATTGTTTCAAGTTGTTTTTCTCGAAATCTGTGAGGGCTTTAGAATAAGAGTACCTTTTTACAAGACAAAATTTATTCACAGGTTTGAAAAAATGTTAGTGGCGTTTAAATTAGGATCGTTGAAGTATCAAACCATCCTAGAAACTACTCGAGAAACTATGACACTGAAATATTTTTGAGATATGACAATTACATTAAAATTTAACTTTC
Organism: Vesta saturnalis; assembly: GCA_036346205.1. Taxonomy (NCBI): domain Eukaryota; kingdom Metazoa; phylum Arthropoda; class Insecta; order Coleoptera; family Lampyridae; genus Vesta; species Vesta saturnalis. Next base: position 706,610 of record JARFJB010002052.1, read on the forward strand.
ATCGTGCAGTCTTATTTTTCTGAGTGGCATCGTTATATCTTCAGCTGTTATTCAAGTATCATAAAAATAACTTAGCGCTTCAACAAGTTATCTTTAATAGATATGTATTTTTCACTAAGCCAATCAACAATTTGTCACTTTCTCTACGCCATTATGGAAGCCTCTCTACCCTCCTGCTATGATAGGAAGCATTGTCGATAACAATAACTGAATTCGGCGGTATATTTGGAATAAATTCATCTATAATCTACTTCTCGTAAGTACGTACATCTATTTCATTATCCAGCATTATTTTACAGAAGAAACGACGCCCCTTATAGCCACGAGAATGATCTACGACAAATCGTGATCTTTTTAAACCTGTACTGCGCCCACTTTCAATAGTGATGTCATGTCATATCTTACTTACTGCTTGTTCCACGTTAATCCGCGATACATTCATATAAAACTTTTACGTTCAAAGTAAACATTTCATCTTGGAATACCCAGACAGTGGACTGTTGCTTAGTTTCCGGTTTATACGAGCATATCCAAGTGGCTTGACACTTGTAACGATGTTTTAGACGGATTTTGCAGTTACTCGGACGAATATTTTAAGCATTGCCTTACGCCATTTAACACGAGTCTGTTTTTGAGCTTCAGTGAAATTATGCGGAATCCATCGGGAACAGATCTTTCTAACCGCTAATTGTTGATGCAAAATCGAATGTCTTGCATATCATATACAATCATGTCGCCTACAGCATCGATGTCTTTGGGAATCACAGCGGACTTTGGTCGTAACCTTCACAAGAATAATTACTAAGGAACGCATGATCATAACGAAATTCTGCAAATCAACTATAAAACCTTTTCTTATAGTGCTCCATTACCAAAAATAGAAGCAAGCGATTCTATGTATTATTGTTGAGTTTTACGAAAACTGTAAAAACTCATCAAACGAAAACCTTCACAAGTAAATTTCATTTTTTCACGAAATTACTTTCTTCAAACGCTCACTATCAATAAACTGTCAATTTCTAAATCGCCGCTGATTTAACAATAACAAAGTTGAAATTTGACAAATATATACAAGTTGCAATAGCACCATCTAGTGGGAATAATAAATGAAAAGTAATTAATAAGGGAGGTAATTTAAAGCAAAAATATTTTCAGCAATAAGCTAATTATACCTACTTTATTATTATGTGAAGCTGGCACTCTTAACGTCACATCGTATATTTATTATTTAAATTATCGAATAATAAGTTAAAAAATGCAAATTCTAAAAACAAGAGATGTGGTAAGTAGTTTATCTCGGAAATTTACTTAGCAATAATTTGTTTTTGTGTTAAGCTTCCACACCATCAGGAAATAATTTATTTATTCAGTGAATAAATAAATAATAAAAAGGGAAATCTTGAAAGCAATTAATATGGGAAGTAATTTAAAGCAAAGCTCTCCTCAGAAATTTATCAATTAGTTCGTATAGTTTATAGTTGAATAAATCCATGTCTAATCATATTTTCCTAAAGTGCAATTAGAACTCCCTTATCCTTTTCTTAAGTGGGTACGTCCATAGGAAGTTATTTACATTTATTAAATTAAATTAATAAAATGCAAGTTTTAATAGCGATTCATATAGAAAGTAATCGAACACTAAAACCTGCTCAGTAGTATATTCGAGTAAGCAAATTGCGCTTGTGCTGCGTTAGCTCACTATCTAAGAAATTGTTTATTAGGCGAACTGGCCAGCTATAAATTTAAGAATGTATATCTAAAAACAATTAATGTGTGTTTTATAATATAAATTTTCGCAGTGATCGCCATAACATATTGTAATATGTGATGGTGGGGGTGGAAAATTAACGGGGATTTATAATAATTATATCAATTTTTATGTGACTGCAATGAAGCCTAGACAATTGCGACCCTAGACATTTGCGACACTGTAAATGGAACCGCATTTACTGCCGAGACATTTGCGACACTCGTCAGTATAGTCGTTACTATAGTACATAGGTACAGTTAAGAGCAATTAACCAATTTCAAACATCTTTACGAAGTTTTATTTATTGCACAACAATAATACACGTATAGGTATTATACACATTCTACTTATTTGTTATACTTGGGTAATTATATATTTAATTTGGCACGTAAGACAATGCACGTAAACACTTCCTAATGTCCAAGTCTTTTTCATAATTGTCCAAAATTTTGTTTATTCTTTCGTCTAGTTGAACATACGTCTTCCTGTGTCGCTTTCCTTCTAAATGTAGTTCTTTTCGTGTTATTATATACTCCGTGTATTTAGCTTCCTCCTTCAATTTTCTTATCAATGAATAAATATTGGGCTGACTTTTGTTAATGATGGAATTTAATTTAAAATTCCATCTTTCAACCCCGTTATTTGTTCAGCGCACATTCTAATATGAAGACGTATATCGGTATCCTCTGTATAGTTTTTCACTAATCCCAGTGCTTGCACTTTGCGCCACAGACACTGACAAAAGTGAAAATTTCATCCTGTGGTAATGGCCGTAGGAAACACTTCTTTTAAGGACGACATCGCTGCTACCTCGAAATCCATCTTTATGTGTTTTGGGCTCCAACCAGATAATTTGCTCTTAATTAATTCAAACAGTCGGTAATACCTTTGCGTCTTTTTGTTTGAAAGTAACGCAAACAATACGGGAACAATATTACTTTCCATCGAATTACTTCCTAATTCAACATGAAGAGAATAAATTTGTTTAAATTGCTTGCTATTACTTTTAAAAGTGCCATCAATGAAAATATCTTGGCTTTCTTTCAACACTTCGATACACTTCTGGGTTGCAAACACTAAAATGCGTTCTTCATCCAAGAATAAAAACGATTCACCATCACTTGTTAACATGAAATAATCACTGAGTTGAATCTGTGCAGCAGTTGAAGGCTCTTGAGGAATACGTCGTACTTTTTGTAGAATTCTGTTCAACGTACGTTTAACTGTATTTCTGGAAGGAATTTCCGCCACAATTTCATATCCACGATCCAATAAGGGTACAATCTCTTTATTGTACAGTACTGCACATGTAACACTATCTTCTTCTCTGGTTCTCTTTTTGGCTTGGAATTGATGCTCAGATGTGTGTAATACTTCATACTCTTTGTTGGTAATAATGCTTCCTCGACATTGTTTCACTTTTTCTTGTACACATAACCATCGGATGTTTTCATTTTTGAACTTTCTATGTAAGCGGTACCTCGATCCGTTGAACAACAGACAGGGTTTACTCTTCGTTGTCTCTATAACTTGAACTTCAATCGACATTTTCGCAAACGAATTGTTACACCTAGTTGTAAAGAACAATCGGTACTGATAACATTTACTTGCCATCTGGCTTTTAAAAGGGCTAATTAGGTAAAATCTCCCCTTCCTTAATGGACTTTAAAATAAACATTTATGAGAGCACCGCCACTTAGGTGATGTTAATGAGAGAGGTATTTGAAATTTATTTTAATCACTTAACGACTTTAATATGTACATACTTATTTCTTAATTATATACTATTTTAATGATGGTCGCAAATGTCTCGGCAGTAAATTCAGTGTCGCAAATGTCTTGATTTTCAACGGTGTCGCAAATGTTTAGCGTCGCAAATGTCCTGACACGGACTGCAATGTTCTAAAAAAGGTCTACCTAACGTCATTATGTATAGTACTACTTAAAAAAGACAAATTTATGTTGCGTTTCTGTATTGTGTGTTGTAACTGTGGTTTCATATTGATTGAGTTGATCGGCCTATTTCCACAGTTTTTGTTCTTGTAGCGCAACGTTTCGGAAGCGGAAGTTTCTGTCATCACACTTAGTCCTGAGGATTGATTTCGCACTTGAGTCGAATTTATTACGATTTTCCCCCAAATACTTGACTACTATAAGATTCGAATTTGGTACCTTTCACTTACTAGTCTGACTCCTTAACCGTTGAGCCACTGAGTTATTAAATATATATTTTTTTAGAATTAATTAAACTTATTCGTTGCGCAGTAGTTTGTTGCGTATGTTGGGCAGTAACCTATTGCTCAGGTGTATTGCGCATTAACTCTTCACGCATTATTGGATTCCATAAGGGTTTTATATCCACACTAGCTTGGCTTATCGGATGTTCTGTTGTGTCTCAAAATTTATTTAATTTATTTATAGTAGTTGGAAAAAAAATAATTCAAGGAAATGTATGTCTTCAATCAGATAAATATGATAAACTCGTATCTGTATTTCATTTTAGAATCAAAAACGGTAATTTTAGATTACTTTTTAATGGATATCTCACTTGTGTCACAGGCCTCCATTTTGTGTGGGCCCTCAAGTTATTTACCTTCCGTACTAAATTACATTTTAACGTTAAGTTTTACCAGTGTGTTCATATAAAAAATATTTTGACATAAGCGATGCAATGGACTGCATTTTTTCTATATTTACTGAACCACTCAGCTTAATTAAACATTACACAGTATGTAATTCTGAAACAGATTATTATTCTCAGTTGTCATACCTTCCAGTTTTCTTCTAGTCATCATAATTAACGTACCTGGTTTGTAATCCAATTAAAAATTGACCTACAAGGTAATTAAAAAATTTTAAACTTTAAGTAGAACATACAACATTAAAAATTATGTTCTAATTATGATTTAAAATAACCTATGAACTAAATTAAATACAAATCTGGCAAATCTTGCTATAAACATTAGTTCACATGCACGTAACAAAACCTAATATATACAAGGACGTCGATACTTTAAGCGGCCTTGCTTTGTAATAAATGTGATATTTAAAACTCCTAATTACGTAATATAAACAATACCTACCTACTAAACTATAATTTCCTGAGAAAGTAAAGTTCACATAACGGATCATCAATAAATTATTAATGTTAGATTTTAATTCTATTCGATGCACACTTTTTGTACGACTTTTTGTAAGACAAACTTTAAACAAAGAACATGATTTTAAACGTTTCAATTAGTATTTTGAATGTTAAAATATCAAAATGCCAAAAAGGGAATTTTGTATTAATTTTTTTCAGAATTATTTTATTAGTAATGTAACTCTTTTTCCAGCCAGATATTACATGTTACTGTACTTATTTGTATTTCATTAGAGATATATGTAGCATTGCATATTTATAAATATATTACAACCACATAGTAGTACGCAAATAAAAACATTATAGTTCGTCTCACGAGATTTTAGGTTTTCACCTGGAGAATGCGAGTTATATTCACTACAAGCTTATCAGCGAGTGGTTTATAATCTGTCCAGAAACGAAGCGAAGGAATAAATCAACGTGTTTGGCAGATTCCAGTGGCGTTGGGTTGTTTTATGATAACAAATATAAAACTGAAGTAATATTGATTAGATATGTCATAATGAAGTTAATTAATACTAATTAAAAGTTGGGAAGGAACGAGGATACAGGAACTATTTTAATTTATTCCTTCGCTTCGTTTCTGGACAGTCTTTAGTGTCAACTGTGGCAATATTCATATTTTGGATTTACATGGGTGGACTTCAAATTTATCTCATATAGCAATATGAAATAAATCTATCTGGGATATGTTGCACAATATTATTGAATTTACTAATTACAAATTATAAATTAGAAGTGATTAATTATGAATACTAATATATTCTATTGCACAATTACCTGTCCTTGTACTTAAAAAATTTCCAAACATTTTTTTGCTCAATCGCCTTAAAATGTTCGAAAACCTCCGAAAACAAAATTTGAGCAAAAAAAATCTTGTCTGTGTGTTTGTGTACTCCATAACTTACGAACGATTTAACGTATCAACTTGAAATTTGGCATACATATAGATGTCGACTACCCAAAGCGACTAATTGTTTTTGGGGTCAGTGGAGTATTGGGGAAAGGGGTAAAATTGGGGGGTAAGTACCCTTTCTGCAAATTTTTATTTTTTAGACTTTTTTCCTGTTAATATGTGATTAGTAAAATAATTGTGAGTATTTTTTGTCCCTATAATTTTTTTGTACAACAAACGGTTTACAAGATATTATCAAAACAACCGTCACTTTAAAAAACCGGTTTTTCTTAAATATCTCCGGAACTACTTAACATATTCAAAAAGTGAAAATAGCATCAGATAGGAAATAAAATTTCAATTTTTTTCGAAAATTTTGTTATTTTCCAAATATTTCCAAAAAACTCGATTTTGGAACCCGTCTACACGATTTTTTTTGAGATTTTGGTATTATATAGAAAATCAAATTTCTGACCGAAAAGCATTCTTGTAACTTTTTTGTAAAGTTAACCGATTTTTTGATGTGGAAGTATTGATACAATTTGCAGCGGTTTTTTAATATTAAAGGAGAAAATAACACGGGGGGCGGTAGGGACAATAAACTGAACGACGTCGATGAAGAAGTCGTTAATATAATCGGCAAGAGTTCTCCGGTTGAGGCAGGCTTGCCAATTTTAGAATCCTTAGAAAGACCCAGTGCTCACGCACTGGAATCCGTAGATGAAGGTATACATTTCTTTCATTATTTAAGTTTTCTACACTACTTGAGGTTTTTTTATAAGTATTCCCAATTCAAGCTATCCCAATCGAACAACCCATTCAACCAGAAAAAGAAGAAGAAGCCACGAATAACCATCAACAAAAGCAGTCTAAACTTACAGGTAATTTAAAAAGTTCCATCTACTCATAGCAATACTAATTGAGTTGTTTTGAAAGGCAAGAAACGAAAGGAGGCTCAACCAGTATCATCACCTGTGGATGAAAAGAGGTAACTGCAATTAGAACTACAAGTTGCTAATACATAAAACGAAACTAGACACGAAAGGGCTTAAAATTTCGGTGGGGTTGCCTCAAAGTGTATATACCGCTGATGAACCCCATGTCAGCGATTTATGCGTCTATGGAAAGAAAGGTCACGTATTTCATTCCCTCTCCAAGGGGGAGGGCGGGCTGTTTGAGCTTTCCGCGCTTCTTCAGCCACAATCATGGATTCCCAGCATACATGCATTACGTATATATGCATGGTGGGTTTAAGGATGGGTGTGGTCAGGATAGGATAGGAAGGAATAAAGTTAGGGTTCTGAGGGGGAAAATATTACCCCAGCATTCGCCAAAGTAGCCGCACATGGTGTGCATATACGTAGTGACCATGTCGCTACATGTGTATGAGGAAAACCCCCTGAAAAGACCTCATACAAGGTAGACGGTAACGGGAATCGAACCCCTTATCTCCCGAATGCTAAGCAGGTCGTGCCACCACTACTCTACCAGTTCGGTGCGTCTATGGTAACGATCTCTTTCTAATTAATTGATTAGGTATTATCTATCAATTATATAATAAGAAAGGATCACCAACATGCTTAAGATCTTTGTTGTTTATTTATTTGTTTCCTTTTTTGTAAATCTTGTTATTTAAATTAGGTACTTTTGATGTGTTATTATGTTATTGTTTTTATTTTTCCACATGTTAATTGTCATTATAAATATAATTTAATCGTTCATCAAATTTAATATTTGTGGTTGCCTTAAACGTGCCGCTGGCTGGGGTTGCTCGTTTATTTCGTCTGCAATAGCCGGGGCTTCATTTCAACATCTTGTTCGTCATTGTTCTCATCCAAATCTTCCTTTGTTCGAATAAAATTGCAAAGGGTAGCACAGCATCTAACAACATTGCTAGCATAAGTGGGTTGCACTCGCATATGGCACGGGAATTTTTCTTTTAAAATACCAAGAGCTCCTTCTATTACTTGCCTTGTTCCTTTATGGTGACGATTGTATCTCTCTTCTGCTATGTTGTTTGGATTATGGCGAAGAGGTGTCATAAGCCACTATTTTAAGAGATATGCAGAATAACCTAATATTACTACATTTGGAAAAATATTCCGTGGTTCTAGTCTCCTGTAAAAACAAATATTTCGTAGAATACGTGCGTCATGGACGCTGCCTGGCCATCGGACGCTTACGTAAAAGAAATATTCTGCTACAACACACAAACATGCAATTTAGGAAGTGATCACCATAAGGATCTACAAATGCAGCTTCATGTCCAAAAGGCGTCAACAACTCCACATACATGGGGAAAATTCGCAATTTCTTCTTCAACATTTTCTGGCCAAGTCACTAAGCGGTCAAATAAAATTCTGTTAACTGCAGTAACCACATTTCTTATGGCACTACAGACCGTGGCCTTATTTACTCCGTGCATATCCGACATTATATGATATTGACTACTACTTCCAAACCAATGCAGTGCTATACATAATTGCTGTTTAACGGCCAGTGCTTTGCTTGTTCGACTGGTATGTCGCACCTCACGACCTACCTCTACCATTAATTCTTCCATTTTCTCTCAGGACATTCTGAATCTCTCTACAAATTCTACTCTAGATTCGAACTGGAAGTTAATTCTAGGACGAAACATTTTAGCTCTACGTTGTCGTTGAATGTTAATATCCTCTTCACTACTCGAATGAAATAACAGTTCTTCTAACATTTTTCTTGGAATTGTGTCGACTTGTAAGTTTACTTTTCATAAATTACTAACAATCCTTCACATATACAAATATTATAACTGTCAGTTACTAATTTATTTAAAAATTATTATTAATTTTATTAAATACATAACTAAAAAGTTTACCTCGAGTATGATTTGAATACGACCTGAACTTTGATTGAGTACCGCGCTAACCAAATGCGCTATCGAGATTCGAGCCCCAATGGATGTAAATTTTGTCTTTATGTATGTAGAACTGGTGCAAATTCTAAATATAATGTGATTACAATCAAATTACTTATATTAATGGAATGTGAACCTGCAATATCGCAAGGATTCACACAAACCAAAGCAACTTGACTAACATTAAATTATTATAAGTTTTGTTATGAACGAATAAATTAAAAGTAAATTTATAATTAAAATTTATTATTAATTATTATAATTTTTAATTATAAATTTACTTTTGAACTTATTCGTTCATAACAAAACTTATAATGAACTAATAAAATACTTAATTTATACAGTCTAAACGTTTCGATAGCACTTACAGTTATCTTCGTCTGTAGTAATATCCGTTAAAATTGTTAAAGATGTAAACAATTTTGTCAAAGTTGAAAAATTAAAACATAATGTTTAGTTTTAATTGTTTTATCAAGGTCTGGTTGCCTTTCAGGTAATTGGCTAATTACCGGGTTTTTCCAAGTACGTCAGAGGCATTTGAATAGTGAAAGGATGTTATTGCGGTTATATAACTGGGAAATCCAGAAAATACTTACTTTATATTAATGATTGGGTAAAACGGTCAAGTACTATATCTTGCATTTATTTATATTACTTTAGGAATTGAGTCGTAATTAAAAAGTTGTTCGTAAGATCAATCAGATAGTCTTCCAGAGCTGGACTACCAAAAAAAGCTCTTAATACTGTCAAAAGGGCCCTAATTACGGGGTTAGGATCATAAATACGTCGTCACGATTGAAAATAGCACCTGAAAAAAAGCCTGCAATTAAGATACGTGTCCACGGTTGACTACCCTCCAGGGGATGGAATTAAAAACTACACAGGACGCATACGCTGAGGTCGCGCGCCCCTATAGTGCACCCACTAGAAGGTCGGCATCAAAGACCTCCCTTTTTCACATTTTCATTCTCTCCTTTTTATCCATTATTTCCTTCATCCCCTCTTTTCATCCCTTATTTTTCCCTTTATTGTCAGGCTCTTATATTTTGTACTTCTATTTTCAATCAACTTCGATTTTCTTGAATCTGATTTCTAGTGTCCTTTCACAGTCGGTCCAACATCATAGGCCCTTTTTACCGATTCTTGATCAAACATCAAGACCTTTTTGACAAAATCTAAGACTCTTTTGGAGTAATGTTGCCATAGCATGTAAAGCCATTTTGATACATTCGTGTCCTAAAATTTAAGGTCCTGCTGGGGGATGATATTTGAAATTTCCCAATATCTCAGGTCTTTTTGCAGAGTTGATTCTTGAAAATGTCACAAACATCATAAAATAAGGAACATATTGGTAGACGGCAGTGTCATCAGACATTTTTAAACATTTTTTTCTATTAATTAGATAGTAATCTGAAAATTCCAAATTGATACTACGCGCGGTTTTCAAGATTGAGGATATATAATTACATACACGAAATGATGTGTTTATGATGTGTTTTAAGTTATTAAACTTTCATATTGAAAATGGTTACAATAAAAACGTGTTTCTTCAATTTTTGAAACTATTGCAATTATGCTCACAAGAAATTGAAATTCGTTAGTACTCCTGTAATTATGTAAAATACACAAATTTGTATAACATTAACAAAACGCGTTGCGTACCGATTACTTATTACTCATATGTCTCATAAGATAGCAGTGAACTTATAGCAGACTGCAACAAAAAATATTACACAATTTGTTACTTATTTGTTGCTAATTTCTACCGGTAACAGCATTTTTGTACCATCAAAGATTTTAAAAAAAAAACGGCATACTGCTAACTTAAGTTTACATTGGAAGTCCACATGATAGCGCCTTAACGCCAGCAGTTATGCGAATGAAATATCAATTATAATTTGTTACTTAACCTATAGTTTAAAACAACATCTGCCATTTTTCTTTAAATGCGTACAAAAACATGTCATCTGCACCGCCGTGAGAATTTTTTTCCATAACTAACAGGTAATATACCTTACACAGGTAGTTTACCAGAATAGTCAAATAAAAATTCAGTATATTTTCAGCATTTTTCAGTACCAAAAGTTAAAAAATTCCATATGGTTTTATCGAATTTTAGAGAATCGATTATGAAGATAGTGCTAACTTAATTTTATTATCAGTGTATATATATATAAGTATATGTATTATATGTATGTACATATCTATGAGACAAATATACAAGACTTAAGCAATTTTTATTTTTTTTTCTTAATTGTAGTATCTCTTCATCAATATCAGCCATTTCTTCTTTTCTTTTTTCAATTAATTTCAATTTCTTACTCGCCAATATCTTAATATTTTTATGTAAATCTTCGACTTCTTTCTTTTTATTTGTTTGTTGTTTTTGTTTCTTTTTAAAGCCTCTTTCCTTTTCGAAGAGGCATTACGAAAACTTAATATCAATTTTTTAGAAATGTCTATGTTTAATAATGATTTACCAGTCGACTAAACCGAATCATACACTAATCGTTGCACACAAGCGACTCTGTTAAAATATTTTCTACTAAACATTCTTTATTTACAGAAAATCCACGTTCCATGGCCGCATTGCCATGAAACATTATCAAAATTTTTTTAATAAAATTTATAATTGGCGTACTCAAATATTCGCTTTCTTTACATAATTTCATAAGAAATACATCTAGCCTTTCCTTCGAAAGATTCTAATTTTCTAGTTCTTTTTGATTTTCTTCACAGTTTTAAATATGATTTTTTTATGACATCTACTTCCGATGGTGATATTTGTTTACATTCAACAAATTCCCCTAAAGCAGCATTTATTCTAGATTTTCTTAAACTTAAGCTAGACATAACCATAGGAGAAAGATAAGAAGCACCTTTGATGATTTTATATTTGATAGGGCCCTTCTGAATAATTTTGGCATAAAATGGTTTAAAAAACGACAAGCAATCGTTTCTAAAATGAAGTATATTAATTTCCAATGCAGTAGTTGCACCAGAACCAATACCTACATGTACAGCTACTTTCAAATTTTCAGGTTTTGCAATGTCAGTCTTAGTTAATTTATAAGAGGTATTAGACTCTGCCATAACTTTCTCATCAATAAATCGAGAACCAATGTTGCGCAGAATAGCATATACTTCCTAATATAAAAGTGGCGACAATGGTTCGCTAGATTGAACAAATCTCAAAAACGGTTCAATTTCCATGCACACTGATTTCAAAAACTGTAATTTAGCCACTAACAATTTATCTGCTAAAAATCCTTGGTTTTATTAAATGATTTACTGTTAGGGCAACTTTTTAAGGCAATTGCTTGTTTCACATAAATTTGAAGTGGCTTTATAATTTCAATGGCTCTTGTAATAGCTGCTTGGTCTTCCACTCACAGTACAGTACAATACCTTTTTGGAAATAAAGTGGAACCAGCAAAAGAGATAAAATCGGTACGTCGCGAGGGAAAGTCTTTAAATAGATAATACATGGAACGCAAAAATTCATGTACCGGGTGGCCAACTAAGAACGGCCGTCGGCCATATCTCAGGAATAGATTATAGCACAGGTTCGGGAAAAATTTTTTTATAACGAATTTACTCAATTAAGGGGGATATTAAATATTATAATCAGATTCCTCGACAAATTCTGCATATTTTTTATTTGGCAAGTTTTACTCTATCTCTTCAAATAATGGGGGGGGGGGGGAGAGTGGGAAACTTGTTACGAAAAAACTCCTTTAATTCAGGTTCTGCTTGACCGATTTTAATAAACTTGATGTTGTTTGAAAGAGCTTTTGTTAAACAATAGAAAATTTGTAAATTTGAAACAATCTGATTAATAACATAAATGCTATAGGGCGCTGTTTAATATTTTTTTAATATTGTGTTTTCTCTTTACAATTTTAAATGGTAGCATAAAAATTTAAGTAGGTCTTTAAAAAGCAGACTAAATTAGTAATAAAACAGTGAAAACTGCAAGTCGATATCTTTTTCCTATCCTGAGATATCATAAGAAACAGGTAAATGGCGGGAATTGTTCTTCCAACGTGTAGTAGGCCAGTTCGCGTTAACGGAAATTATTAAATTTAGCCTGCATGAAAAGATCTTACATTGGTCTGCAATAATTTAAACTGTTATCATACTAATGTTATGGTTGCCGCTAGATTACCTAAATTTAATGCGGTCGCTACTAACAATGAGAACAAATTATAAAATAATAATGTCAATGCATGAAATCAATCGCTGACGGGTGGAGAGAACAGCAGTTTCAATTTCTGCCCTTGAAATACTTCGTATTGTCTGTCGTATTCTTTCACTCATGTCTGCTCTTGTTGTAGGTCTATCGGCATAAACGAGATCTTTTATTCGCCCCCACAAATAAAAATTTAAACAAGTTAGGTCTGGAGACCTTGGTGGCCAAATAAATAAACTTTCACGTCCTATCCACCTTTAAGGGTATGATTGATCTAAGAAATTCTGAACATCTCTAGAATAATGTGCCCGGCACCCATCATGTTGCAAGAACATGTCACGACGAATGGCCAAGGGTACGTCTTCTAAAAGAAGTGGCAATTCTTTGCTTAAAAAATCTAAATATCAGAGCAAGTCGATATCTTTTTCCTATCCTGAGATATCATAAGAAACAGGTAAATGGCGGGAATTGTTCTTCCAACGTGTAGTAGGCCAGTTCGCGTTAACGGAAATTATTAAATTTAGCCTGCATGAAAAGATCTTACATTGGTCTGCAATAATTTAAACTGTTATCATACTAATGTTATGGTTGCCGCTAGATTACCTAAATTTAATGCGGTCGCTACTAACAATGAGAACAAATTATAAAATAATAATGTCAATGCATGAAATCAATCGCTGACGGGTGGAGAGAACAGCAGTTTCAATTTCTGCCCTTGAAATACTTCGTATTGTCTGTCGTATTCTTTCACTCATGTCAGCTCTTGTTGTAGGTCTATCGGCATAAACGAGATCTTTTATTCGCCCCCACAAATAAAAATTTAAACAAGTTAGGTCTGGAGACCTTGGTGGCCAAATAAATAAACTTTCACGTCCTATCCACCTTTAAGGGTATGATTGATCTAAGAAATTCTGAACATCTCTAGAATAATGTGCCCGGCACCCATCATGTTGCAAGAACATGTCACGACGAATGGCCAAGGGTACGTCTTCTAAAAGAACTGGCAATTCTTTGCTTAAAAAATCTAAATATCTTTCTCCATTAACAGTCTCATTAAAAAAAAGGCCCAATTATTTCTCCACCTAGAATCCCGCATCACACATTTACAGACCAACGACCCTGATGTTAGACCTCCTGTATCTAGTGGGGATTCGTTTCAGAACCAGTAGTGCATATTATGTCGATTTACACTACCATCACTATGAAAAGTAGCCTCATCTGTCCACATAATTCGTGAAAGTATTTCAGGATTGTCGTGTATCATATTTGAACGCTAGACTTTAAATGCATTAACTCTCGTAATGTTATTACGAATTTTTTTCGTCCGGCCTCTCATTATTTTTTATTATTGGTACCTTTTTACTTTAATTTGCCTCACTTAATTATCATGTTGTTATTGCTATTCACATAGCATAAGATAATTTCATTAAATAATTTGGTGTTTTATTGAAACTGGACATAAAATGGCGGCAAATACATTAGTCATGTTGTCACAAGTTAACTTTGATGTAATGACATTTTCGGTATGATAAAAATGAGAAACATAACGACAAACGAAAAAAATAACATTTTTATCATTATAATACCGAATAAAACATGCATTAATAAATAAGTAGTTACCTGTGTTCTCTTAAAATATTTTGGACGGTGGTTCGACATATACACAAGTCTCTTGATATAGCTCTGGTGCTTGAATGAGGGTTAACATTTACATAAGCTAAAACATCAATAACATTTTCCTCTCTTCTACCTCTGCGTTGTCTTCGGTACACAGGAAGATTCACATTTCCAGTAGTACGCACACGGTGTGCGAGTCGGAGAAAAACTCTTCTGCTGTGATGCCGTCTGTTTGGATACTGCAGTGCATACACTCTAGCAGCAAGCTCATACATTCAAAATAAACTGTCAACATATCAAATGCTTCTTCATTTGTAAGAATCATTTTGGTACGAAAAGATAAAGAAAGTCTATTAAATGCAACTCGATGAATAATTTTTGACATATGCGTGAAAATCATAGCTTGCTTGTTTTCAACAGGGAATTTATTTTATACCTTACATGACCCTCTTTACTAATTTGGTTGTCATCAGTAAATCGTAATTCATACTTTAAACTGTATTTGTTGTAGCTGGGCAAATATCGGTTTTTATTGATATTTTATGCTTTTGATCTACTAACACATCGCTTGAAAACAAATATAACATTCTTATATAATTAAAAAAATGTTAGATTTACCACATTATTATTTTATAATTTGTTCTCATTGTTAGTAGCGACAGCATTACATTTAGGTAATCTAGCGACAACCATAACATTAGTATGATAATAGTTTAAATTACTGCAGTCCAATGTAAGATCTTTTCATTCAGGCTAAATTTAATAATTTCCGTTAACGCGAACTAGCCTATTAGACGTTGGAAGAACAATTCCCGCCATTTACCTGTTTCTTACGATATCTCAGGATAGGAAAAAGATATCGACTTGCAGTTTTCACTGTTTTATTACTAATTTAGTCTACTTTTTAAAGACCTACTTAAATTTTTATGCTTCCATTTAAAATTGTAAAGAGAAAACACAATATTAAAAAAATATTAAACAGCGCTCTCTAGCATTTATGTTATTAATCAGATTGCTTCAAATTTACAAATTTTCTATTGTTTAACAAAAACTCTTTCAAACAACATCAAGTTTATTAAAATCGGTCAAGCAGAACCTGAATTAAAGGCGTTTTTTCGTAACAAGGTTCCCACTCTCCCCCACCCCTTATTTCAAGAGATAGACTAAAACTTGTCAAATAAAAAATATGCAGAATTTGTCGAGGAATCTGATTATAATATTTAATATGCCCCTTAATTGAGTAAATTTTGAAAAATTTTGCTTTTTAAAATTTTAACTGTCAAATACGCCCTCTAGCGGTGGACCTACAATTATGAAATTAATTTCCAGGCGTTTCTCGAGGCCACTTTGGTTATAAAAATTTTTTTCCCGAACCTGTGCTATAATCCATTCCTGAGATATGGCCGACGGCCGTTCTTAGTTGGCCACCCGGTACTTTCCACTTAGTAATTTGATCTGCAATCTTATATGCGCCATGAATTACATGTATACCACAGCTCCCTGTGTAAAACAATTCAGGATAGTCCTCATCTTTAGTTCTTAAATAGTGACGTAAATCCTCCATCATTCGAATATTAACATTACGCCCATCCATTCCAATTTGTATAATCTTTTTCAGAGATAAGTTTAAAGAAGTGATTGAATCAACTAAACTATCCATTAGGTTAGAAGCCCGGGCATGTTCTAACGTCAAATGATAATGCATAAAACGGGCAGGTTTTCACTTTATTACTAAGTTCATTTTTATATGTGGCCCCAAACCGTATGTTACTGAATTTATCTTTGTGAATTTTCATTTGCTGTGCAATTGAACTATCAGGAAACATGATGGGAAAAATATCAGTTGCAATAGCACAACTCCTATCAGATGAATGAGTAAGTACTCTATAAAAGCACCACATAATCTCTGCTTTGGTAAAATTTTCTCTTCGTAGATAGCTTAACATGTACCCGCTATTTGATGTACTACTATAGAATTGTGAGAAGTTTTCAACTTCCTTACTGCAATTGGGATTCCCAGATATACAACTATAAGTAAAATTTACTTAGCTAATTATAAATTATGTACTTACACTGAACCTGAAGCAGCATCATAAAGACATTGAGATAGATTGTTGCTTTCGTTAGGTTTAGATAATTGATTTTCAATTTCAGAAACAGAATTCGTATTCTTGACGGCATAATTAGTAAGAGTACTCTGAACACCTTTATACAGGGTAGCCTAGACCTAGCGTTAACATTTTTTTTGGGTGATAGAGCAACATGAATGTGACTCAAATACACAATTAAAAAAATTCCATTTCACACACCCACTTAAGGAAAAATTATTTTGATTTTTCCAAAAAAACTGTACATTTACCCAAAAATTGAGAAATTCTGGGATATTTTGATACATTCTGAGAACTTTAACACTATTATTGTATTCCACATTACATTTTAAGTAAGGATGGATAGATTATGATGAGCCTGAATCTAACCAACCTTTAATTAAATTGATCAGAATTGTGAAGTTATCATTTTCTTAAAAACAAAGAAAAAGTTTATACACACACAATTCTCTAAAAAAATTGCTAGACAGTAGCAAATGTTATAAAAACCGATTCAAAATCTAAGCTTTCAGAAGACAGGATACAACATTTTATTCGTCACCATTTAAGTACAGTTATGCCAGTTTGAATAGTGTAAACTGTAAAACGTAGTTTGAGAAAGATAATAATTCAACTCTATCAAACTAAAAAGACACATGAACAATTTTATTATTATAGCTATAACATAAGGTTACAGAGAATTCTTATAACCCACCTTATGATGAGATAAGGTACCAACCACAGATGAAAATAACATATTGAGATCACTGCCAATGATTAAAGGTTCAAAACCCACTAAAAAAACTGTATCCAAACAAAACATAACATATATGCGTGATACCTTATCTCATCATAAGGTGAGATATAAAAATTAACTGCAACCTTATGTTACAGATATAATAATAAAAATGTTCGTGTGTCTCTTTTTAGTTTAATGGGGTTGAATTATTATTATTTTCAAACCACGTTTTACACTATTCAAACTGGCATACTGTACTTAAATGGTGACGAATAAAATATTATATGCTGTGTTCTGAAAGCTTAGATTTTGAAGCAGTGTTTATAGCATTTGCTGCTGTTTAGCAGTGTGTATAAGATTTTCCCATTTTTTTTTAAAGAAAATGATAACTTCACAGTTCTAATCAATTTAATTAGTGGTTATGTAGATTCAGGTTGATCATAAGCTATCCGTCCTTACTTCAAATTTAATGCAGAATACAATAGTAGTGTTAAAGTTCGAGGAATGTATCAAAATCTCTCAGAATTTCTAAATTTTTGGGTGAATGCACAGTTTTTTTTGGAAAAAATCAAAATAATTTTTCATTAAGTGGGGTGTGAAATGGAATGTTTTTTAATTGTGTATTTGAGTCACATTTATGTTGTTCTATCACCCAAAAAAATTGTTAACGTTAAGTCTCGACCACCCTGTATACAGGTTGGACTAATTTTAAATGTTTTTTTCCTTGTGCGTGGAGTTTAAAACAAGACAATCCGCCTTGCCTAAGATCAAACTCACTTTTACAAAATAAACAATATCCGCGAAATTTATCTCCGCACGGTTTGAACCATATTTTAAATTCGTCGTAATCTTGTCATAACGAATTAAAATGGCATTATCCACGCATGTTTAAACCCAAAACGTTAATTTAATTTTAGCGTGTATCACAAACAAATGCATTCACGCAAGCAATCTTATAGATAGCAAACAGTGATATAATTTCTTAACCAGGTTAGTATATCTTAGGCGCCTGACAGAAAAAAATCCCCACTAAAGAACACGTTATTTCATAGCAATTTCAATGCAATGGTCAATGACATACGTGTTATCTATAAACAATAAACATACTGTAAAAACGCAAGATTGCGAACAAGTACGTCTAGAGTTATGATCTTGAGTTTATAAAATCAAGTTTAATTATTTCGAACAATTCGTTAGCGTATTGTGTAGAAGCAGATAGAAATTTATAAAAATGTATGTCGCAAACAAAGTTTTTTCCGTATGACTTGGCAATTTCAGTATTTTTTCAGTAGTTCCGTATTGGTACAATAAAAAAACGTATTTTTTCAGTGCTTTCCGTATTTTCCGTACTGGTAGACACCCTGTTATAACAAATTCAAAAACATAATTTTCTAGGTTTATGGGAGCAGTTTACATACTTTGACAGTCGGCGACCAAGGGTAACAAAAATAAAATCGTTTAATTCACGTACTGGCAGGGCGGTAAATGGTCTGATTCAAAAGACCTTTTTATCGGAAGTCACGCGCGCTAAATTCGGCAACAAATTAGAAAATACAATTTCCTAAGTTTCTAGAAGAAGTTTACATACTTTGACAGTCGGCGGCCAAGGGTAACAAAAATAAAATCGTTAGTGCACCTACTGGAAGGTGTCATATTTTCAGAGCTTGTGTATTTGTTTGCATATTCTTCAATGTTAGCGCTATACGAAAAGCAATTAGCTGCTGCATTTAACAAAGGATGTGACTGATCACAAATGATTTCTTTTGGACATTGAGCACCAGACATCAGCCTTCAGCCATTTATTTAAAAAACTTCTTGTATCTTCTGTCTTATGAATTTCCGATATCATTTGTCCGACAGAATATACAATACGGATCTTTTTTTGGTGTAATATTTGCGCTATATTAGCCGAATAGGTAAACCATTGGCATCTATGCAAATAGTAGCACCGTAGCGTTGGCATATTTTGTTATAGGCTTGGATTTGTTCATTTGTCCAGAAAAGAACGAAGAAATGAAATTGTCCAATATCGTGAATACTGTTTAAATACTTTGTAAATTTCATAATTTCGATAGCTTGAATGGGGTCGTTCTACTGGATGTTTGCACATTTCTGCAACTACTTGTTTCCTTTCTTCGCCCTTTAGCCATCGTCCTCGTGATGATCCAAGTGCAATTGTACAAGTTGCAAAGAATCCTTGCTTACAAGGACTTTTCTATAGAAGGAATTGCAGTGTGGAAGCTCAGTGGCAATATGCTGCATTTATAATTAGTAAATTATACAAAGAGTATATAAAACGTAGGCCGATGTCGTACATATGAAGGGAAAAGGGATTGATTTTTTCTACTGAGTTAACATAACAAAGACAGTTAATCATGATTTATCGTAGTGTCTCAGTGAAAGTATAGATCGGATCATAGTTATATTTATGTTACCATTTATTCAATGACATTGCTAGATCCAAAAATGAGAGCCCTGTCAAATAATATTTACTCTGAAATAAATTAATGTACTTATTTGTATCAGTATTTTAGTTTTCATTTCTTGGTTTTATTAATGGCAGGGCGTTCTTATTTTGTGATTAGCCTACAATGGGAATTAGATTGTTCAAACTACAAGAAGGCGGTAACAGTAGAAAAATTAACTTACTTACCATTAAAAGTTCCAGACAAACCATCCACAGACAATACGTGATTTTTAAAGTGCAGAGCGCATTTAATCTTGGTCGACTGTACAGTGCATCCCATTTTGGTTGAGACAGCCAGGTATATCGGTTGTTGTTGAAGATAGAACGTTGCGGTTTCCGCGGTCCTGTGCCACTTTTTGTGAAACTCAAGATGGCCTGAACGGATTTTGCCTAACTTCTTTCGTTTATAAATTACAGGGTGTTTTTGAAAATCCACACTTTTTGGATCCACTCCATATCTAAGAAGTTGTCCCATAGAGAATTTTACGTAGAATCCAGGGGCGCACTCAATTTTTTTTTCGGGGTATCGTTATGGAGATAAGACTCAAACTTATAATTTTATCAATGGAACACCCTGTAGTTTATTATCTCATTAAATTACTTATTTCTTTCCTGATATATAATATATAAACATGAAGTTTTCAAAAATGCTGCAAAATTACTAAAACATTGAATTTTAATAGAGTGCCATGGATTTCAAAGTTTTACTACAGGGATTATTATTTGTGATTTTTTATAGTAGGTCATGGATGCTACAAACACTGTTGTTGACTTTTGGAGCATTGTTTTGTCAAGTGACTGTGGAGAAATCAACACATCTGCTGCCATGATGATAAATTTTGATGCGTTTTATTGTGTTTGTGTTTAGCGATTTTGTTAATTTGTGAAATTTTATAATGGCTGAAAGATTTTTTCAGAACAACGAAAAGTATGATATCATACAATGTTTCAATCAATGCCATGAAAATGTTGACGAAGCATTAGAATTATATTTCAACAGGTAAACTAGTAATTTACAATAAGACATTATATGACATATTGTTTTTAACACGTTAGATATCCAGAGAGGCGTCAACCTAGTCGAGCAACGATATTTCGACTAAAAAAAAATCTACTAAATTATGGTGCGTATTCTAAACCCCGACCCAAGACGTATAAGAAGGAAAATAATGAAGTGGATGAAATAATAGTCTTAGCCAGCGTCCGTGTCTCTCCTCAGACTTCTTGTACGAAGTTAGAAAATGACACTGGCGTTCCCCGATCACGGGTACAAAGGATTTAAAAAAAACACAAATTGAAACCCTGCAAAGTGAATATTGTCCAGCATTTATACCCTGGTGATGCAGCGAGGCGTGTGAATTTCTGTAATTGGTTTTTGAACCAAACTAGAAGAAACAATACTTTTGCGAATAAATTCATATGGTCAGACGAAGCCCATATAAGCAGTGCCGGTTTATTTAACAGGCAAAATACAAGGCACTGGTATGATGAAAACCAACACCTAATTTTTGAGCAACAACAACAGGGTCGATTTGGTTTTAATGTAGCTTGTTTCTTATTGGGGACATCAACAAAATACTGCATTTTTGAAGGGGCTCTCAACGCGAATAGGTACTTGGCAATTTTAGAAGAAGTAATACCAGAATTCCTGGAGAATGTTCTCCTCGCTTATCTTAATGCCATTTACTTCCAACAAGACGGTGCCCCTGCCCACAATTCGAGGTTGATTGTGCCGTTTTTAGAAGAAACTTTCCAGAACCATTGGATTGGAACAAATGGACCCATTAGGTGGCCTGCAAGGTCACCTGATTTGTTAGTGTTGGAATTTTTTTGTGGGGTTTTTTTGAAAAACAAAATATACGGTAAGGGCACAATGATATTCAAGAACTTCGTGCAACAACAGAGGCAGTTTTCCAGAATTTACAAAATCATCCTTTCATAATTTTAAATGCATTAAGAAATTGTGTCAATTGTGTGTTAGGGAAAATGGACATCAATTTGAAAAATTCAATGAATAAGTTACCGAATAATTTCGAAATGAAATAGTATGAGTAAATATTTAAGTAGTTGCTTATTCTACATTATGAACTTTTTATTACTATTTATTTGTTGCTATTAGTTACCTACGTTTTGTGTTTTGTTAGTGAATTAGTGTTAGTATTGTTTTTGTTCCTTTCATGGAAAAATCACAAGTAGTATTTCTTCAATTTGAACTTTTTTGTATGAAAAATCCATAGCCTACTATTAAAAATCAATGTTTTAGTGATTTTGGAGCATTTTTGAAGAATTTATGTTTATATATTATATATCATTTTGAAGGAAACAAAATAAGAAATTTAATGAGGTGATAAAATACAGGGTGTTCCATTGAAAAAATCATAAGTTTGAGTCGTATCTCCATAACCATACCCCGAAAAAAAAATTGAGTGCGCCACTGAATTCTACATAAAATTCTCTATGGGATAAGTTTTCAATTTGACATTATCGCTGAGAAACTTCGTAGATATGGAGGGGGTCCAAAAAGTGTGAATTTTCAAAAACGCCCTGTAACTTATGAATCCGTTCAGGACATCTTGAGTTTCACAAAAAAGTGGCACAGGACCGCAAGGTTCTATCTTCAACAACAACCGAGATACTTGGGTGCCTCAACCAAAATGGGATGCACTGTACAGTTTTCCTTGAGAAAAATGTTTGCTATTGACTAGGTCGGAATATTAAACATTTTCTAGCGGACATTTTACGAGATCTCATTTTTTCTTTATACGGGATAAAATATATTAAATCTTGAAATTCTGCGTCGGTAATAAAATTTTCTTAAACTTTAATCAAAACTACTATCACTGGTACATGATGTATTTAGTGATTGGTTACTTGCATCGTAGCTCTCAGTGGTTTTATAACCAATAATTTCATGTTCATTGTGTCTATTTAACTTTAACAAAGCGTAAATAGATTCTGCTTTATAAATTCCGTCCATACACGTTGTTATTTCATGCTATACCGGATTACTTTTGGGGACTATTTTAAAATTCACAACTATTTAATCAGCATATCGCTTTAAAATTTTATTGAAATATGCTCTATTAATTGTTGTTGGTCTATCAGGCGGCATAATGATCGTAGCTACGCTACTTCACAAATATAAAAAAATTAAGAAGAAGTATCTCAGTAATAAAATTTTTCTTTAAAATGAAACCGGAATAAAAAGTTAATGCTTTGTTTTTAGTTGAAATTGACATTAAATATATATACAAACAAATATTCAGACGTTCAACTACAAAATTCCAAAAATAACTAAGGCATTTCTAAATAAAGAGGGTTTAATATATCGTCAAGTATGAATTTTATGGTTATTTTGGTTTATTAATTAATTTTTACTGAAAGTCACGTATTTACCTGGGATTATAATTCAATTGCCTACTTCGCTTACATTCTGTATATAGGTTTCGGTATAAGTTAAATGAATATTGAATAGGTTTCGTACTACAATGCATAAACAGTGTTGGTAGTCATAAAATACCTTTTAAGTAAGAAAACTAACCTTCCGGATTTTCTTATGACAACTGAACTGATTAGATGGGGTTTATATGGATTGCAACTGTGAGATTATTTAATGTTCTTTGTTGCCGAAAGTTATATATATATATATATATATATATATATATATATATATATATATATATATATATATATATATATAACCATATATAAAACCATTTTAAGTGAATACATTTATACAACTTTATGAATTGATTCTAAGATATTGAAAGTTTCTTGAATGTAACATTCTACTCAACAAGAGAGACTTTAGCAAGATTTGTAGAAAGGTTAATTGTGACCCTGCAGTGTTGTACATTTCCAGTGTAGTTTCATTATAGGATAATGTACAAAAAGGATTTAACATAATTAAAAAAAATTGTCAAAAATAATATTACACTTTACGGCATAGAAGATAGAAATATCTTTTTATTCACAATTTGTTTTTTAACCATTTAAAGGTTGAAAAGTGAATGATTCTACGGGTTTACTTTAAGCGGTCAGTAATAACAAAAAAAGGGGACAGTAATAAGAAGAAGCGATCAGTAACGGACCCCTTTCCAACCTGTGGGGGAGCTACTATCGATTTAAACTATCCATGTCAAAATGACAACTTGCCAATTTTAATAAAAGGTCAAGAGTACGCAACCATTTTTTCTCACGTGCGTAGATGGTGAGTGAACGCAAGCAATAGGTGGAAACAAACAATACGTTTTCTTTAATAAGCATATTTAATAAGTGAAGTATTGACAACAAGTAACGACAAAACCAATAGAAAAATAGTAAGCAAAACATTTATGGCTTCTCATTACAGTAAAAATTAAAAGTTGCATTGTCATGACCTTCAATATTAAACGAGAAGCCGTGATGGATGTGTTCAAAACTTGTTTGATTTGAATTGTAATTTAATTGTGAATAAAATCGTATACAAACTTCGGCAAAAGTACCATCCCCATGTCAAGAACTAGTTCACCTCAAAGCCTCGCCTCTAGGTGAACTATACTTCTCTCGACAGGAATGGAACTTTCCGCCTCGGTATGTAATATACTATTGTGCCGTTAATAACTGATAGTTTACTTTAGTTCGTACATACAAATTTTATTTTTGTTACCCTTTGGCCGCCGACTGTCAAAGTATGTAAACTTCTTCTAGAAGCTTAGGAAATTGTATTTTTTAATTTGTTACCGAATTTAGTGGGTGTGACTTCCGATGAAAAGGTCATTTGAATCATACCATTTACCACCCTGCCAGTACGTGAATTAAACTATTTTATTTTTGTTACCCTTGTTCGCCGCGTGTCAAAGTATGTAAACTGCTCCCATAGACCTAGAAAATTGTGTTTTTGAATTTGTTATAAGGTATATTACCTGTTAGTCGTGGATAAAAATTTCGCATGGCGGTGCAGATGACGTAAGGTTTTTGTACGCATTTAAAGAAAAAGGGCATATGTTGTTTTAAACTACAGGTTAAGTAACAAATTATAATTGATATTTCATTCGCATAACTGCTGGCGTTAAGGCGCTATCATGTGGACTGTCAGTTTAAACTTAAGTTAGCAGTGTGTCGTTTTTTTGAAAATCTTTGATGGTACAAAAAATTTTTTACCGGTACAAATTAGCAACAAATAAGTAACAAATTATGTGATATTTTTTATTGCAGTCTGCTATAAGTGCACTGCTGTTTTATGAGACATATTACTTATACAAGAGAATCTCAAGGTCGTGTTCGGCAGTACCAGGAATCGTATGAGGTTAACAAAAAAATTAGCATTAATTAATTGAATTATAATTAAATTAATATACATAAGAACATAAAGCATGAAGTTGAAAACAAAAGTTCTTTTAATATGTAATAAACTAAAGACAAAAAGTAATAAAATATGATTAGATATTCAGTGCAGCGTACCGTTACTTCATAATATTTAACAGCATTAAAAAACAGAATAAATCATTTCCACAATCTAATTATAAATAAAAAGGTACTACAAACTCATGAGAGTTAGTTATAGATTATTTGTGCAATCTATTTTGCCAGAAAATGGCAACGAATTTTACCTGTTTTGTTACTAAAAGATGCATCAGGATGCATGAGGTGTTCCATCGTTTTATTATTTCTGGCAGGCGTCGACAGCTCTGATCTTCGGCTGGTGATATGTTATACAGAAAAGCATTCCATCATTATTTATAATAAAGGAATATTTTCGTCTTTTCCACAAATATACGTAGGTTAACACTGCGAGTAGCAACCACACGTATTGAGGGTAGTGGGTTGTGCAAGAATATCAATATGTGTAAGCCTAATGTTTACAAAACAGGTTCTACATGTGCAGTGCTCTATGCAATCTTATAGGCATTTAAGTTAACAACATAATTCATCTAGAAATGCATATGTTTAACACTGAAGAAGCTATAGCTTATTATCAAGTAAATGAGTGACCCTACTTCAGTACACATTTAACTACTAGAATTTTTAATTTAGGTTAAAAATAGCAATTATGATTCAATATATGCAAGTTCATAAATCAAAATCAAAGTACGTCACATGGCTCAAAACTTAAAACAACATTTAAAAAAAAACATGCTAAACAACATCTACAAAAATAATTTCATTGTAAAACATAGCTTATTTTACTTATTTACTTAATTACTTAATGTACCCCATAAGTATATTAATTTTCATGGGGCAATAGGATGTAAATTAATTCTACAACGCAGCAACGTACTACGCTGTTCTTTCTACTATGAAAAAAGAAAAAAAGGTAACAACCGTTAATAAATGTTTGCAAGAGAAAGAGAATCGCGCCAATCGTTTAATAACAACCTAGTTTAAGTTGTCTCAAGTTTTAGGAGTAGTTTATAGTATGTTTACAAGTTAGTTGTAGAAACAAGTATGTTAATATTTATTATTAAATCTCGGGAAGTATGCACTGAAAAAACCCTAAAATATGCATGCAAATATGCACCAAAAACAGTCAAAATAAGCACTAAAATATGCTTTTATGCATTCTAGTATACATAATAAAACAAGGAAATAAATACTCAGTTTACCTTATATTTATATATTATTTATTGTAAGAACTACATATACCAAAAATACACAAAAAATTAGTATAATAAATTATTTTATTTATTTAATAATAAATAATAATTACTATTTTTACATAGTAACCCTTTATTATATTACCTTTATTTATTTATTACAGAATGTTATAAAAAAGTTTAAAAGCTTACTACTTTCAATAATAAAATTGAATATGTAGGTACATATTAAAATTCTTGAATCTCAATAATTAATTTATTAATTATTTGGTTAGTTAAAAAAACAATTTTGAAGTTTAGAACTTTAAAAAGTTTGGCTTGTAAGTTTTTATTATAATAATTTTAATTTCACTTTCACTATTAAATAGTTTAATTTTTTGAATGAAAATATGGGAATTTAAAATATATTTTTGAAAAGTAAAAAAATTATACGTAATAAGACTTTGTTGCATACTGTGCAAAAAATATGGTTGTCATCAATGATTTTAAAATCAGTTTTATTATTAATCCACTTCTTGAGAAGAACAGATTTATTGGCGCTTTGTTTTGCCATTTTCACACACTTCTCTGATAAACACTTCAGTGAAGAAAATTGGAATAAAACTAAATAAAGTAAATGCAAGTTTTTTCTTAGAAAAAAATGGGGCTGGCAGCAAATGATTTTATTACATAAAATCAATTAGATTTTCCTTCATAAAAATCAAGGACGATTTTAATAATACAAATTACGAAAATTCCTTTATTAAGCCTCCGGCAACAACTCATAATATTATTTTTACGGCGGCATCCGGCTTATCGCTGAGCAGGATGCACTTACTTTACCTGCTCACAAAGAAATAAGCACTTTTAAAATTTTTTTGCGATTTCATTCCGAAAATCGCTCAAAATATGCACTTTTAATACATGCATATGCATTTATAAAATTTTGTCAAAATAGGCTTATATGAACTTTATATGCATTTTGCATATTTCCCGACCTCTATTTATTATACATGTGTGTAGTATCATGGTACTATTCTTCCATTTCGTGGATTGAAGTTACGCAATTAAAACTAAACACCATGAATCTTTATTTAACAAAATTAACCAGGGATTACTATTTCAAATTTGCTAATAGCAAGGTATTGTTATTTATACAACCAGTTTCATACTTATATGTAGAACTTAGTGATATGAAGGGCACATGGCACAGTACACACAGTAACTGTAATCTTGCGATCCGATTGTTAACAAGGTATATAGATTTTAAGGTTTCGATCGAATGGAATCAGTCGGGAGAATTATGAGATTATGAGTATTATTTGATCGATAGATAAGCCATGAATGTAAAGAGAACACGTAATCAAAATATAGATTTCTGGATTTACAGTCTGTTCAAATTCAAGCTGAACCGACCATTTGTAAACAACACATTTCGCCGCGTGATCAGCACGTGATTGATTGAAAGCTGCAACGTTATTGGCTGGCTCGTCACATGACCACGGCCACTTAAATTCTAACTTTTTAATAAAGTAGAAATTAATATCTGTAGTTTAAGATTAACTATAACAATATATGTATTCAATTATTAAACCAATGTCTGTTAATTTTAGAATGCATTTATTTGCTTGCGTTAGTTGATAGTAGTTATTTAATTATATTGGAAATATTATTTTATTAAATTCACGATTAATTTGGCATGTTTGTTTCACAGTACGTAGAATTTTTCGGGATGGCACAATTTGACCCTGCCGTTTTGGCGTGGCCATTTTGGCGCGCACTGTTTTAGGCTAAGCCGTTTATGCGAGGGCCGTTTTGGCGTTAGCCAATTTCTAGAATTTCAGATCACTACATACCATGTCATAAATCAGTATCTGTATTTATAAAAATTATGTTAAATTTCAATTATATTGTTGTCTTGACGAATAAGTAATGTTTAGCCGCCTTTTCAATCATGAGAATCGGAAAGCCTTGATTCTGTACTAGTGCAATTTGATTATTATTATTATTGTGCAGGGTGTCCCAAAAAGTTTAGTGGCCTAATTTAAGTTATAATTAATTACAAGCATTTAAAAATTCGTAGAAACTTGTAATTAAATAACTTTTGAAATACAAAAAAATTAAAGTATTTAATTATGTAATTAATGTAACCAAAGTAATTTAAATCACTTAGGTACCTTTACCTTTACCTACCTTCTAATGTTTGGCGTTGCATTGATTTCATTGGTTTATAAAATAAGAAAATACAAATTGTTTACGCGTATCATCAATGAAAAGTGATTACAGTTTTCCGTGGGCCACTGGCCCACGTGGCTCCTACGCTCCCGCCTACGTTTTCCTAGTTTCCCTGGTCGAAGAAACTATTTTGAACAAAATTCTGGTTATAACCGGTTGTTAGTATACCACATCCTACCTATTAGTTAATAGTTTGCCAATTTTATGCGTTAAGTGCGAGTTTATCTCTGATTATCATAATGAAAATAAATAGTTTCGCCCCCGCTTTGACCACAAAACGCATAAATTTCAATTGGATACTGGTTCCACTATTTTTTATAGTACCTACATTACAGACATTTTGGAATGATTTTTTTGTGCTTACAAATTCCATAATTGCTACTAAAAAATAGAAAATAATGCATAGTTTAAATTCCCATGAAGTTATAATGACAACAATTAACAGTCCAAAGTTAATTTAGCACTTTTTATGTTTAACCAACTCTAAGAATTTATGCAAATCTTTAAAGGGATTATAGCATAAAATAGGTACCTATACTTAAGAGGACAACCAATTCCACAGGGAATGTGTACAATAGTTTAATTGAAATGTTTAAATCCTAGGTTCTAAAGGGTATAAAATTCCGAAATACCTATTAGAGAGGAGTAAAACTCACTATAGATATTGAAATGTTATGTAAAAGGTAAAACAACCCTTCTGCGTCTTTATACAAAGACATCGAGAATGGCTGTTAATATTCAAATTTCTAGAAGTTGCATTCATAATTTATTTTAGTAGGAAATTCGGCCGTCATCAGTGATATGGTCTTTCTCCATTATAATGTGTTCATTTAATGTCAATAGTTATGATCCCGTGCAGGCGAACACCATAGTGGATACAGGGGGTAGCTATAAGAGGTGACAGTGGCTTATTTTTTCGGATAAAGGCCGTCATCGATGATATGCTTGAAAACGTGCCAGGTGAGTAGGTATTGACATAACTAAGCAAAATCTCAAAAGGCGGACACGTGGTTGGATACAAAGGAGGTGGTGCAAATTTGGGATAAAGGCCGTTATCAGTGATACGTCTGCCTTTTTAACCACTTATTATTGAACCCCTAAGGGGTCTAAATCCAAAGGAGTGGACAGCTAGATAGATACGTAAGTCCACAAGACGGGCTCAAATGTACACTTACCTGGAGAGCTTTTTTCATACGTGGGCTCTCGTATCTCGGTAACTAATCGATCGATTTTGACTTACAAGCTCTCGTTTTCCTCGTTTTTAGATTCACAAATAGTGTATCGATATATCGATAAAAATCAATTTTATAACAAACTTGACTCTGGCATTTGAAGTCATATATATGCATACATTAAGTTCTGTTGAAACTTTTTCATGAGCATTTAGCCAAATACTTGTTATATAACGGGCTCTTAAGCAATGTTGATGCAATTCAGACTCGGATGGAGGTAAGCTTGAATCATGAAATTTTTTCAATTTTTTTCTTGAAGAATAGTTCATTTACATCTTGCAATTTATATTGACGATTAAATAACGTAAACCGTATGTCATTCACTTTGAAGAATTATTTTCGTTTTACCTACACCGCATAAATGACAAACGTATGTTTCCAATTGTACAACATTCTGACAATCTAAGTTAATATCTCGAAGATTATCAAATGCTTCCCATTGTGTTAACATTTTGGTTTCACTTATTGTGTTCGGGTCATTATGACCCGGGAGCCTATAGTTACCGTTTTATTGTCGTTAAATTGATATAACAGTAAATAATAATAAGAAATTAGATGTAGTATTTATTATTTATTACATTTTATTACGTTATTTTTCATTACATATTATTATAAATGTTATGTAAAGAACATCTGAAACACGTAGTAGTAAGGTATATACATTTATTTGTTACAGTCTTGATAGTAGTAACATACATGAGCTTTACATAGGTATTTTGAGCATACAACATAACATATTAGTTTTATTATCATTTGAAGAGAGACAAAAATTACATCTTTTACGCTTGGTTGTGGTTGATTGTTTCCTTACTTGAGCATTACTGGTTGGAGAACATGACTTTATAACCATTTGAGCCATACTTCGATGGAGACGTTTTCTTTCTTACAATAATGAAGTGATTCAAGGAATTACCTAGTTCTTCAATAAATAGTCGCCGTTTTGTAACTTTCCAGCATTCCAGGTTGGACTTACTTCGCAACACAGAACCTAAGTGTTGTAAGCTGAAACGTCCATGATATTGTAAAAGATATTCATTGGCCATCTTTTACTTTGCCGTCTGGATGTGTATGTTATTATTAACTTGTCTACAGCACCTTTAGTTTTATTGTAATCTAAAATCATAAACGGCTTTTTATGATCTTGGTTACACACTGCGTTATCGTGGTGCATGGTGCGCATGAGCGTAACATTTTAATTATTCTTTCCTGTTGCAGACCAATCCGGTTGGCAATTCAGGCTTATTTTTGCGAATAGTGCCAAGCATGGTTATTTTTCTGTTCAATGGCATCTGCCCCAGATCGTACGAGGTAAAAAAATTTATCGCACGTTACGTTGTGACCTTTTAGACCATAAGTAAGATCTAACACAACTTTTTTACCTTGACCTCTCTCTGGAGGTTCACATTCTTTTTTCCCGGGGTAAACTTGCATGTTAAATGCATAAGCAGTTACAGAATCGCATAAAGTCCAAATCTTATCAGGTTTATTCGCGATGTACTGACTAAAAGGACAACGGCCTCTAAAAGATACCAGTTGCTCGTCTACTGTTACATTATAGAACTTAGGTAGAATTGCAACCCATTCATCCTATAAGTACCGTATGGGAGCTATTTTATCAGTTTGGCGTCGTTTTGGTCGAGTTTTTTTTATTGTCAAAGCGAATTATTCGTGCAATTACATGAAATTGTTGTAGGGACATCGTTGTTCTGAATATTGGACGACCTACATTTCTATACCACATACTGGCTGTTGCCTCTCCATGAGATCTAAACACTCCAACTAGAAACAGTAGGCCAAAATATGCTTCTAGTTCAACTAATGTTAGTTCTTGAAACGTGTCGCCACAAAGTCTTTTGCCTTCTAAATTTGACATTTTCAAAATTAGGTTTACTATTTTGGATGTGAAAGTACAGATTTTATATCAATTATTCGCGACGTAGCATACCTTGCTGGCCCAGGAATCAACAAAATAATATTTGCTGCTGATAACCTACCCGATTGATGTGTCTTTTCGTTCCATACTATATTGCCAACTTCTTTTGAAGTTACATGATTATCGGTACCAGCTTCATCTGAAATCGTAGCTTCCACGTCATCATCCGATTCGCTATTACATATCTCGGTTTCGGACAAATGCTCTTCTTCTTCAGAAGCATTAGAATCACTATCAGAAACACACAAATGTTTCTCACGTTCACTATCTGTAAGCACTCTTCACTATCTGTAAGCACTCTCTCACTACACATTTTCAATAATAAATGTCAATTGTTACGTATTACTTATTAGAGTATTGGACCAAGTTCGATATTTACTACGAAACTAACACACAGATGCTCACTGACTGCATTTATACGCGGAGCTACAGTCTCAACAGGAATAAACTTGTTTAGCGGTACGCAAATCACGCATGCAATATGCGCAATATTGAGCAATAATGTGGCAATATTATGTAAGTTATTTATATTTATGAAAATAAAACAAAACTAATAAAATACATTCGTCTATGATAATAATCTGCTTCTCGTTCTTCTAATTTCAACCACACAAATCAGCGGGTCATATAGACCCAAACACAGTGAGTGTAACAAAAAAAACTAATTATAATTTTCTAATATCAATCTGGGTACACCGTTATTAGAGTAATGAAATAAAAGTCATGACGTGGCAACGAAATATTTAAATAAATTAACGAATTATGCACATTAGAAGAACGCGATTGGGTCATATTGAGCCCAACACAATAGAAGGGTTAAACATTATGTTAAAAGGGTTCTTCTTTGCTTTCCTATAAAAACATGGATTGTAATCACAACCAATAGTAGCTTGAAAACCAGCTAGTCCTTTGCATAGAGAAGCCCCAAATTGCAAATGTCTATGTAATGTTTTTTTCGCGCAGTTCCAATTTCGGTCCAGGTTTTAGATTCACTTTTCAAATGGTGCATATTGCTCAACATTATAATTAAAATGTCTGAACGCGAACTGTCTTCTAGTACTTGACATACATGGTAAATTATTTCAGTGGCTGCTTGTTCTTGAGCCGGGCAACTAAACTGCGGAGCCTCCTCCTTTTTCACATTTCCATTTTTGTCGATGAAAAATTTATGATATTCAATAAAGTTGACATACAAAATTATATATTGAAGGAATGGAGATATTTCGTTATCAGACCAATGTGTCAAGAAAAATCGAACCAAAGCCTCTTTAAATTTGTTGTTACGCAACTCTATTATAAAATCTACGGGTCCTTCGGATTGGGTCCATATATGTGAAAATCGTGGTCGGCTTCATTGCTGCCTTTTGTAGATCTCTCATAGTCTTTAATGTAAGGTTGGAAATACTGATTAGAAATTAACTGTATTTCAGTATCCCTGGCGTTGGTTATTTTTTGTAATACTGACTTAGCTATTTTAACGAATGCTTGAAGAATATCGAAGAAGAAATATCTTTCAATTATTTCAATATAGCAATGGGTGGGAAAACTTTTAAGCATTCCAGAATTGCTGATTTCTTTAGTCGCAGATGAACATTTTATTTTTTCACAGTCGTCTACACTTTTTCTATTTTTAGAGGTAAAAGTTTGTAGCGAGACCGATGATACCAATTTGAAGTATCAACAGCTTCGGGTAGAACAATATCACTAAGTTTTACGAATATTTAATTTTTCTTTAGCAGCGTTTAATGTTTTTCCAGTAAACAATTTTACTGCATCTGTTTCGTCACTACAATTAATTTAGAGCACGGACGTGGCTTGATCTGCCATGTTTGAAACCGTTATACTCTTTTCGAAGGTCGATGATGCTCGTGATGTTCTTTTTATCTGTAAAATAAGCCTGAATCCAAAACGAAAGAGTCGAATTTTGGAGCACATGCGTATTAAGCCTTAGACCCCCTCTACCAAAAACTACGAGTTATAGAAAGCGCGCCTTGTTATCTGAATTTACTACATACAATTATTTGCATTGAAAAATAAAAAACACAGCTTGATGCATTTGTAAGAATGAAATGTATGAAAAAAAATTACCATAAACTTGATTTTTATCCATACTTCGAGTAGTTCGCAGAACAAGCGCATTTTCTAATTGAAAAAATGAAAAAAAAAAACCGAAAAGTTTGTTATAAAATTGATTTTTGTACATATGATCCCGTTTTACGGCCTTATCCTCCTAGCTGTCCGGCCCTTTGGATTTAGACCCATTAGCGGTCCAATAATAAGTGGTTAAAAAGGCGGACATATCATTGATGACGGCCTGTGTCCGAAATTTGCACCACCGTTACCCCTGTACGC
Source organism: Vesta saturnalis (assembly GCA_036346205.1). Lineage (NCBI taxonomy): Eukaryota > Metazoa > Arthropoda > Insecta > Coleoptera > Lampyridae > Vesta > Vesta saturnalis. The sequence continues at coordinate 740,701 of JARFJB010002052.1, forward strand.
CACCCCCGTTGTATTCACTTACGTGCCCGTCTTTTGGAACGTTGTTCATGTCACTGCTTACTCAACTAGCACATTTTCGAGCATATTATAGATGTCGGCCTTTACCCCAAAAAATAAGCCACTTTCACCCCTTATAGCTATCGCCTGTATCCAATAGGGTGTCCGCGTGCGCGGGTTTTTAACTGTTGGCATTGAATGAACACATTGCAATATGGAGAAACGACATATCACCGATGGCGACCCAATCTGATCTCTATCTCTTGGAACATTTAGTATGAACATACAATAGAATGGGAGGATTTTAAGTATTGTCTGAATATTAACTATCGTTATAATCAATACGACTCTCGATATATTTTTACAGTTGTCTTTCTAAATCGGAATGCACTAAGAAATGATATTAGATGCAAGCGGAATGAAATGAATCTTGCTACTCCAAATCCGACAACAATACAAGAACTGATCTTTGCTGATAAATAAAAAACTTACCGATTGCTCAATGGAACCATTTTGGTAGAGAACGTTCATTGAGGATGTGTGCGGAAATATTATTTCTGTTGTTCCCTAGTAACCTATTCAAACTTTTACTTATATTTAATAATCGTTGCAGATCCTTAGCAAGTCAGACAAGTGGTACGCAGAAGGAACTTTCAAATCGACACCACCGTTACTTCATCACGTTTACGTAATATTGGCCGAGAAGTTTGGTTGACTAATCGCTCTACCCAATAAATTTTCGATTACGTATGAGACAATTTAAATAATTAAAAATATTAATCCTCAATTCAGGCCGACGCATATATTAAGTTACGAGCAATAAACGATGCCGAATTTGCTGTTATGGCCAGAATGGTGACTTCATTCGCGTTTATTGCTATAAACCATTTGGACGAAGCTGCTGACAGATTGGCAGAAGCACTTCCATTAGAACTTCAGTCTCTTCTACAATGGATGGAAGACAGTTACATCGGACGATCCAACAGAAGAGGAAATGGCAGATGGCAGCTAATTTTCCCTCCAAATTTTTGGTCTGTGTACGACAGTCTCAAACAATCAAGAAAAAACAAAGAGCCATGCCAAGGCCGCCCATGGGAGACTGTAAGTAGAACTTGGCATGGATCATTCAACGAAAATTTGTAGACCCTCAAGAGTAATCAAAATGGCAGAGACATCGAATACTAACATTTATTGGCAGGAACATTACCATCAAAAGTTAAAAAAGTACAGTATTTAAGAGGTACATCTTACAATTATGAAATGAACCAATAAAGGTATTGTTAGTAGTAAAGGTATTGTTCTAATTGTAAGGTATCCAAGTTTGTAATATTAAAGGTTTTGGTTTCGAAATGTTCTTTATTTATGTTACATGTGTAATTAGTAAGGTACCTTAGACAATTGTTTTTGGTGACAGAAATCAAATATTACTCACAAGTGAGATAAAGTAATCACAAGTGAAAAAAATAATGAATTGTTTATTTCATAAGCATAACAATCGTAGGTAACTACGAAAAATGATACATACGTCGCTACAATTTTTATAGGTGAGTAATAGGTATTAGTTTGACTTGAATCAATTCTTCGATACACCTTTAAGATAAAACGTATATCACACGTGGCGAAGTGCCATTATGAAGCTCATGAGAATTGCCCCATTCGCTTGATAACGCACGCTCATGGATCAAACTTCTCATACGCGTATGTACAGGGTGGCCAACCAAGAATGCGAGGTACTGTATCTGGGAAACTATACATCGTAGAGGCTTGTCAAAAAAAAAAGTTATTACTAAAACGGCCAATACAAAAACCTGGAAACTATTTTCAAGTTTCTGAAATGGCCGCTAGGAGGCGTAACTGCAATCTTGAATCTAAAAAAGTGAATTGTGCTACATTAAACCTAATAAACAAATAACTGATCTTTGAAGTCGAGGATAATCTGAACTTTTTTTGATTGGCCTAAAAAGGACCGATTTAAAGGAGGAAGGTTTTTAATGCCCCCGTAAATGCTGACCATCACTCTGTGCATTGCTGAGGCCTCTTATAAGACAAAACTGCAGCTTCAATTTCGGCTCTGAAAAGGTTACCTAGAAATTATGGTTATAAATGTTTGTAAATTTATTCACCAGAAGAAAATCACCATTTTGGAAGTTACTAGAAATTGCGATTTTAAATGTTTGTAAATTTATACACCAGAATAAAATCACCCTTTTTGAAATTACTACGGGCAAGTAAGCAATGCTGAAAGTTATACGAAAGGTCTATTTTTTGTTTGTTTAAATGCATATTCACTATGGATATATACGAAAAATACAATTAATAGAAGCAGGTAATGGAAACAGATACCTAAACAAAACATACATAATCCCCAAATTGTCAATAGTTGTCAATACTTTCGCGTAACTTTGAGCAATTCTTGTGCTTTCAAAATGCGTTTTACGAATAATGAAGCTGTTGATAAGCTTGCGGTTTATTTTGAATGTCTTCAGAATGCCGCAGTAGCTAAAAGAGTTTACGCGGCTCGATATCCAAATTGGCGTCCTTGCGATGTAAGAGTTTTTCCCGGATTAGTGGCGAGCTTACGAGCCAATGGTAGTTTTCGGCCTACATTTCAACGGCAAAGAATTGGAAGAACACAAGAAAATATTAACCGTGTACTGGGCTATATTGAAGGAAATCCTCATGTTAGCACAACAGCATTATCCACTGAGTTGGGCATATCACGGACAAAGGTTCAAAATATTTTGAAGCACCATAGGTAAGTTCTAATCGCCATCAAAATATATTGGTACCTTTGAACTTATTCGTTCATAACAAAAACTTATAATAATATATAGGTATTCGTTTAAACTGTTTTTAATTACTTTAAGAATGCACCCATATCATGTCGTTTTGCATCAGGCCTTGAAAGAGGAAGATTTTGATCGAATGTTAGACTATTGCCATTGGATGTTAAGCATGATACGCGAAAATAGAGAATTTTTATTTCAAATTCTTTGGAGCGATGAAACCACCTTCAGTAGTGAAGGGAGAGTCAATCTGCACAATATGCATTATTTGTCTGCAGAAAATCCCCATTGGTTGCGTGAAGTTCAGCGCCAAGGACGTTGGAGTGAATGTATGTGCGAGAGCATATTAATGCAGTATTTCAAAAGCTTGGATTGGAAGAGGAAGTCTGTTTTCATGGCCTCCGCGATCGCCAGACTTAACTTGCCTCGATTTTTATTTATGGGGGCGCTTAAAGGACATCGTGCTTCGGACTCAACCTACTACTAGAGAAGGTATGAAAAACCGGATTCGTAACGCAATACGTAACATACCGAGAGCCGAAATTGAAGCTGCAGTTTTGTTTAGTCACGAGAGGATTCAGCAATGCATAGAGCGTCATGGTCAGCATTTCGAGCATTTACGGGGGCACTAAAAACCTTCCTCCTTTAAATCGAGCCTTTTAGGGCCACAACTTACATAATAAAAACAATTCCAGAAAAATATAGTTGAAAAAAAAATAAAAATTTAAGGGATTTGCGTATAAATTTTTCTTTGGCCGATACTTTAGGTTAGGCACAAGATATCGAGATGCGGTTTTCGCGAGCTTGTTTAGGCATCATTTAGCTACTTATTCATGAAAAAAGTCACACCAATGCATTCAATTTTTTTGCGAAAATTAACCGTTTCTGTCGGAATGTCGAACAAAGCCCTCTAGCGACGACATGTGAAACTAACAAAACTTCAATTATTTTAACATTTGTAGCCCAAGAAAAGCTCTTTTCAACGCGCCCAAGTTTGTTAAAATCGGATTAGCCGTTTCGAAGATGCGGGGGGTGATTAAAGGAAACCTTTGAACCACTTTATTTTTATAGATACGTCAAAAAGTGCCAAACAAAAAAAGTTCAGATTATCCTCGACTTCAAAGATCAGTTATTTTATTATTAGGTAATATAGCAGAATTCACAGAAACATCACTTTTTTAGATTCAAGATTGTAGTTACGCCCCCTAGCGGCCATTTCAGAAACATGAAAATATTTTCCAGGTTTTTGTATTGGCCGTTTTAGTAATAACTTTTTTTCCGCAAGTCTCTACGATGTATAGTTTCCCAGATACAGTACCTCGCATTCTTAGTTGGCCACTCCGTACAATTATGCATTTCGCTCACTTATAATATAATATACTGTTATCCGCTGTGTTAAAAAATGCGAGCAAAACGGCCGCGGCCAAACTTCATAGACCGAGAATTTTATGCTGATTATATGGGACATATTGAGTATTTTAAATTGAATTACTTATTTGTTAAGCAATATGGATTAATATAACTATTATTGTAAACCTTTGAATCAAATTAAAAGATTAAATTATTTGCTTCCTTATAATAATGCCGGCATGTGTTAGTTTGTTCATTATCAAATTATAGAAGTAACAAATTAACGTTTTATTTATATTAAAAAGCATATCAAATCCAATTGCAGGATTACCATATCCCTTAATGCGGTGCTGCGTCACGTCGGTTTTGATCACGCACCTAACGCGTGTATTTCGTCCGCTGGTGCACGCTAAATGCGAATATGGTTTAGTTACTAACGTCTTTGTCAAAATGATTTTGATCAAGCACCTGCTGTCAATTTATTGAATACGTAAAATACTATTGATGAATAAGTGTAATTAAAATTGATGGAATTATTATAGGGGAAATATAACTAGTGTTATGATTATCATCGATGATAGCTCAAGTAAAACCAATGAAATTGAACGAGTGCGAAGCACGAGTTCAATTTTCTAAAGGTTTTAACGAGTGGTATCATCGATTATTAATCATAACACGTGTTATATTTGGTAAGAGAATATAATGAACGTTAACAGAAAATATATTTTTTTAAATCTACAATTTTAAACGATTTGTCACTTTGACAGTAAACTATTTTATGCATTAAAATCATGTGACAGTCAACATGCGGTGATAAAATTATCACCGATTTGATAGCCTATTCTGCGATTTTGTTTTTGTATTTTAACCAATGAAAGTAGTCAAAAATGTACCATGTGGCATGTGGCATATTCTCAAGAGTATTCCCCACAAACGCTAGAGAAAGCAATTAACAATTTTTTAAGTATCGTGTTTGTGATACTTTTATACTCAAAATATTAGCGACTTTTCTGTTTCCCGACAAAACTTAATCGGTTCGTAGCAATCAGTCGTCGTTTTTGTTTCTATTGTATCGCGACTTCTTAAGAATTTTAAGTGAATATATCCAGCAATTTTTGGGCCTTTTTTTAAAAAGTTTGGAGAAGACGGTTCGTAAATTTTTGTATTCGAATAATTATAGTATATGAAGTACATGGTTTTCGTAAATGCTTGACCCCCACGTGATCAATTTTAAATTTCGCGGTTTAAATATGTTTGCTCTAGGTTGGTAGTTAGCAGGTCGAAAAAAAATTACTAAATCGTAATGTTTAGTTTTACAACTTCATATTATCGTTACTTCTGTTTGCTGTCTTCTCGAATTTCCTCTACATTTAATCAACATTTAAAAAAGTTCTTTTCCGAGCGCCTAACGTTACGAAGCTGCTGTGATGTAAGTTAGCAATTTTTAAGGTAAAACACTGATGGAACTTGCAGTCCTGCATTGAGCAGTTTTCAGAGGCTTTTCCCGATGTTAATATCGAATATGATGTATTTAAAAAACATAAGTCACGTCACGGTATGAAAACAATCACTGTATTTGCAAAGGCAAGTCAACAGCCAGAACGACTGTTTTAACCGAAGAAGTTGTCAATGACAATCAACAAAGAATGCAACAATGTCCCAAAAAATGTATTCCACAACTATCCACTCAAACAGGTATGATTAAATATACTGCGTTAGTAGAAGGGAGACACCTTCCGCCGCCATCTTGGATTTTGACGTCACAAGACCGGCCACGTGGGGGACCGGTTTTCCACACTTATTTTTACACGCTTACGTATCGGACGTATTTTTTCACCCCTATTTTGCACATCCACGTGTGAGACCGCATTTTCAACCCTTATTTTTATATGCCCACGTGGGGGACCGTATTTTCCACCCTTATTTTTACTCGCTTACGTGTAGGACGTATTTTTTCACCCCTATTTTTGCACATCCACGTGTGAGACCGCATTTTCAACCCTAATTTTTACACACCCTCGTGTGAGACCGTATCCTTTCTTTTCGAAGGCCCTTTTTAACACCTGTTTTTTACTCGCTTACGTATAGGACGTGTATTTTCACCCCTATTTTTACACACCCACGTGTGAGACCGCATCCTTTCTTTTCTTTTTCAACCCTAATTATCTTTACTCGCTTACATGAAGGACCGTATTACCGTTAAACCTTATGGCTGTATTAAGGACCTTTTGACAGCTAGGACTTTTTTGTGGTTGCTAACGTGAGGACTGGGGTGGGGGCTGGTTTTGGCTTAGAACTGTATTTAGGGTTGGGCTGGTCTAGGGTTAATCTTAGGGTTATTTGGTGGTATTAAGGTCCTTCTGGCTATATTAAGAACAGTGCCCCTGGAGGTTAGGCAAATGCACACGCATACAATATTGGAAATTGCATAATTAATAAGATATTATTATTAAAATTATCGACCCTATTGCTTTAAAATGACCACATGCTACTGGATGATCTTTTACCTAAAACGTTGTATTTCTAATAAGGAGGTTCTTGTGCGACACGTGTAGGGCTTCGCAACTTGTTCTCAGGCCTTCGCCCCCTGGCCCCTTTGAGTAAAAATTGATTTTAGTGCCATCTAGCGGCGTAAAGACTAATGAAAATTTTCTATAACAGAAGCTGATAATGCACACCTCTCTCTTGCTCTATCTTGTTTCTTCCTCCCCCTCTCTCTTTCTCACACACACACACACACACACACACACACACACACACACACACACACACACACACACACACAAATTCAATTAATTAATCAATCTCAAACAAAGCACGCTCGATCACCAGATCAATCTCAACCAATCAACCGAAATTATGTCTTACAGTTTTGCGGAAATCAGACTACAGTTGAAACTGAATACATTCAAGTCTAATTAAATATGATGTGAAATAATAAATAATTTCTACCCTAATGGAATGATGCTTTATGTATAGGCAGATCCTCTAAACAGCCACCACCTATACATTCGGAACATCATATCTGATTTATTTGCATGTTCAATTACTTACACACAAAATTGTTTCATTGTAATGTGTTCATTAACATTTGTCAAAACCCATTAAAAAGTAATAATTACTTATATAACATAAAGTTAAATTAAAATAACATGTTTTTAAGAATATCAAGTTGATATAACGGAAATAAAAGGCAAAAGGTTTTAATGGTTTATTATTATATAAGTGAATTAACAATAACTACAACTTTAAAATCCACGAATGCGTACTTACTATTTTGTAGAGCTGATCTTATGACGTTATCCTATAAGCATGATAATACATTTTAAAAAATCTTTATCGGTATTTTTGTTAGCAATATCAGGTAAAAAACATATATTCAAAATAATACGCTTACCTTTAGAAGTTTTTCCTTCAACGCTGCCATATGCTAAACTGAAATTTTTATACAACGTACCTCACTAAAACACGCTTTGTGAATGGCTGAATATAAAACACTCGATTACATACCGGACATTAACTATTTAGAAAGTAATACAGAAAAACCTGAATTCGTATTTAATAATTATGTTGTACTTACAAAAAATTTACATTCAAAAACACAAATATTTTAAAAACGTCTAATACCACTAATGTTGCATCATAATAATAAAAACTCATTATACAGTAATTACACATTAAATACTTAAAATATGTAACTTTATACTACGTCTATTATTACATAGAGATGGGATTATTCTTAAATTTAATTGATTTCGATAGAGCTCTGGAAATACTACAACCGTTCGAAATCTTGCTTCTTCTCTCGATATCAAAAACGCTATACTAGTGATACATTAAGTAAGCATAATAGCGGATACAGCTACATTGCTAACGATTATTGATGTTTTTTTTTTGCATGCATGAGATTTTTTGAATGAGACAGCCTCGCAGGTATTTTTTAAGAAAAGCTATACACATCTCACGAGATCAAATGAGATTTTTTTGAGATACAATCTCCTCATCATCTGCACCTTGAACGAATATATTGTAACCTATAAAGCAAGCTAATAACCCTAATAGTTTATCAGACATTATTACATGTACACGAGGTTAGCTCTAAATTAAATGGTTTCAACGCTGCTCTGGGAATGCTGTACACACTTAAAACCTTTAAGTCTGCTCGCCGAAGTTGTACTGTATTCACTTTCTTCAATTTTTATCTGCACTCTGTTTCGAAGCTGTAGTACGTTTTTCTAATACATAAACAGAATCTTCAATACTGTGATACGTGTAGCAGCAAAACACATTAGCTACACGTACACACGTACGCACGCACGCACGTACACACGTACGTACGCACGCACGCAAGTTCACACGCTCGCACGTACGCACGCACCCACGTAAACACACACGTTCGAACGCACGCACGCACGCAAGCTCGCACGTACGCTCGCACGTATGCACGCACGTGCGAACTCTCGTACGTACGCACGCACGCTCGCACGTACGCACGCTCGCACGTACGCACGCTCGCTCACACGTACGTGCGTTCGCACGCCCGTACGTACGCTCGCACGCACGCACGTATGCGCGCACATCACACACACACACACACACACACACACACGAGAGGCGAAAACACGCTAAAGCGAAAACTTGTAAACTTGCAAACATGAATCAAGACGGTGGAGCACCGCTAGAAAAAAACAGGTTTATTAACAAAACCGAAGGAAAGCTTAACGTTTTGAAATATATTATTATTATTATTATAAACAACAATACATCATTATTATTTAATAACATGCTTTATCGGTTTCTTCTTCTTCTTGAACCGTGAGTCGTCCTCATCATCATCATCATGATTTTGAGATTTGCCCTTCCCCCCTACCTCATCGCTCTTCTTTCTCTTCTGTGAACCATCATCTTGGATGTGAGATACACCCAGCTCAACCACGTCATCGCTTTCATCATTATCTTGAACGGTTATGTTGTAATAGTTTATTAACAAGTCAGTAAAATCTCTAATGTCCGCTGATGTTGGCTCATAAACAGGAGAATACATTATAGTAATGCTCACTCGATGACAGTTACACTTTAAAGAGCGAAACACACGAGAAACGAGAACGCAGCTAGCCTTGGGTCTTGTGCGTAAGCGTACTCGTCAATGTTATAAATCTAAACGCCCCTTTTAAGGTCGAGGTATTTTCTCCTAAGACGCCAGAACGTAGCTAGCCTTTGGTCTTGTGCGCAAGCGTGCTCGTCAATGTTCGGGTAGAATCGGACATCTTCGGGGATGTCTGAAGTATTGACCTAATCACACATAGCCCCTGGGGGAATGTTTATAAATCTAAACGCCTCTTTTATGAGAATACCTCGACCATAAAAGAGGCCGTCTTAGGAGAAAATATCTCGACCATAAAAGAGGCGTTTAGATTTATAAACATGCCCCTAGGGGCTATGTTAGAGTGTGGTTAGGTCAATACTTCAGACATCCCCCGAAGATAACCGATTCTACCCGAACATTGACGAGCACGCTTATGCACAAGACCCAGGTTAGCTGCGTACTCGTTTCTTGTGTGTTTCGCTCTTTAAAGTGTAACTGTCATCGAATGAGCATTACTATAATGTATTCTCCTGTTTATGAGCCAACATCAGCGGACATTAGAGATTTTACTGACTTGTTAATAAACTATTACAACATAACCGTTCAGTGGTAATGATGAAAGCGATGACGTTGTTGAGCTGAATGTATCTCACATCCAAGATGATGGTGATGGTTCACAGAAGAGAAAGAAGAGCGATGAGGTAGGGGGGAAGGGCAAATCTCAAAATCATGGTGATGATGACGACGAATCACGGTTCAAGAAGAAGAAGAAAACCGATAAAGCATGTTATTAAATAATAATGATGTATTGTTGTTTATAATAATAATAATAACATATTTTCAAACGTTAAGCTTTCCTTCAATTTGTTAATAAACCTGTTTTTTTCCTAACGGTGCTCCACCGTCTTGATTCATGTTTGCAAGTTTACAAGTTTTTCGCTTTAGTGTGTTTTCGTTTAGCGTGTTTTTTTTGTGTTGGCGTGTTTTCGTTTGTGTTTTTTGTTTGTGTGTTTTTGTGTTAGCGCGTTTGCGTGTTTTTTGTGTTAGTGTGTTTTTTTCGCGTTTGCGTGTTTTCGCGCTCTCGTGTGTGTGTGTGTGTGTGTGTGTGTGTGTGTGTGCGTGTGCGAGTGTGTGTGTGAGTGTGCGCGTACGTGCGTGCGTGCGAGCGTACGTACGTGTGTGCGAGCGTGCGTACGTGCGTGTCTACGGGCGAGCGTGCGTACGTGTGTGTGGGCTAGCGTGCGTGCGAGCGTGCGTACGTGCGAGCGTGCGTGCGAGTTTGGGTGCGTGCGCTCGTCCGTGCGAGTTTGCGTGCGAGCGATCGTACGTGCTTACGTGCGTGCGCACGTACGAGTGTGCGTGCGAGCTTGCGTGCGTGCGAGCGTGTGTACTTACGTGCGTGCGTACGTTCATGCGTGTTTTTCGTTTGATCCTCGTGCTAAAGCAGTGCTAGTCGATTGTATGTAGTTGTAGGCGCTATTGTGTTGAGTAAAAGCTATAATTGGAAGCGTTGCTTGCTATACCCAGGCCATGGAGTTATGTTTCATTAGCTTTTTTGACAGATGTATTTATTTATGATAAGATCAGGCTTGCATGTAAAGTAATATAGAGGTGAAACTAACTAGCTAATGTGTCTTGCTGCTACACGTATCACAGTATTGAGGATTCTGTTTATGTATTAGAAAACGTACTACAGTCTCGAAACAGAATGCAGATAAAACATTGAAGGAAGTGAATACGGTACAACTTCTGCGAACGAGCTGAAAGATTTGAAGCGTGTGCAGCATTTCCAGAGCCGTGTTGAAACCAGTTAATTTAGAGCTAACCTCGTGTCCATGTAATAATGTCTGATAAACTATTGGGGTTATTAGCTTGCTTTATAGGTTACAATATAATCGTTCAAGGTGCAGATGATGAGGAGATTGTAACTCAAAAAATCTCGTTTGATCTCGTGAGATGTGTATAGCTTTTCTTAAAAAATACCTGTGAGGCTGTCTCATTCAAAAAATCTCATGCATGCAAAAAAAAACATCAATAATCGTTAGCAATGTAGCTGTATCCGCTGTTATGCTTACTTAATGTATCACTAGTATAGCTTTTTTGATTTCGAGAGAAGAAGCAAGATTTCGAACGGTTGTAGTATTTCCAGAGCTCTATCGAAATCAATTAAATTTAAGAATAATCCCATCTCTATGTAATAATAGACGTAGTATAAAAGTTACATATTTTTAGTATTTAATGTGTAATCACTGTTTAATGAGTTTTTACGTTACCTGAAGATTCAATTATTTAAAAAGTAATTTCCGCGTTAGCAAAATTTTTAAAATATTTGTGTTTTGAATGTAAATTTTTTTGTAGGTACATGTTTTGTTAAATACGAATTCAGGTTTTTTCTGCATTACTTTCTAAAATAGTTAATGACAGGTATGTAATCGAGTGTTTATATTCATCCATTCACAAAGTGTGTTTTAGTGAGACACGTTGTATAAAAATCTCAGTTTAACATATGGTAGCGTGGAAGGAAAAACTTCTAAAGGTAAGCGTATTATTTTGAATATATGTTTTTTACCTGATATTGCTAAGAAAAATACCGATAAAGATTTTTTAAAATGTATTATCATGCTTATAGGATAACGTCATAAGATCAGCTCTACAAAATAGTAAGTACGCATTCGTGGATTTTAAAGTTGTAGTTATTGTTAATTCACTTATATAATAATAAACCATTAAAACCTTTTGCCTTTTATTTCCGTTATATCAACTTGATATTCTTAAAAACATGTTATTTTAATTTAACTTTATGTTATATAAGTAATTATTACTTTTTAATGGGTTTTTACAAATGTTAATGAACACATTACAATGAAACAATTTTGTGTAAGTAATTGAACATGCAAATAAATCAGATATGATGTTCCGAATGTATAGGTGGTGGCTGTTTAGAGGATCTGCCTATACATAAAGCATCATTCCATTAGGGTAGAAATTATTTATTATTTCACATCATATTTAATTAGACTTGAATGTATTCAGTTTCAACTGTAGTCTGATTTCTGCAAAACTGTAAGACATAATTTCGGTTGATTGGTTGAGATTGATCTGGTGATCGAGCGTGCTTTGTTTGAGATTGATTAATTAATTATGAATGTGTATGTGTGTGTGTGTGTGTGTGTGTGTGTGTGTGTGTGTGTGTGTGTGTGTGTGTGTGTGAGAAAGAGAGAGGGGGAGGAAGAAACAAGATAGAGCAAGAGAGAGGTGTGCATTATCAGCTTCTGTTATAGAAAATTTTCATTAGTCTTCACGCCGCTAGATGGCACTAAAATCAATTTTTACTCAAAGGGGCCAGGGGGCGAAGGCCTGAGAACAAGTTGCGAAGCCCTACACGTGTCGCACAAGAACCTCCTTATTAGAAATACAACGTTTTAGGTAAAAGATCATCCAGTAGCATGTGGTCATTTTAAAGCAATAGGGTCGATAATTTTAATAATATCTTATTAATTATGCAATTTCCAATATTGTATGCGTGTGCATTTGCCTAACCTCCAGGGGCACTGTTCTTAATATAGCCAGAAGGACCTTAATACCACCAAATAACCCTAAGATTAACCCTAGACCAGCCCAACCCTAAATACAGTTCTAAGCCAAAACCAGCCCCCACCCCAGTCCTCACGTTAGCAACCACAAAAAAGTCCTAGCTGTCAAAAGGTCCTTAATACAGCCATAAGGTTTAACCCCCAAAAGAAATCATAAAAATAAGGGTAATACGGCCCTTCATGTAAGCGAGTAAAAATAATTAGGGTTGAAAAAGAAAAGAAAGGATGCGGTCTCACACGTGGGTGTGTAAAAATAGGGGTGAAAATACACGTCCTATACGTAAGCGAGTAAAAAACAGGTGTTAAAAAGGGCCTTCGAAAAGAAAGGATACGGTCTCACACGAGGGTGTGTAAAAATTAGGGTTGAAAATGCGGTCTCACACGTGGATGTGCAAAAATAGGGGTGAAAAAATACGTCCTACACGTAAGCGAGTAAAAATAAGGGTGGAAAATACGGTCCCCCACGTGGGCATATAAAAATAAGGGTTGAAAATGCGGTCTCACACGTGGATGTGCAAAATAGGGGTGAAAAAATACGTCCGATACGTAAGCGTGTAAAAATAAGGGTGGAAAAACCGGTCCCCCACGTGGCCGGTCTTGTGACGTCAAAATCCAAGATGGCGGCGGAAGGTGTCTCCCTTCTACTTGCGTTTATGTAACCAGAAATATGAACATAATTTTTTTACAGATCTGTCCACTGGTACTTGCCACAAAGCTTTAAAAAAGACGTTACATATAAATCCTTACAAAATTAACATGCACCCGAATGTAATCTTCAAATGCAATATTGTCAATAGTTCAACGAACGTTTAAACAACAATAATTTATTGTTATTGTACAAAAGGTGCTCAAAATGACTACGATTGTATGTAGAAAATCAAGAATAGAATGTACCATTTATTGTTATTTTACAATAGGTGTTCAAAATGACCACCATTGTATTTATAAAATCAAGAACAGACTGTATTATTTATTATTATAAGTTTTTGTTATGAACGAATAAGTTCAAAGGTAATTATGTAATTAAAAATTATTATTAATTTTATTAAATACATAAATAAAAATAAAAAGTTTACCTGGAGTTGGATTTGAACCTACCACCTGTACTTTGCTAGAGTACAGCGCTAACCAACTGCGCCACCAAGGTTCAAGCCCCAATCGATGTAAATTTTGTCTTTATGTATGTAGAACTCTAGCAAAGTACAGGTGGTAGGTTCAAATCCTACTCGAGGCAAACTTTTTATTTATGTATTTAATAAAATTAATAATTTTTAATTGTATTATTTATTGATATTTTACAAAATGTGCTTTATTGCATTCTTTGTTGAATGTCATTAACAACTTTTTCGGTTAAAACAGTCGACCTGCCTGTTGACTTGCCTTTGCAAATGCAGTGCTTGTTTTCATACCGTGTAATAAGACGTGACTTATGTTTTGGAAATACAATCATATTCGATATTAAAATCGGGAAAAGCCTCTGAAAACAGCTCAATGCAGGACTGCAACGAATAGCTCCAAGTTCTATCAGGGTTTCGGGTGCCACTGCGGAAATGCGCCGTTAAAATAAAGGCATCTTATTCTGATGAGAACACCACTATTGTACAGTATCACTATACAAATTCAAATTAAGATAAATGAGAATTCACCTTAAAAAATGCTAACTTACATCATAATAGCTTCGTAACTTTAAGAGCTATGAAAAGAACTTTTTTAAACGTTGATTAAATGTAGAGGAAATTGGAAAAGACAGCAAACAGAAGTAACGCAAATATGAGGTTATAAAACTAAATATTACGATTTAGTAATTTTTTTTCGACCAGCGAACAACTACTAACCTAGAGCAAACATATTTAAAGCGCGAAATTTAAAATTGATCACGTGAGAGTCAAGCATTTACGAAAACCCGGTATTAAGAACGGCAAGGGTTGATTACTGGTCGTACACAATGTCTGGAGAATGCGCGAATCGAAATTTTTGAAATCGTCAGAGAACAGCTTAATCATTTAACGTTCGAGATGCTTCTACTAGTTTTTGCCCGATCAATCTTTTTTTAACCCCCGACGATAAAAGAGAGGTGTTACAAGTTTACCATGTGCATCTGTGTATCCGTCTGTAGCATAGTAGTTCCCCAAACGCAGGAACCGATTTTGATTTAGATTTATTTGTTTGAAAAGTGACTTGATCAAGAGTGTTCTTAGCTATGATCGAAAAAAATCTGTTCAGCCGTTTGAAGATCATCAGCTCTTTTCTAGTTGATGGGTCATGTTTGATTCTAACGACCATAGCAACCAATTATTGCAACGTGCCTGAATGCAAGTTTTGGATGTCTGTTATTATTTGTAAATATATTTACATTACATTTAGAATTTACATCAGTTCTACATACATAAAGACAAAATTGACTTCGATTGGGGGCTTGAATCTCGATAGCGCAGTTGGTTAGCGCGGTACTCTAACAAAGTACAGGACGTAAGTTCAAATCCTACTCGAGGTAAACTTTTTATTTATGTATTTAATACAATTAATAATAATTTTTAATTATATATTTACCTTTGAACTTATTCGTTCATAACAAAACTTATAATAAATTATTTGTGTATATTTAGGCATCTTGTGGTATTTTTTCTTAATAATTAAATTTTAGTGGATATGTTGATATTTTCTCCTTAGTGTATATAATTACGAATACTAGTGTATATTTTTATCAATTATCATGGGTATTTAGTCACATCAATGTTTGTGTTAAGCGCAATGCGTATTTGAGCATTATTTTCGTTTCTTCTGCCTTCCAATCCACCTCGTCGTATTTTAAGTGGACTTCCCTGCATAAGCCCTCCCTTGCGTTAAGAAAATTGCGTTAAGAAATTCCGCCTCTCATGTTAAGAAATTTTAGTACAATTGAAAATGCGATATATATTGTTCGATGTAATGTTGAAGGACGCGTGTTGAATAACGAGTTTAACATGGCGTGCATATAGTACGTTGGATGACAAAATACGTTGTCTTAAGGAAAAGTTTGAGTTGAGATAGCTGTTGTTTTGGTATCATTAAATGTGGAATCAGGCCACGCTACGCCTGTTTTTTAGTTATTCTCGCTCTAATAGCTACATATCAGTGCAGCTTGCTCTAGATTGAGGATACATTATGTTTACTTTTACATTATTGAAAAGTGCTGGAAATTAGCTTGCTTACCTTACCTAATTTTCTGCCTTATCGTATTGTCAAGAAATGAAGATCTCGACAGTAATTCGTTTCGATATAATATATTAACTTTATGTTGAATGTACAAGTAAGAACGTATCATTTCTTGTGCAATTTACGTTTTGATTAGACGAACAAATTAGATGAATTGATTTATGAACATTAAAGTAAAGCTAGTACAATATTGTTTCGGCAGGTTTAGTGTTGCAAATAAAAAAAAACAGCTGACTTTTTAAGATAAAAACATTCGAATGCATAACTTTAATTACTTCAGTTGTACTTTGCTTTGAATTAGGTAAAAAAAACGTTATTACATTGAACTTAAACTTTTGATCCTTTCATTTTGAAATAATTCTATGAAAAGTAGGTTATATTTTATGTATAGTTTATATATCAATTAAGAATTAGTTTACTATAGTAAACGCTTGCGAAAAGTTTAGCATGGTTTTATTTGCTTTTATACTGAAATGAATCAGCAGATATTATTGCGATTTATTAAATATACAAATAGACACAGCCGTAGTGTTGTTTACATATGGTATTAAAGTACAACTTTCTCATTTTTTTATATTTTAATTATCTGCAAATGAGTGGAGCGTCACTTGCTGATCTGATTATAGCTCTGTTTCCCCTTACTACCGTATCAATAAAAGAGCTCTCAATCTACAGTAAGTATGTAATGTAATGTAGATAGCTACGGTGCATACTTATCTCTCTTTTTTTATATAAGCGAAAATTTCTATTTGTTTAAGTTGTCTTCCGAGAGGAACTTTTATTTGTTATATTATGAAGAGTAAAGTCAACCTACCTACACTAAAAGTACGCATGGTAAATTTATAAATGCGAATGGTCGAACGAAAAAGTTATTTACAAGAACTTATTTACCTTGTGTCGCAGTTCATTGTATTTACAATATCATTTAAACCATGGTACTGTAATAGTCGCTTAATAATTGTTACCTACTATCTAATATTATTTCTTACAATGTATAATTTTAATACATCATCTGTTCGTCAATAAATAAATAAACAAAACAATTTGATTCTCTCTGTGTATATATTTTAATTTCGACCTTCATCTCTACTTTAAATTTCCCGCCCTTGAATTAGATTTCCGTACATCTGCTTCCACGCTGTATTATTTATCACAGTATCTACTACAGGACATGTTGATCTACATATAGTACCTTAAGCAGACTTATTGTTATGAAATGAATTCAATTTCGTAAGATTTAATGATTGTACACTATTCCTAATTTAATAGTAATTTTTTTTATTATAATTTGTAAACCCATCCTGATGGAATACATTAATAATTTGAAAATATCGAGTAAAGTAAATGTTCTCGTTTTAACAAAAATTCCTTCATGCGGAATAATTCCTAGGCGAGTTGCCGAACTTTACATCACACACAGATATTTTATTTTAACTATCTTTTGTTTAAGAACTATCGAGAGAACTATATATGAACATATTTTGTTGTTTCCCTAATCCACACTGCTTTCTGATCATACATCCCATTCGATTTGAGTTAAGAAATTTAAACAAATAAATCTATATAATCTATTCATTAATCTATATTATTAATGAAAGTTAAAGTGATTAAAAGAAAATAATCAATATTATTTTTGTATAAATTTTTAAATCTCCTAGTTTTAAAGATTACTTTAAAAGCGCTTCCAATCTGATTAAATGAACGGTGGTTGATTAACTTTTTAATTAAAGTGACTATTGTGTAACATGCGTAACATTCCCAAAAGTTTTACTTTTCACACGTTCCAGTATTTAATAATTGAGTGTACAAGTATACTATTTATTCTTTTTCTTTATATTATTTCGTAATTTTTATACATAAAAACATCAATTCCGCACAGTAAACTTTCTCTAATTAATTAATTTTGTTTTTTATACACTATAAAAACACACTCACTTTTCATTCATACCAAACAATGGTACATATATTATACAAAACTAAGCTAATTTGATAAGATAAATGCCTGTTGTGAAAAAAATTTACATGTCAAAAGTTGATGATCGCTTTATGCTTCATAAACGATATAAGAACAATAACTTACGGTTTCGTTATACTCAAGTCTAGAATCTGAGAGTAGTCAAGTGCTTGGGAAAAAAATCATAATACATGAATTCGGCTCAAGTGCGAAAACAGTGCTTCTCAGGACTAAGTCTGATGACGAAAGCAGAGTTCACTTCCGAAACGTAGCGCTATAAAAGCAAAAACTGTGGAAACTCAACTAATATGAAACCACAGTTACCAAACACGCATAGCACAGAATTCGTAACTCGGTACGACCCCGAAGTCACACAACTTTTTAGAAAGCTTGAAACACCCATGAACAAGCTAGGACTAGAGGTGAACCACCTAACCCTATAAAGCCCGTGGTAACAACGTAATACCAACCGGGCTCAACATCAAAACTCCGATTTACCGCCGAAAAATAGCACAAATCTCAAAGAACGAATCAGAGATCACCGTTTCAGAAAATACCAGCTCGAACACCAATCCAACGAGATTAGAGAAACCATTTGAAATTGAGTAAACGAACAAAACTTTGATAGGATAAATACGGCTACCAGAAACAAATATTCAAACAAGCAGAAGAAACTAGAAAAGCTAACATCAATCGGAAAAACACTGTCATAAACATCTCTAAACGGCAGTTGAACGAGAACGAAATGAAGTTTCTGAACAAAAGGCTTGAACTATGCGATAACACCGAGGAGTATTCCAAAAGTAGATTTAATAACCGGAGTTGAAGAAACGGGTATGAAATTAGATCCTGAATAGTCGCGCACCCTCCATAAATTTCACAATGGAATTGAGTCAGAACAAAAACTGTCATTCCAGGATATACTTGTATACAGGAATGACAACACTTTCACGACCAGTGTATACAGGGAACCTACACTACAACTCCAATCACCACAAAAGCGTGAAATTAGGCGTGGAAAGATGCTTGTACGATAGAGCGAAAACAATATGCTCAAAACAAGAGGACCTGAAAAAAGAAAATATCGCTAGAACACAAAGAAAATGGCTACCCCGATCTAACACCTAACCTAAACAGTGAAAGGGTAACCGAAAAACAAGAACCTAAATACACAGCGATAATACCGTACACACAAGGTACCTCAGACAAAATACAAAGTATAGGGAGCAAATACAAGATGCGCACTGCCTTCAAATCGACAAGAACGCTCAGGGGAATACTAACCAAAAACCAAACCTCACAATGAAGACCAGAATTCTAAGAATTGTGTATACATCCTAGCATGTGAATGAGACAAGAGCTTACATAGGAGAGAGTAGTAGATCACTCAAAGTGAAAACTAAGGAACATAAGAAGAACGACGAACCTTCAATTCTTCTGATTTCTATTCATTGAGCCAGTTTAGTTGGGACTTGTTAGTCATCTTTACGTGAATTAAATATGCGACCGAGTTTTTAGAATTCGAGTGCCTTGTGGTTGTGAGAAGTAAAAGTTAAAACATTTATTTTTTCTCCCTAATTCAAATATAAAAGTTAAAACTGTAGTAGCGCGATGCAAACCTGAATTAATAATTAATATTTAAACCTATTGTTTTCAATATAATACGCGTTTAAACTTCGACTTTTATACAACTTCTAAATAACACTTAATAGTTAATAGCAAGTAAGTATGGATAAAAGGAAGCCAAGTGGTTGGGAATTTCGAGAAACAAGAATTACGGCCACAAGGCGGTAGTATACCTGAATAAATACATAATGAAGAGGCACAACGGGTTTTTCCAAAGTTAAAGATGGAGAAGAAATACAGCCTTCTGAAATGTTCCAAAACATACTGAAAGAAAAATATCCAACATACAAAGCCCCACTAACCAAATATAATAAAAGAAAGTTGGATGAAATAATTTATTTTACAATATGGAGCATGCAAACCAATGGGGCCGTTTCCAGTCGATGCTGAACGTAGATGTTTTTCGATGTCTTTCTACTTAACCAAATCAAAAAGTGATATTGGTATTCCGAGAACGTGGTTGTGTTATTCACCTACTTTGAAACAATGTTATTGTGAACCATGTTGGCTTTTTGCTAATAGAAATCAGAAACATTTTAAACGCAATTGGGTAAATGGTGTCTCAAAGTGGAAAATTCTTGGAAAAAAGATTCAAAAACATGAGAATTCTCCTATTCATCATGAAGCTTGTGTTGTTTATGATTACTGGAAAAAGAATAAGTGTATCACGAAGGGAAATCTCAGAGGCAATTGGCCTAAAAAGGAAAATGGAAAATTCCAACTTTATTCTATTGACTGTCCTATTTTCTAAGATTCTACAAAATATAAATTTTGTTTCTCAACTTCTTCAGTCGCCAAATTGTGATATGCTGGAAGCAGAGAAACTGTATAGAAATGTATCCAATGAAGTTGATGGGTTATGTTCGGAACCGAAATTCAAATAATTATCTGAAGAAGCAATCGCTCTAGCAAACGATTGGAATGTTGAAACAACATCCCGAAACAACACTCCACTACAAAAGACAGCACATGGTAAAATAACATTTCGATGAATTCAACAGCGATTTCAGATTTATTAGTTATGAAGAAAAATTTCGTATAACCGTATTTCGTCCTGTTTTAGACATTATAAAATTTCAGCTGAAGCAGCGTTTTCTGTTTTCACTAACATTATTAATAAATTAATAAAAGTGCTCAGTCCAACTTTTTTAACAAAAGTCAATGATGATGAACTTTTTGCCGAGGTACAAATATTAAGTAAAGAATTTAGAGTTGATTTGACAGACCAGTTTTCAACAGAAATTCTTAGTTTCAGATGTGTTTTAAGAAATGAAATTGTGCAGTGTGAAACTCTGAAAGAGCTGATATGCTTTTTGGTAATCATTTTACAACGTCTAATACTTTTCCCAATATTTGCATAGCTATATTACTTTTTTAACCTTAACAGTATCAACTGCAAGTGCAGAACGGTCGTTTTCAAAACTCAAGCTTATATAAAAATTATTTAAGAAGCACAATATCGCAAATTAAATTAAGTGATTTGTCTCTCTTAAGCATTAAAAATGAACGTACAAAAAAACTTAATTATAATACATTTTTTGCAGAAGGCGAGGAAATAAGAGTTTCATTTATTTTATGTACATTTCCTTTGAAAAATTTATATTATAGGTGATTTGTTCACCATTAAAAGTTTTTTTAAACTAAGTTTTGTAAACCAAATAAACCAAATTTAAGAATTTCGGGTAAGTACAGATTTTTATGTATTTTATTTAATTTAAAAATCTGCTTGTGGAAATGGGCGCTTCATTAATCCAAGCCACCCGGCGCCGTATCTACTGGTTACGCCACTGGTCCTAAGCTAAAAAAACACTTCTATTTAGTTGTAAATAAGTATTTTAACATGTGATTATAAAGATACTTAGATAAAAACAGTTTGTAGGTGGATTTTTAACAATATGAAAAACTTTGTTAAAATTGTCGTCGCCCACCAATACTATAAAACAGCAGTCCATTAAAATAAAACATGGAGAAGTGCTAAACAAGCAAACTTGAGTATTAAGGTCTAACTATAATAATTTTAATAAATGTTAATTCCTTTAATAACTTTAATCTTCCGTTTTGTTAATTTCACAATATGATGACCTTGTTTACGCCTATAAGGAGAATGAATCACAAGCGCTAATTTAAAGTTTTGTCAAAGATACGTAACAACAGCATTGGGAAAGCTCAAAATATGCCACAAGTGTGCATAACAAGCGTTTTTTTTGCAAAAGTAGTTTATTCGTAGAAGAGGTAAAATGTGTGAACCCACTTCGGTAGATTTGTGTAACAACATTGTACTAATAGAATAAATCTTAATGTTATTCAAAAAGAAGTACATCTCTTTTCTATACTCTAAGAAGTACATACATTAAATAGAAATTTAGAACTTCCATTTGCAAAAATTGTTTTTTTTAAGTTTTTAAGTTGGTTTTAATATACCATATGAAAAATGTGTCACTTTCATCCATTTACAGAGTTTTACCACCAGACACTTAACAGTTACATGCTATCTCTAAATGCAATATTATATTTTCAATTTTAATTCGAAAACACAAAAAAGTCTAACTCTCGTGTTTACTTTAAAGTGATCTGGAATGCTCTTCAAAAAGACATCCATTAACCTAGCACCTGTGCCACCGCATTTCACAATAATTTAGATAGTAAAGTGCTAATTAATTTCGCTATGTTTGTTTTTTTCGTTCATTGCTTTTAAATTCCGGAGTTTAAATTTATTGCTTTCTAACTGGTTTAATAAATAAACTTTTAAACTTTGCAACATTTATTTTATTGGCGACTGGTTTTCATTAGGTAATTTTTTTTAAGATTCGTGACTTTAAAATTATTGCTAATGAATGGGAAAATAAACTTCCTGCTACTATATTAATTGTCCTGAGGGTTTTCTACGTGTGATCTATTTTTTTATTTTGTGCATTGCATTCCAGACTAGCGTTGGAGCTATAAGACTAATGACGTTCAAAACTGTAAAATCTAGCAGCCCGCATCAATATAGCTCACTATTTATTTGTTGTTTAATTTAACTAGAAGAAGTATAAACAATAGTTTAACAAAATGAAAAAACATGCATACTAAAAATTATGCAATGTAAAGTGTGTTGGCGTAAAATTGACAAAAAGATAAGCAATCAAACTTTTGGATATATAACACTTTTAAATGAAAAAGGTTTGTTCTGCTACATATTTTCGCATATCCTGTATAAGGTACAATTTCACCAAAACAACGGTCAAAGTAAAACTGCAAACGTCACAATTACACAATTACGTCTTTTTATTGTTTATTTAAAAAGATACCGGCGAGAACATCGAGGTTTGTGATAACTTACAGTGTTAGTAACCTTGGTTTTGGTTGAAAAGTGATTTCACAATATGCTGAATATATATATATATATATATATATATATATATATATATATATATATATATATATATATATATATATATATATATATATATATATACTAAGTAGATTAATGCACGGAAATACTTTCAATTCTTATTTCCTTAGTTTTACTTCCTTTGTTACTACTTCTTACAGATAACATGAACATGTCGCTTTTTTACTTAACTGTTCCTTCCATGAATTAATTAAAAAATTACAAAATTAGATACCACCAACGGTTTTCTAAAAACTCATTTAATGGTATGCACCAAAATTTAATTATGTGTTCAGTAGATGTTAAAAATAACATAGCTAATTATAGCTTACATTGATTGGGAGAAATGTATGTTTAAAGGCACTAGTGATCAAAGTCACCACCATTTAACACTAATGTTAAAAGTAAATACACAACCTAATATAAGTTCTCATTTTAAAATAATACCCAAGTGTCGTACCAAATTATTTCAGTAATGCGTGTAAGAAGAAAAAAAAAAGGAAAAGGCCACGTATTTCATTCCCTCCCCAAGGGAAAGGGCGGGCTGCTCGAGCTTTCCGAGCTCCTTCAATCGCAATCATGGATTCCCAGGATACATACATACATTACGTACATATGCATGGTGGGGTTAAGGATGGGTGTGGTCAGGATAGGATCGGAAGGAACGGAGTTAGGGTTCTGAGGCGGAAAATACTACCCCAGCATTCGCCTAAGTAACCGCACACGGTGTGCATATGCGCAGTGACCAGGCCGCTACATGTGTATGAGGAAAACCCCCTGAAAAAACCTTATACAAGGTAGACGGTAATGGGAATTGAACCCATTACCTCCCGAATGCCAAGCAAGTCGTGTCGCCACTACGCTAGCAGCTCGGTATGTAAGAAGAACAATATGCAGCACCAACTATAAACAGGAAGAGAATAGATATTATGTATTGACAGTCTTTTTAAATAAATAAGTAGGCAAATTTATTTTATTGTACTGGGTGTTTCAAAAAAAGGTTCCCCTAATTTCTGGGGTAAATAGAATATTTGGTCAATAGAAATGCGCCCAAAAGTGCCTCCTCTAAAAGTGGCCCCAAAAATCCCATTTTTTTATTATCTCTGAAACGGTTTAAGATACCTAAATGAAATTTAGATCACAAATACCTTTGATTTGGTCATAAAAGATAGTGTTGACAAGTTTTTAATATTTTGTACGGGAGCGTCGCTAAAGGGGGGAGGCGACTTATTTTGCCCCCAAACTTTTTTTTATGGGGATATTTTTAATTTTTTGGGCAAAAATTATATTTTTTTAAACAATTTGCCACAAAAAGGTATTCTAGCTGAAAGTCAACAAAA